>CAEFZP010002111.1:0-149284 GCA_903064625.1 Mallotus villosus
TCCACACACACCACAACACACACAGTACACACAGGTACACATGTGTAAACACACACCTGACGGAACCAGGCAAGCAAGCAGTGAGACCGAGTTAGGATCTGTGACATCACAAGCTGAAGACCCGCCTCTCTGCCCCGCCCCCCAGTGATTGACAGCTCGATGACGAACTGCCATGAGGCCCGTCGGCGTGCAACAACGGGTTGCTGGGCACAACAGAGGCAGTGATATGGTAGTGATGGTTTGTATACAGTGACAACAGATAGCGTGTGTTCCTGAACAAACAAGAAGCCCTTTGTGGTGACACTGAGCTGTAGTAGTGACACAAGGTGGCACACAGTAGATCCCAGAGAGAGAGAGAGACGATGATAAACACACACACACACACACACAGACAAGCACACACACACACACAGACAAGCACACACACACACACACACACACACAGACAGCACACACACACACACACACACAGACAAGCACACACACACACACACACACACACAAGACCAGCACACAACGCACACACACAGACAAGCACACACACAAACAGACAAGCACACGCACACACACAGACAAGCACACGCACACGCACACACAGAAAGCACACGCAACAAGCCACACACACACACACACACACACACAGACAAGCACACACACAACAGACAAGCACACACACACACACAGACAAGCACACTACGCACACCACACAGACACACACACACACTCACACACACGCAAACCACAGGGAGGTGTCTACTGCGTTGGGCGTGTGGACGTGTCTGCAGTCTCGGATCAAACAGCTGAGCGACCTTCAGCCCCAGCTCCTCACAGCCTCGCAGAACACACTCAGGTTGTCCTGCAACACACACACACACACACACCACACACAACCACACACGCTGTATGATCAGGTCAACATCTCACATCAATACACACAAAATAAACACATTTGTGTTGATTGAAGTGGAAACCATGAGCAACAGTCTTGCTAACACACACACCTTTTAAAAAACACACACACACATCAGAGAGGACCGCAGTGAAACCAAACCAGAGTTTAGACGTTTAAGCTTTTCAGTCTAACACTGAAGAACTCTCACTCTCTGTATCTCCTCGACGGATTCTCCTCTCAAATATCTCCTCTATTAACGTCTCGGGTTTAATCTCTCGATCATCCTCCGTCGCCTCTCCTCTCAACTCTCTCCCAGTCTCCAACACTTCTCTCCTCTTTCACTCAGCTATGACAATCCTGTGTATCATCCACTTAATCCCTCTCTCTCTCTATCTCTCTCTATCTCTCTCACCTGGCACAGGGTGTTTATGGTCCTTTGTTAAGATGGTGCAACCTGACTCTACCTCCGTTCACGTCTCCCTTCCTCTCCAGTTCCAGGTTTCACAAGTCTACTGGAGCCTTCAACTACTAATCTGCGCTGTCCTCTTCTCTCTCTCTCTCTCTGTCTCATCATCTCAGCTCTCGTCCTAGTCTCTCTATACGCGTCGTCTCTCTGCCTAGCTATCTCTCTCTCCAGCAGACTGGGTCCTCCCCACTGTTCAGCCTCAGAGAGACTCAGCCAGGGTTTCTTCCTGCCTCCCTCCCCCCACTCCCTCTCCCTCCCTCCCACACACATGTATGCATAAAGACAAGAATATGGACTGTACATGTACACTCTCACTGTGCTCATACACACACACACACACACACACACACACACTGTGTCCCGTTCCCAGCCTCTCCGTGCTGCCCCTCCAGCCCTCCCTGTCTTCCTGTCTGGAAAAAGGCCATCGACTACCCCAGAGAGGAGACCCCACCCACCACTCACACAGCCACAACACACACACACACACACATAACACATACACACAGCCAACACACACACAGCCAACACACACACACAACACCAAAGTATTTATATATACTGTTGGTAAATGATTGTAAAAAAATATTTAATAATTTTTACAATCATTTACCAACAGTATATATAAATACTTTGGTTTGGCGCCCCACCTGTATTACCCTAGTGGACCACTAGTTGGCCGTGTGGTTCACAGGTTGGGAAGCTCTGCTCTATCATACGTTGTTTCTATGTAATTATGCTAGAAAACTTCTTTGAGGACATTCAATTCCTGCTGCAGTCTCAACTCACTGGTAACCAACTCCTCCCTACAGATCAACACACTAGTTCTGAACATCATTTCTGCATTCTTTCTAGTTTTGGCCATTTTTGTTGCCATTCTTGCTTGGTGCCAGTTGTGAGCAGATGTGAGGTTACGTGTGTAATGTGCATGTTAAGTGTGAGGATGTGTGTGTGTGAGGATGGCCCCACCTCCCACACACACACACACATACCACAGCTACGGTCAGCCTGTTGAAAACAATAACAAAGACCTGGTTGCCAGCGAATTCCAACGTTCCTAAGAAAATATTTCCTCTCCAAAATACCGCAAGAGAACAGCATTTAAACTTTGTCCGTCCTTTGAAATGACACATTTTTGATGCTGTCGGAATTGATGTCTCTCTGGACGGGGAAACTGAAGAGTCCGCAGGAATGCATCAAGGCAGCTGTCACACCCAGATCCTGAGACCAGCCAGAGAGACCAGCCCAGAGAGACCAGCCCAGAGAGACCAGCACAGAGAGACCAGCCCAGAGAGACCAGCTCAGATAGACCAGCTCAGAGAGACCAGCTCAGATAGACCAGCTCAGAGAGACCAGCCAGAGAGACCAGCTCAGATAGACCAGCTCAGAGAGACCAGCCCAGAGAGACCAGCTCAGATAGACCAGCTCAGAGAGACCAGCCCAGAGAGACCAGCCCAGAGAGACCAGCTCAGAGAGCCCAGCCCAGAGAGACCAGCTCAGAGGCCTGTGCTGTGTCATGCTAACCATGCAGCTGTAAGCCTGCGTGGTGCTCCGGAATCTACTAAACCATCACGCAAAGCACAGGAGGCCCTGGTGAAGCACAGGAGGCCCTGGTAAAGCACAGGAGGCCCTGGTGAAGCACAGGAGGCCTGGTAAAGCACAGGAGGCCCTGGTGAAGCACAGGAGGCCCTGGTAAAGCACAGGAGGCCCTGGTAAAGCACAGGAGGCCCTGGTAAAGCACAGGAGGCCCTGGTGAAGCACAGGAGGCCCTGGTAAAGCAACTCTACAACCTGTTCCACACGGAGAACTCCGAACAAACTCTACAACCTGTTCCACACGGAGAACTCAGAACAACTCTTCAACCTGTTCCACACAGAGAACTCAGAACAACTCTACAACCTGTTCCACACAGAGAACGCTGAAACAACCTGTTCCACACGGAAGCGCACTGAAGCAGAACACCCAGACTGTAACATTCCTCCGCGAGCCTTGATCCGTATCCTCTGTGATTACTCAGAGGTCCCCTAGGCCTCCTTCCCCAGTTAGCCCCAAACAGGAACAGGAAGGGGAGTGGGCTGTGTTTTATTACGATGGACCAGATAACAGCAGGCTCCTTGTTTATGCGTTTGTCACCTCTGTGGCCAGAGAGAGAGAGGAGGCCTGTGAGAGTGCCAGCTGGATGTGTGTTCGGAGCGTAGCGTGGCTGCAGCAGTTGTTGTTGCTCTGGCTGCAGTTGTTGTTGCTCTGGCTGCTGTGTGGATAACTGCACTCTGGCCCATGTGAGCACAACAGGATGTGGTTTCTTTGTTGCGTTCGAATCAGTCAAATCAGTACAGCGGACCTTCTTTGTGGTAAAATAAAAGATGTAGCATTGGTCAAAGGAGTCTCACTGGGTGAGTGTGTACCATGCAGGCAGAGGCCTCACTGGGTGAGTGTGTACCATGCAGGCAGAGGCCTCACTGGGTGAGTGTGTACCATGCAGGCAGAAGCCTCACTGGGTGAGTGTGTACCATGCAGGCAGAAGCCTCACTGGGTGAGTGTGTACCGTGCAGGCAGAGGCCTCACTGGGTGAGTGTGTACTGTGCAGGCAGAGCTTGGGCCGTAGCTGCATGTCTTCCCCTCTCTCTCTCCCTGTCAAACCACTTAAAAACAAAAGGTCCAATAAAGCATGAAAAAGGCCCCAAAACTATCTTTCCAGGAGGCTACCTGACTACTGGGAGGATCTTAACTGGGGTCTCTGGTTCCTGCTTCAGAAGGTTGTGTGGAGGTGCCAGGGGGGTGCCAGGGGGGACTGTCTCGTTCACACATCAAACAGGCCTCATCCTCTCCTCCTCTCAGCTCCCATCTGACAGACAGCTAGCAGGGCTGAGGGACCTGAGGAGTCCTGGAAGTCTTTAATAGACTGCTTCTGCTTCGACCCACTCCAGATTAACTAATCCCTCGTGTCATTTAAAACAGAATTCATTAGGCAACCGACACTTGTAACAAAGACTACAGCAAAGACTACAGCAAAGACTACAGCAAAGACTACAGCAAAGACTACAGCAAAGGCCTCAGACATGTAAAGACTACAGCAAAGACTACAGCAAAGACTACAGCAAAGACTACAGCAAAAGCCTCAGACATGTAAAGACTACAGCAAAGACTACAGCAAAGACTACAGCAAAGACTACAGCAAAGACTACAGCAAAGACTACAGCAAAGACTACAGCAAAGACTACAGCAAAGACTACAGTAAAGACTACAGCAAAGACTACAGCAAAAGACTACAGCAAAGACTACAGCAAAGACTACAGCAAAGGCCTCAGACATGTAAAGACTACAGCAAAGACTACAGCAAAGACTACAGCAAAGACTACAGCAAAGACTACAGCAAAGACTACAGTAAAGGCCTCAGACATGTAAACAGAGGGGTTTCCAAAAACCCGACTAGATTAGGGGGTGGGGGGGTGGGGGGGGGTTAAGCTTGATGAACGAGAACATTTTAAACGTTTTGTTTGACGGCGAAACACAGTAGAAAACATTAGTGAGATTGATTGAGGCGCTGCTGCCTTTTAGCCTTGGAGAGTGTAATAGATAATTCCTTGTTATTGTAGCGGGGGGACTGCAGGAGGGATATGGCCGTCCAGAGAGAGGCTGTTTAATCAGCCGTGGCTTCTTAAAAGCCAGAGAGGAAGGTTGGCATGGCAGCGATCGGAGACGCTGTCGCTAGATAAGAGGACAGAGAGAGAGGGAGCAGCCAAACCAAACTTCCTCCATAACAGCTCCACTCCACCCTATTCTTTTACACTTGGCCCCAGAACACATCCATCTAAACGCTCTTAATGCCCTTCCTCTAGGCTTCTGTTGGCTCTCTTACAGCTGTAACCTCTTTTTCTTTCTCTTCTTTTTGTCCCCTCTCCTCCAGACTCCCTCCAGTCTCTCTCTCTTCTCATTTCTCAGTCCCTCTGTCCTTCCACATGATCTAAGTGGTACCAACAACACCAAGAGCATCTCTGTACCTCCCTCCTCAAGAGGGAGGGAGGAAGAGAGATGAGAGAGAGGAGAGGAGGCTGAGAGAGAGAGACGAGACGAGAGATGAGAGACGAGTAGACTACGAGAGATGACGGGAGAGACGAGAGCCCCGAGAGGAGAGAGAGGAGAGAGCAGACGGAGAGATGAGAGAGCGTTACGAGATAGGCGAGCGAGAGGATAGGAGAGGAGAGAGAGGGAGATGAGAGAGGAGAGAGAGAGAGAGGGGAGGAGAGGGGAGAGAGAGGCGGAGAGAGAGAGGAGAGAGAGAGGAGAGAGAGAGAGAGAGGAAGAGAGTTGAACAGGAGAGACAGAGAGAGCAGAGAGAAGACTGACAGCTTATAGAGAGACAGACGTGTGAAAATCAAGAGAAACCGATGTAATAATGTTCCTTGAAGTTCCATCCTTCCTGTCTAGTCTGATGAGATCCAGCTGCTCTCAGGAGGAGCAGAGCTTCTACCGCTCTGATGAGTCACATGACTGGATCACATGACTGGATGAAGGGGTGGTTAGGCGCGTAATCACACTTTCACCTTAACCGCGTGAATCTGAACACTGAAAATGTGTATAAGGACTAAGGAGATGTAAAATGTAGCTAGATTTTGATGATAATGATGACTCGTGTCCATGTGTTTAGCATAAATTTGTATGTAACACAATTCGGTTCTGATTTCATTTGAAATGATCCACTTCAGTTGATTAGCCAATGAGTGCTCAACTCAGTGTCATGCATGCGTGCATGTAATCACAATGGTTTCCCTGAAACTGACAGAAACAATATCTCTCTCTCACTCACACACACACACACACACACACACACACACATAAATACATACATACACACACACCAAACACACACACACACACACACACACACACACACACACACACACACACACACACCACACACACACCACACACAGCTGCTAATGACTAACAGTTCACACTCTTTCCTTTCTCCAGATGCTAATCAAACACCACTTCACTGTCTCGTGGGCACGACGAGGAGCAGAGTATGCTGCACACACATGAGTCAACGTTCAGCATAGCAGACAGAGAGGAGAGGGTGGACAGGCACAAGCACATGTGGAGTGGGAGGATGGAGAGATGGAGGGGAACTCGCTGTGACAGTCATGGTAGTGGGAGGGTAGAGGACAGAGAGATGGAGAGATGGAGGGATGGAGAGACAGGGATGGAGAGACAGGGAGGGAGGGACAGAGGGATGGAGAGAAAGAGGGATGGAGGACAGGGATGGAGGGATTAGAGATGGAGAGCAGAGAGAGAGGGGATGGAGGGAGGAGAGACAGAGATGGAGAACAGGGATGGAGGGATGGAGAGACAGAGGGATGGAGAGACAGAGGGATGGAGGAGACAGAGGGATGGAGGACAGAGGGAGGAGGGAGGGAGGAGGGATGGAGAGACAGAGGGATGGAGAGACAGAGGATGGAGAGACAGAGGGATGGAGGACAGAGGGATGGAGGACAGAGGGATGAGAGAGACAGAGGGATAGAGAGACAGAGGGATGGAGAGACAGAGGGATGGAGAGACAGAGGGATGGAGGGATGGAGAGACAGAGGGATGGAGAGACTGAGGGATGGAGGGACAGAGGGATGGAGAGACAGAGGGATTGAGAGACAGAGGGATGGAGAGACAGAGGTTTAAAAGAGAGGAACTCACCAGGCCAGCGTGGGAGTCGGGAGTCTGTGTGATCTTCTCACCAAGCCAGGTTTGACGGAACTCAACAACTGCGAGAGAGAGAAGAGAGCGAGTGAGAGAGAGGCAGAGCAAAAGAAAGAGAGTTTAACTTAGCATAACTTCATTCATATAATCACTCGATATTAAAACACACTTACTGACCACCTGGAGCCAGTGGGAACCACATACAACACAGATCTTAAAGCCATATTCTTAAAGCCAGATTCTTAAAGCCAGATTCTTAAAGCCAGATTCTTAAAGCCAGATTCGTAAAGCCAGATTCGTAAAGCCAGATTCTTAAAGCCAGATCTTAAAGCCAGATTCTTAAAGCCAGATTCGTAAAGCCAGATTCTTAAAGCCAGATTCTTTAAATTCCTAAAGAAGATAAAGACCCGTCCATATCTTACAACTGCAGATCCCTTGTATACACAGACAGCAGCTGCTAGATCCCACTACCACCCTTCCACAAAGATCCAGTTGGGCCCTCTCAGCCCAGCAGCACACAGGGCTTAGGGAGTCTCTCCTGGGAGCAGGAGGCTGGAGAGAGGCTGGAGGGGAGAGGCTGGAGGAGAGGCTGGAGAGAGTTGGAGGGAGAGGCTGGAGAGAGAGGCTGGAGGGAGAGGCTGGAGAGGAGAGGATGGAGAGAGAGGCTGGAGGAGAGAGGATGGAGGGAGAGGCTGGAGAGAGAGGCTGGACAGAGAGGCTGGAGGGAGAGGCTGGAGGGAGAGGCTGGAGAGAGAGGCTGGACAGAGAGGCTAGGAGGGAGAGGCTGGAGAGAGTCTGGAGGAGAGGCGGTGGAGAGAGAGGCTGGACAGAGAGGCTGGACAGAGAGGCTAGAGAGAGAGGCTGTAGAGAGGCACAGCTCTGTAGACAGAGCACACAGCTGCCCCTGGGGGAAGCTCCAGGAAACAGACTGACCAGACATCTGTCCAGCCTCTGCAGCGTCTACAGCCTCTGCAGCCTCTGTATCTCTCCACAGCCTCTACATCTCTCCACAGCTCCTGCAGCTGGGATGGAAGGAATCTAAAGAGAGAGGTGGGGGAGGTACGAGGATGCACCTGCTTTGCCTCATAGAGAGCCCAGCAGGAAGTGGGTCTGACTGCCTGGTATAAGTCTATAGTCTACCATGACACGGATCACGAGACATTACTGTCACAGAGAGAAGGCCAAAGTACACACATCCTTCACTTCAACCATCTCAAAACATGAATACTAAAAGACACACAGTGCATTGCCAGGAATCCTTTTTGACACCGACAATTTCGACATTTCCTCATATATGGCCATCTGTGATCAGGAATGCCTCTATTCTCAGTCATGTGACATTGTTAACTGCCTCCATAACGCATCTTTTTTAGTCAAATATATTATTTTTGAAACTTTTTTTCCACACACACAAGACAAAAAACTTTACAAACTTTTAAAACTAAAAAGTAAAGTTTTTTCAACAACATAAAAAATCACTACTTTCTGAAGAAAAAAGAAATCAACCTTCTAAAACACAATTTTCTTCTGTCACGACTGTCCCCTTACACACACACACACACACACACACACACACACACACACCACCCTCCCCCTGTCGTATCCTCCCATGCTCACATCCTGCTTGAAGGGCAACCTCACAAGGGTACAGGACACTAGCACACTTCCTGTCAGGGACCTTCTTACGAGTCTCTCGAGCCACGACACACTCACCCAGGACACACTCACCAGGACACACTCACCACTCCATACTTCTTCCACTACACCCTTCAGGCGCACTGTCTGGTGTGTGTGTGGGCCTGGTCTGTCACACACACACCTTGCACACCTACAGAGGGCCCTGGTGCCCTGGGTGTGTTGATGGGATGTTCTCCCAGGAGAGAAGCTGCGAGGTGAGGAGATGGTATCTGAGTGTGACAGCTGCTTTGGAGCTGTGATAAACTTCTGTCTTGTTTGTAATCCTGACACCCAGTTCTGTTGTTTATGGACAGTAAGAGAGGTGGCTTTAGCCTGTCTCCTCTCTCTCTCTACACACACTCTCTCTCTTCTCCTCCTAAACATACTGTCACACGCACACATTCTTCTCCTCTTACACGCACTGTAAACACAACACACACACCACACAATGACAGCATGTCTCCAACCTAGGATTACCCATCTGTTTGTGTTGACCCCAGTGACCCCCTCTATCATCTCCAGTGAGAGTCCCCCCCCCCTTCACCCCCCCTCTCCCAGGGCTGTCCTATCAGCAGGCCCCTCAGTAGAAACATGAGGAAACACTCCATAACATCCCAGATTTACAGTCCCCTGCTGAAAGAAGCAGGTTTGTAAAGTACATGCTGTGGAGCCTGCCCCCCTCTGTGGAGCCTGCCCCCCCTCCGTGAAGCCTGCCCCCCCTCCGTGAAGCCTGCCCCCCCCTCCGTGAAGCCTGCCCCCCCTCCGTGAAGCCTGCCCCCCCTCCGTGAAGCTGCTCGGAAGCCTGCCCCCCTCCGTGAAGCCTGCCCCCCTCCGTGAAGCCTGCACTCCTGTGAAGCCTGCCCCCCCCCTCCGTGAAGCCTGCCCCCCTCCGTGAAGCCTGCCCCCCCTCCGTGAAGCCTGCCCCCCCCTCACGTGAGCCTGCCCCCCCCTCGTGAAGCCTGCCCCCCCCTCTGTGAGCCACAGATGATGATGCATGTGAGACCCCTCCCCACCAACCCTGGAGGCTCCAACAAACCCTGGAGCCTTCCTGCCCCACAGGGGAACAGTGAGGTCTAATGACTGTTTCAGGCTGGCTATCTGCCGGGACGGAGAGGAGGGTCATCCGGCTAGCTCTGCCCAGGCTGGCTCTGCCCAGGCTGGCTCTGCCAGCTAGCTCTGCCAGTGCTAGCTCGGCCCAGGCTAGCTCTGAGTAGCTAGTAACATTGGACAGGAGCTTTATCTTAAGGAGGAGGCGGTGTTGGCTTCTCTAGGACTAGCTCTGTCCTCAGTCCTCAGGTTATATTTAACACCCGGACCAAATCTATCTGAGCGAGTCAGCATCATCATCCAACTATGCATTGCGCTGCGATTGTAGGACATGTGATGTGCAGAGAAAACATTGAGAGAGATGAGGGGTTACTGTGTGGAACGGAGACTGTCTTTCAAACACAGATCCACTTTACTGTACTAAACACCTGCATCAGATGCATACAGACTGACTGAGCAGACTGGTTAGATAGAGCCGAGGATAACCACGGCAGTAACAGCATGTAAGAACCAGGCGTCAGAACCTACTCACTCGCACAGCAGAGATCCCGTTCTCCAGGCCTCCTCCGAAGTCCTTCTCGTCCCGAAGCACGTCCTCCGTCAACCGCTGCCGAGACACAGAGACAGAGACCAGAGAGGACAGCTCAGTCATTCTGACATTACCACTTTGCTTTCCGTGGTCAGAGATACAACTGTCCTGTACCCAGACAGAACCCTACCAGCTGAGGGGCGACTCAAAACCACGTCTTCTCAAACGGCTACATCCACTGTCCGAGAACCGACCGCTTTCCCTCCCCCTGACCGAGGGAAGTCCCTCGCTAGGCATGCTGTGGAAGGCGTGCTGCCGCGTCACACCTCCTCTCTTGTTGACAGCGCTACGCTAACAAGCTTGGCTTAAGCTGCCGTCATCCCCACAGGCGCTCCTCCCTGAGAGTAATCAGGACTGTACAGTAGCGGGTCGTGCCTCTGCCTGGTGCTGCAAGACTCATGGTGCTGCATGGTCTGAGTGGCAGGACTCTGCATGGTCTGAGTGGCAGACTCTGCAGGTCTGTGGCACGACTCTCTTGGCCCATGTCTGAGTGCACGACTCTGCATGTCTGAGTGGCAGACTCTGCATGGTCCTGATGGCATAACCTCTGGTGCTGGCTGGTCTGAGTGGCAGGACTCTGCATGATCTGAGTGCAGGACTCTGCATGGTCTTGAAGGGGCAGGACTCTGGCATGATCTGAGTCGGCAGGACTCTGCATGATCATGATGGCAGGACTCTGCATGATCTGAGTGGCAGACTCTGGCTGGTCTGAGTGTCAGTGGACTCTGCATGTCTGTAGTGGCAGGACTCTGTGTGTTGCATGATCTGAGTGGCAGGACTCTGCATGGTCTGAGTGGCAGGACCGCTGGTGTTGCATGCTCTGAAGTGGCAGGAATTGCCATGGTCTGAGTGCAGGACTCTGCATGGTCTGAGTGGTCGGACTCTGCGATGGTCTGAGTGCAGACTCTGCATGGTCTGAGTGGCAGGACTCTGCATGTCTATGAGTGGCAGGACTCTGCATGCTCTGAGTGGCAGGACTCTGCATGATCTGAGTGGCAGGAGCTGCATGATATGGTGCAGGGACTCTGCATGGGTGGGGTGGCGGACTCTGCATGATTCTGAGTGGAGGCCTCTGCATGGTCTGGGTGGCAGGGACTTGCATGGTCTTGAGTGGCAGGACTTCTGCATGGTCTGGTGGCAGGACTAGGACTCTTGTGACAAGCGTCCAGGGAAGTGTATTGTTCAGTGTTAAGGGCTGATTAAGAAGAGCACAGTAAACTGACCCCTCCAAGGTGATCCTGAAGAAGGAATCTTGACCTTCTCAACCCGAGGAATCATGACACGATAAACCTCACACACACACACATGCACTCACACACACACACACATGCACTCACACACACCACACACACGTACTCATGTCGCTTTGGATAAAAGCGTCTGCTAAATGAATAATGTAAATGTAATGTACTCACACATGCACTCACACATGTAGAGTAAACACTTCACACTCATACACTTCAATCACACACACACACACTGTACTCTACATACAGCATAAGCTACAAGCTCTTAACACCAATATCATAAAAGCTTATTGAAATGATCTCTTCTCACTCAAAAATCACTCTCAAAGTAATTCAGCACATAGTTGAGAATGGCCATTTTGAAAGTCCCAAATCTTTGAGTCTCGCTCGTTGGAAAGCCAAAACAATTAGGGGATAAATTCACAGTTTCTGTTCCTCTTTGTTTGCACAGCTGTGGGGGAGCGGGGGCAGAGATCTCCGCTGGCCGGCCAGGCGAGCCGACCAGGCGGGCTGGGAGGCTCTGTCAGCTCCTTGGCTCGCTCGAGATCCTGGATGGCCGACAACAGAACCTGACTGCTGCATGTCAGGGAGCGGGCCTACAGCAGAACCTGACTGCTGCATGTGGACCAGGCTGCCTACAACAGAACCTGACTGCTGCATGTGGACCAGGCGGCCTACAACAGAACCTGACTGCTGCATGTGGACCAGGCTGCCTACAGCAGAACCTGACTGCTGCATGTCAGGGAGATGTATGTTGATCAGGCTGCCTGCTGCTAATGGAAGTGCCAGTGTGTGTGTTGGGGGGGATGTTTGTGTGTGTGTGCCCGTGTGTAGGCTGAGTGTGTGTGAGTGTGTGTGTGTGTGTGTGTGCACCGGGTCTGTGGGTGAGTGTGGTCTCTGTGTGTGTGTGTGTAACAGATCTGGCCAGTTTGCTGACACTAGGCCATTCAGTTCTACTATTCCCAGCAGTGCACAGGTTGTAAACCGGGTATTGTTTAAACCGCAGGCACAACAAAAGGCTACTGTGGGTGCGGTCTGTACTGTGGGTGCGGTCTGTTTACCTGTTCAACCACACATGGTCTGCATCATCACAATAGAACTCTTAACTTCCCCGTTACGCATCCTCTCATGTTCAGCTGATGATGTTTACTGTCCTGATCCAGCCCTTCTGCCTGACTTGTTTTAACATCCACAGTAAAAGGCCTGACCTCGATTTACAGATGGAGCTCGATAAATTCTCTGGACGGAATCTAGCATCCTGCGCAGTCTTCAGGCGTGAGTAATGACTAGCGTGAAGCCGGCGGTCCATCGGCCTGCTAATGCAGATACCCTCTCAGTCAGGGTCTGGAGGACACCTTCACATGGCTGGATCATCTGCAGATCCTCTCTGTCAGGGTCTGGAGGACACCTTCACATGGCTGGATCATCTGCAGATCCCTCTCAGTCAGGGTCTGGAGGACACCTTCACATGGCTCCATCATCTGTCCATCGGCCTGTGCTTAATGCAGATCCCCTCTCAGTCAGGGTCTGGAGGACACCTTCACATGGCTGGATCATCTGCAGATCCCTCTCAGTCAGGGTCTGGAGGACACCTTCACATGGCTGGATCATCTGCAGATCCCTCTCAGTCAGGGTCTGGAGGACACCTTCACATGGCTGGATCATCTGCAGATCCCTCTCAGTCAGGGTCTGGAGGACACCTTCACATGGCTGGATCATCTGCAGATCCCTCTCAGTCAGGGTCTGGAGGACACCTTCACATGGCTGGGATCATCTGCAGATCCCTCTCAGTCAGGGTCTGGAGGACACCTTCACATGGCTGGATCATCTGCCGAGCCTCCCCCCTGACCGCAGCCGGAGAGACGACCACACAGTCACCAAGTCCTCCAGCCCCCTGACCCCTGACCCCTCACCCCTCACCCCGCCTGTCTGTAGCGCTGGCACACCGACCGTTACAGCAGAGACGAACTGGGAACAATTAGCAAGGCGACAATGGATTCACGGATCATATTCAGTAACCGATTCAAGTCAGCAAACGATTCACCCATGAGATTCAGCAGCTGGGTAACCGTTTTGATTCGTGTGTTCAGTCCAGCCCCAGCCAGCCCCAGCCAGCTCACGTACACCTTAATGAGGTCCACTTCCATGTCCAAAAGCTGCTGCTATTACCTACTTACTGGGCAGCCAGGGTGCAGCTAAATCCACTGCTTCTGTTTTTCTCATTACCTGGCCTGCTCTCTGGCAGAGAGGATCGGTTCCTACGCACTCCGTAATCTGTCCACGTCTATGGGGTCCCAGGGGGACGCAGGCAGACCTGGCCCAGCGAGGGAGAGGGGATGCTGGGGCCCGGCGGCTTGGTCTGACCCCTGGGTCCACCACACCCAGGGTGAGCTCATGCTAGTCTGGCTCCTGAGAGCAGAGGGTTGGATCTCTATCACAGCTCTCCTCTGGCTCACCAGGCTCCTATGAGGCCAGGAGGAAGTCATACAGTACAGCAATAGAACAAACTTCAAAAGGGCCCAAACCAGCGTGTCTATCCGGTCTAACAGGGTCTGTGACCTGTGACCTGTGTAATTACTCCATGACAGGCTAGGCATTGGGTTTGGTTCAGCGGACAACTCCTCTCTCCTCCGCTCCACTTTCAAGGAAAAGAGGTGAGAGAAACAGAGGTACCCTCCCACAGACAGAGGTGAGGCCCCGGAGGCCCTCCCCCCCCTCTCTCCCTCTCTCCCTCGGTTGGAATGTGCCCCGTGCCTGTCCGTATTGTTTCTCAAACAATCACACAAGATGCCACTTCCATCCCTCTGGACTCTCTCCCAGTCATTCCCATGGACTCTCTCCCAGTCATTCCCATGGACTCTCTCCCAGTCATTCCCATGGACTCTCTCCCAGTCATTCCCATGGACTCTCTCCCAGTCATTCCCATGGACTCTCTCCCAGTCATTCCCATCGACTCTCTCCCAGTCATTCCATGGACTCTCTCCCAGTCATTCCCATGGACTCTCTCCCAGTCATTCCCATGGACTCTCTCCCAGTCATTCCCATGGACTCTCTCCCAGTCATTCCCATGGAATCTCTCCCAGTCATTCCCATGGACTCGTATCAGAGTTCAGAGGCTCCATCACGTTGTTATGATGGCAGGAGAGAGGAAGGCTCACATGGAACAAAAGTCCATTAGCACACTTAAGTAAGCAGAAGAGAACATCTTTCTTCTCCCGAGCTGGGAAACTCTGGTAGAATCCTTTGAAGAGGACATTTAAAAAGACCCCGTTCTCTTGATGACTAGTGTCCTAGATATGAAGAGTGTGGGAAACTGTCTGTCCCTCAGGAGGGTTGAGTTTGTTCTTCATGTATTGGAGCTGTCCGCCCCCTGAGCCTGTCCAGGCAGGAGACAGTACAGGAGACATTCGTCTGACCCCCGACCCCTACCAGGCAGGAGACAGTACAGGAGACACACTTTCTGATTCTGTAGCAGCACATCATCAGTCTTGCCAGACAGTTTCCAAGAAGCTAAAGATAGAACACTCTGTTCTGAAACAAACCGCATAGCCACAGTTCAAGGAATTTCGTCAAATCTATTTTCGCAAACAATGGAGTCCATGTCCTGAAATGTTACACTATAAAACATAGAAATATATAATAACATAAAAAGCCTATAATTCTGTACCTGCAAGAGCACACCCAGTCGTAATCCAATCCGAAAAACTTGTCCAGGCCAACAAATCCCTCATCAACAAGTTCCAGAACGTTCCGGAACAGTAGATCGTCCCTCAGCATAAAACAAGCGATACAAGGACCCTCCCCTCAGTCCCAGCCAATCAGAACAGGTATATGACCTGGCCGTGGGGGTCTCTGCACTACCTGTGTCTGGGGAACGACGGGCTGTAATTGGAGGTTTGGAGAGCAGCAGGATTCCTCGACTGAGGGGAGCGTAAACACAGCTTGCCGTCAGCCCCGGGGCGAGGGAGAGGGCGAGGGCGATCGAGGCGGAGAGGAGCACACAGGTGTTCACTCCAGCTTCACTAAACACAAACAGAGGCGTGCGCCACAGCCACACACACTTCTATATTGTTTTCTAAGAGATAACTAAAGTATTTCTTTCAATGTTTAATGCTTTATTGGACGGTTTCAGATGAAGTGTGACAGGAAAGGAGAGGGGGGGGTAACATGCTGCAAAAAGACGGGGCTGGACTGGAGCTCAGGCCTGTATGTTACGCACACTGCACACTGCACACTGCACACTGCACACTGCACACTGCACACTGCACACTGCACACTGCACACTGCACACTGCCACACTGCACACTGCACACTGCACACTGCACACTGCACACTGCACACTGCACACTGCACACTGCACACTGCACACTGCACACTGCACACTGCACACTGCACACTGCACACTGCACACTGCACACTGCACACTGCACACTGCACACTGCACACGGCACACGGCACACACGGCACACGGCACACGGCACACGGCACACGGCACACTGCACACTGCACACTGCACACTTACAGCTAAACGCCGCCCACACGGTCTGTTTGAGTCACATAGCTTGACGCCAGGCCCGTGAGTCAATGGTGTCGTTAATGCTTCTACTAACTTCTAGAAGGTTTTTGATCCGGTTAAGCTCTTGTTTTTATAGATAATAGGTCATGTGTACTGTGGAGGTCCTATACTGGGTACAAAGGAACTGAACGTGGTCATGTCATAACCGAAAAAATAAAGCGTATTAAAAAGCACTTGTTTTTGTGATGAGGGGAAAATGTTAAAGGGAGAGTTATTGCTTTGCTATGAAGTCAGAGAAAGCAATGAAAAAATGAAATCAGAAAAGCCGTTTTCTAACCAAAGACTCATGACAGTCGACACAACAAAAAACAGAACGAGAACACAAGCACAAACTGGCAGGTTTTGACCAATATTAAACTACGATAGCATCTCCCCCTGGGCTCAAAACAACATGCAGTAAGGCCTGTGTGATACACAAGGCCCACAACACTAACATCACTATATTGGTAATATCTGAAAACAGTAGTTTATGTTGGAGGCTCCAGTAGGACTCATTCTGCCTGGGGTACCCGAGGGTCAGCCAGGGGTCAGCCGGGGGTCAGCCAGGAGGTCACAAGGGGCGTCTCACCAGGACTTGTCACCCAGACCTTTTCACACACTGGCCACACTTCACTTCAGAGGCCCCAAGCCTGGCTCCTCTATTGTGATGATGGGCTGGGAGAACGGAGCATGGGGACACTACACCCGCGGTGGGGGACGGAGGAGGGGAGGAGAGGGGGGAAGAGGAGAGCGGGGGAGGACGAGGGGGAGGAGAGAGAGAGGAGAGGGAGGAGAGGAGAGCGGGAGGGAGGGAGGAGAGGAGAGGAGGACTGAGGGGGAGGAGGAGAGGGGGAGGAGAGGGAGCGAGGAGAGGAGGAGAGGGGGAGGAGGAAGAGGGGGGAGGAGGAGAGGGGGAGGAGGAGGGGACGAGGGGGAGGATGAGGGGGAGGAGAGAGAAGGAGAGGAGAGGAGGAGGAGAGGGGGAAGAGCGAGAGGGGGAGGAGGAGAGGGGGAGGAGGAGAGGGGGGAGGAGAGGGGGGAGGAGAGGGGGAGGAGGAGAGGGAAGAGAGGAGAGGGAAGGAGAGGGGGAGGAGAGGGGGAGGAGGACGAGGGGGAGGAGAGGGGGAGGAGGAGGAGAGGGGGAAGAGGAGAGGAGCGAGGAGGAGGGGGGAGGAGAGGGGGAGGAGGAGAGGGGGGAGGGGAGAGAGGGGGAGGAGGAGAGGGGGAGGAGAGGGGGAGGAGGAGAGGGTGTTGCAGGCCAGCTACTGTGCCCAGGGCCGTTACTGAGGGGAGAAACAAGGTGTTTAAGTTTTAACTGCAGCAAGCAAGGGAGGAGCGAGGAGAGCGAGAGACCACCAGATGAAAAACCTACCACCTTCCCCCTCCGGCCCAGAGGCTGCTGGGAAAGCGATTGGCGGCGGCCGAAAGATCTGGCCTACTTCTGCTTTAGCACTAGCCAGTGTGCTATTTCTGACAAGGGACTCTGACTGGAGAGGGGGGGTGGAGGAGAGGAGCAGGAGAGGGGTGGAGGAGGAGAGAGAGGGTGGAGGAGGTGGAGGAGGATGTGAGGAGAGGGTGAGAGGAGGGACGGAGAGGGTGGCAGGGAGGGGGAGGGAGGGTGGGAGGGGAGAGGGTGGAGGAGAGGAGAGGGGTGGAGGAGGGAGAGAGAGGGTGGAGGAGGGAGAGAGAGCGGTGGAGGAGGGAGGAGGGGTGGGGGAGGCAGAGAGAGAGGGTGGAGGAGGGAGAGAGAGGAGCGGAGAGAGGTGGAGGAGGAGAGGAGAGAGGGGGTGGAGGAGGGAAGAGAGTGAGGAGGAGAGAGGGGGTGGAGGAGGGAGGAGAGAGCGAGGAGAGGAGAGAGAGGGTGGAGGAGGGCGAGAGGAGAGGGTGGAGGAGGGGAGAGAGAGGTGGAGGAGGGAGAGAGAGGGTGGAGGAGGGAGAGAGAGAGAGGGGTGGAGGAGGGAGAGAGAGGTGGAGGAGGGAGAGAGGGGTGGAGGAGGGAGAGAGAGGGTGGAGGAGGGAGAGAGGGTGGAGGAGGGGAGAGAGGTGGAGGAGGGAGAGAGCTAGCCTCTTTAGATACAGGAGAAGTATCAGACTAAGACTTACAACTCGAACAATCACAGCAAATGGGCGGAAGAAAAACCACTTGGAACGTGAATGGAAGTTCCATTTCTCTGTCTGCGACCACAACCCCCCCCACAAGGCTTGTCTCATTTCAGTTTAAGGTCAACGCTGTTTCACTTCTTCCCCCAGAAGCCACAAAAGGAGTTGTCTGTCAAATGAACTGGTTTCCACAAAACTGAGGAAAAAAATAGTTTTTCCATGCTTATAAAGCATCTTCATTCCCTGCCTGTTCCCCTCCAACTGAGAGTAAACCTAGCATAGGAGAAGAGAGACATCCCTGTAGCCAGCAGAGCTAGCGATGAGCTAGCGATGAGCTAGTGTAACGGGTATGTAACGAACGTGGTCTTGCAAGTTCCGTCAGAGGTATCTGGCACTGTTCACTCCCACACCGGGGAGATCGCTCCCATCGGGAGTCAAACTCGCCACCTCTGGCTTCCCAAGCGCCACCACTACCAACTACGCCAAAGAAAAGCTAGCGATTCAATGACGCGGGTGGCTCATTACATATCTGAGGAGTGAGTTTCACCGCTCCGCATCGGCTACACTAGCGATGAGCTAGCGATGAGCTAGCGATGAGCTACGATACACAGTCATCACACGGCTCCATCACTACGATCAGACAGCCTGCAGTATCTGGAGGGAGTGTGCACTGCAGAACAGCAGGCCCTGTACCCCCCCCTCCCTCCATCTATGCTGTTAGTTCAGGACAGGGCCGAGGGTTTGAGGACTTGGCAGACGCTTGCCTGATCTGGCCTCTCTGTTCTCCAACCTGCAATGCAGAGCTACACAGTAAATCTGTCTAAAGGTGTCTGAAAACGTGGAGGTCAGAGGGATGTGGAGAGGAACACAGCCAACTGAAACCCCCTTACGGGACGAGGCATCGAGACAGCATTAAAGCAGGAGAGACCACCAGAGGGAGGAGACCGCCTGCAGGGAGAGACCACCAGAGGGAGAGACCCCTGCAGGGAGAGACCACTAGAAGGAGAGACCACCAGAGGGAGAGGACCGCCTGCAGGGAGAGACCACTAGAAGGAGAGACCACGGAGGGAGAGACCCCCTGCAGGGAGGAGACCACTAGAAGGAGAGACCACGGAGGGAGAGGAGACCGCCTGCAGGGAGAGACCACTAGAAGGAGAGACCACCGGAGGGAGAGACCGCCTGCAGGGAGAGACCACTAGAAGGAGAGACCACCAGAGGGAGAGACCCCTGCAGGGAGGAGACCACTAGAAGGAGAGACCACCGGAGGGAGAGAGACCCCCTGCAGGGAGAGACCACTAGAAGGAGAGAGACCACCGGAGGGAGAGAGACCGCCTGCAGGGAGAGATCACTAGAAGGAGAGACCACCAGAGGGAGAGACCGCCTGCAGGGAGAAGAGACCACTAGAAGGAGAGACCACCAGAGGGAGAGACCGCCTGCAGGGAGAGACCACTAGAAGGAGAGACCACCAGAGGGAGAGACCGCTGCAGGGAGAGACCACTAGAAGGAGAGACCACCAAAGGGAGAGACCCCCTGCAGGGAGAGACCACTAGAAGGAGAGAGACCACCGGAGGGAGAGACCACCAGAAGCTCAACATTGCCGCTAAATTGGCAACTCTGTTAACCGATAGTATTTAAGCGGAAAACCTTTGTATTGTCGGTTAACGTTTACACTGTGAATAACGAGCATCCCTCCAGGCCCACTCATGCCAGAAAACACAAACAGACACACACACATCTTTCTATCGCATCAGGGTAAGCCTGGAAGCAGAACTACATCAGAATGTGATTACAATCCTGTACTGAGGTTTTGGCGGGGAGAGAAGCAGTTGTGAAGTTATGTGAACAGAGCTGTTCCTCGCCCTGTCAAAAGAACCCCAGACAGAGAACAAAGAGCTCTTGTGTGGCGGAGATCATGACAGGTAATGACAGTTAATGGAGCGTAATCACCCACAGGACGACACTGCAGAACCGGCGCTAAACCACAACAAAGGATAGAAACCTCTCGCCAAAACCTCAGAAATGATGCGGGTGTAGAGAAGCGAGCCTCGTGATTGGTTTGATTGAGGTCCTGTTTGTGTTTAACCTGAGCCTTCGGGGGATCATGTGTCCGACTGCGAAGCATGAATCAATGTTACAAGGTTATGTAATACCACAAAGAGACGGCGTGTTTCTAAGACCGCACACCACTCAGACAGGGACTCTCCTGGCCAAACAATGTTGAGGTCACTTCAGTCGAGACAACGACATCTGAAACTTGGGTCCGATCTGGAAGGGTGTTAAGAGAAGGGGATCTATGAGCAGAACAGTGTTGGG
This sequence comes from Mallotus villosus, assembly GCA_903064625.1. Classification (NCBI taxonomy): domain Eukaryota; kingdom Metazoa; phylum Chordata; class Actinopteri; order Osmeriformes; family Salangidae; genus Mallotus; species Mallotus villosus. The sequence goes on from CAEFZP010002111.1 coordinate 20,575, forward strand.
AGAGCGGTTCTTCTAGACTGGCACAGGCCATGGCACAGGCCTGGCAAGGCCCAGGCACAGGCACAGGCTGGCACAGGCACAGGCCCTGGCACAGGGCCCAGGCACAGGCACAGACCCAGGCACAGACCAGGCACAGGCACAGACCCAGGCACAGGCCCGCTACCGTCATTAGGAAACACACCACAACCCTGGGAGACTTGATTACTCTGAGAGGAGGCTTTCTGTGGAAAATTGCTAAAAGGGGGGCAGAGAGAGACAGAGAGAGAGGGAGAGAGGAGCGAGGAGAGAGAGAGTGAGGGAGACGAGAGGAGTGGAGAGAGGAGGAGAGAGAGACGAGGGAGAGGAGAGGGAGAGAGAGGAGGGGAGAGAGAAGAGGAGAGGAGTCAGAGAGAGGAGCGGAGACGAGAGAGGGAGAGGAGAGATCGAGAGAGAGGAGGGGGAGAGAGAGAGAGGAGGGAGAGAGAGGTATGGGGAGAGAGAGAGAGAGAGAGGAGAGAGAGGGAGGGCGCGAGAGAGGGAGGAGAGAGAGGAGAGGAGGGAGAGAGAGGACGGGGGGAGGGAGGAGAGAGGAGGAGAGGGAGAGGGAGAGAGGAGGGGGGAGGGAGAGAGAGGGGGAGAGGGAGAGAGAGAGAGGAGGGAGAGAGAGGAGGAGGAGGGAGAGAGAGGGGGGAGGGAGAGAGAGAGGAGGAGGGAGGAGGAGAGGAGGGGAGAGAGGGAGAGAGAGAGGGAGAGAGAGGAGAGAGGCGAGAGAGAGAGAGAGAGAGAGGGAATGATACAAGAGCGAGACAACAGAGGATATCAACATAATCAAGCTTGATGTATTATTAAAGCGGTTAAAGTGGGGTTTAGATGCGCTTAGTGCTTTAGTGTTTGTAGTCTATAAGAGAAATGGTCTGTTCTAATGTCCTCTTCTGCTTCAGCTGTGACAGGCTTGTGACAGGCTTGTGACAGGCTTACACTCATATGACAACGTGACCTTAAGCAGGGAGGACATGTGAAGCACGTCTGGACTGAGTTCAGCATCCCTATACTTCAGAAGGACACAGCTCACTAGGCCAGAGTGAACTTCAGCTAACAGTCACTTATGGAGATATAACTTCTGTTTATTTTCTGCAATAAGGTAAATCCAGATGCGCGGTTACCACACACACACACGCTATTTCATACACACACACACGAACAGCACACACCACACACAAACAGCACACACACACACACACACCACATGAGTCATAAAGCGACTGGGGTTTGAGAGCATAAACCAGATTGAGGTCAATATGACCAGCAGATTTACAAACCAGCGCTACGCCATAAATCCTCAACTCCATGGCTGTAAAACACATGCATATATGTACAGATCTTCCTTTAATGTTGTGCAGAGCCAAGCGAGAGGCGTCTGGTGGGATCGTGAGACTGTTCCGTCTGTGAGGAACACAGGAGACCAGACAGGTAGGCTGTTCTCTGTCACGACCAGGACAAGACAACCTTCTGCCTGAGTGTGACCAGTAGCAGCCACAGTAACACACTCACATGCTAACCTTCTGCCTGAGTGTGACCAGTAACACACTCACATGCTAACCTTCTGCCTGAGTGTGACCAGTAGCAGCCACAGTAACACACTCACATGCTAACCTTCTGCCTGAGTGTGACCAGTAACACACTCACATGCTAACCTTCTGCCTGAGTGTGACCAGTAGCAGCCACAGTAACACACTCACATGCTAACCTTCTGCCTGAGTGTGACCAGTAGCAGCCAGTAACACACTCACATGCTAACCTTCTGCCTGTGTGTGACCAGTAGCAGCCAGTAACACACTCACATGCTAACCTTCTGCCTGAGTGTGACCAGTAGCAGCCAGTAACACACTCACATGCTAACCTTCTGCCTGTGTGTGACCAGTAACACACTCACATGCTAACCTTCTGCCTGAGTGTGACCAGTAGCAGCCAGTAACACACTCACATGCTAACCTTCTGCCTGAGTGTGACCAGTAGCAGCCAGTAAGACACTCACATGCTAACCTTCTGCCTGAGTGTGACCAGTAGCAGCCAGTAACACACTCACATGCTAACCTTCTGCCTGTGTGTGACCAGTAGCAGCCACAGTAACACACTCACATGCTAACCTTCTGCCTGTGTGTGACCAGTAGCAGCCACAGTAACACACTCACATGCTAACCTTCTGCCTGTGTGTGACCAGTAGCAGCCACAGTAACACACTCACATGCTAACCTTCTGCCTGTGTGTGACCAGTAGCAGCCAGTAACACACTCACATGCTAACCTTCTGCCTGAGTGTGACCAGTAGCAGCCAGTAACACACTCACATGCTAACCTTCTGCCTGTGTGTGACCAGTAACACACTCACATGCTAACCTTCTGCCTGTGTGTGACCAGTAACACACTCACATGCTAACCTTCTGCCTGAGTGTGACCAGTAGCAGCCAGTAACACACTCACATGCTAACCTTCTGCCTGAGTGTGACCAGTAGCAGCCCAGTAACACACTCACATGCTAACCTTCTGCCTGGGTGTGACCAGTAGCAGCCACAGTAACACACTCACATGCTAACCTTCTGCCTGAGTGTGACCAGTAGCAGCCAGTAACACACTCACATGCTAACCTTCTGCCTGAGTGTGACCAGTAGCAGCCAGTAACACACTCACATGCTAACCTTCTGCCTGAGTGTGACCAGTAGCAGCCAGTAACACACTCACATGCTAACCTTCTGCCTGGGTGTGACCAGTAGCACACTCACATGCTAACCTTCTGCCTGAGTGTGACCAGAGGCAGCCAGTAACACACTCACAAGCTAACCTTCTGCCTGAGTGTGACCAGTAGCAGCCAGTAACACACTCACATGCTAACCTTCTGCCTGTGTGTGACCAGTAGCAGCCAGTAACACACTCACATGCTAACCTTCTGCCTGGGTGTGACCAGTAGCAGCCAGTAACACACTCACATGCTAACCTTCTGCCTGAGTGTGACCAGTAGCAGCCAGTAACACACTCACATGCTAACCTTCTGCCTGAGTGTGACCAGTAGCAGCCAGTAAGACACTCACATGCTAACCTTCTGCCTGAGTGTGACCAGTACACACACTCACATGCTAACCTTCTGCCTGTGTGTGACCAGTAGCAGCCAGTAACACACTCACATGCTAACCTTCTGCCTGGGTGTGACCAGTAGCAGCCAGTAACACACTCACATGCTAACCTTCTGCCTGAGTGTGACCAGTAACACACTCACATGCTAACCTTCTGCCTGGGTGTGACCAGTAGCAGCCAGTAACACACTCACATGCTAACCTTCTGCCTGAGTGTGACCAGTAACACACTCACATGCTAACCTTCTGCCTGTGTGTGACCAGTAGCAGCCAGTAACACACTCACATGCTAACCTTCTGCCTGTGTGTGACCAGTAGCAGCCAGTAACACACTCACATGCTAACCTTCTGCCTGGGTGTGACCAGTAGCAGCCAGTAACACACTCACATGCTAACCTTCTGCCTGGGTGTGACCAGTAGCAGCCAGTAACACACTCACATGCTAACCTTCTGCCTGAGTGTGACCAGTAGCAGCCACAGTAACACACTCACATGCTAACCTTCTGCCTGAGTGTGACCAGTAACACACTCACATGCTAACCTTCTGCCTGTGTGTGACCAGTAGCAGCCAGTAACACACTCACATGCTAACCTTCTGCCTGTGTGTGACCAGTAGCAGCCCAGTAACACACTCACATGCTAACCTTCTGCCTGAGTGTGACCAGTAGCAGCCAGTAACACACTCACATGCTAACCTTCTGCCTGAGTGTGACCAGTAGCAGCCACAGTAACACACTCACATGCTAACCTTCTGCCTGTGTGTGACCAGTAGCAGCCCAGTAACACACTCACATGCTAACCTTCTGCCTGAGTGTGACCAGTAGCAGCCAGTAAGACACTCACATGCTAACCTTCTGCCTGAGTGTGACCAGTAGCAGCCAGTAACACACTCACATGCTAACCTTCTGCCTGTGTGTGACCAGTAACACACTCACATGCTAACCTTCTGCCTGTGTGTGACCAGTAGCAGCCAGTAACACACTCACATGCTAACCTTCTGCCTGTGTGTGACCAGTAGCAGCCACAGTAACACACTCACATGCTAACCTTCTGCCTGAGTGTGACCAGTAGCAGCCAGTAAGACACTCACAAGCTAACCTTCTGCCTGTGTGTGACCAGTAGCAGCCAGTAACACACTCACATGCTAACCTTCTGCCTGTGTGTGACCAGTAAACACACTCACATGCTAACCTTCTGCCTGAGTGTGACCAGTAGCAGCCAGTAACACACTCACATGCTAACCTTCTGCCTGAGTGTGACCAGTAGCAGCCAGTAACACACTCACATGCTAACCTTCTGCCTGTGTGTGACCAGTAGCAGCCAGTAACACACTCACATGCTAACCTTCTGCCTGTGTGTGACCAGTAGCAGCCAGTAACACACTCACATGCTAACCTTCTGCCTGAGTGTGACCAGTAGCAGCCAGTAACACACTCACATGCTAACCTTCTGCCTGTGTGTGACCAGTAGCAGCCAGTAACACACTCACATGCTAACCTTCTGCCTGAGTGTGACCAGTAGCAGCCAGTAAGACACTCACATGCTAACCTTCTGCCTGAGTGTGACCAGTAGCAGCCAGTAAGACACTCACATGCTAACCTTCTGCCTGTGTGTGACCAGTAGCAGCCAGTAACACACTCACATGCTAACCTTCTGCCTGTGTGTGACCAGTAGCAGCCAGTAACACACTCACATGCTAACCTTCTGCCTGTGTGTGACCAGTAGCAGCCAGTAAGACACTCACATGCTAACCTTCTGCCTGTGTGTGACCAGTAGCAGCCAGTAACACACTCACATGCTAACCTTCTGCCTGAGTGTGACCAGTACAGCCAGTAACACACTCACATGCTAACCTTCTGCCTGTGTGTGACCAGTAGCAGCCAGTAACACACTCACATGCTAACCTTCTGCCTGAGTGTGACCAGTAACAGCCAGTAACACACTCACATGCTAACCTTCTGCCTGTGTGTGACCAGTAGCAGCCAGTAACACACTCACATGCTAACCTTCTGCCTGAGTGTGACCAGTAGCAGCCAGTAACACACTCACATGCTAACCTTCTGCCTGTGTGTGACCAGTAACAGCCAGTAACACACTCACATGCTAACCTTCTGCCTGTGTGTGACCAGTAGCAGCCAGTAACACACTCACATGCTAACCTTCTGCCTGAGTGTGACCAGTAACAGCCAGTAACACACTCACATGCTAACCTTCTGCCTGTGTGTGACCAGTAGCAGCCAGTAACACACTCACATGCTAACCTTCTGCCTGAGTGTGACCAGTAACAGCCAGTAACACACTCACATGCTAACCTTCTGCCTGTGTGTGACCAGTAACAGCCAGTAACACACTCACATGCTAACCTTCTGCCTGTGTGTGACCAGTAGCAGCCCAGTAACACACTCACATGCTAACCTTCTGCCTGTGTGTGACCAGTAACAGCCAGTAACACACTCACATGCTAACCTTCTGCCTGAGTGTGACCAGTAGCAGCCAGTAACACACTCACATGCTAACCTTCTGCCTGAGTGTGACCAGTAGCAGCCAGTAACACACTCACATGCTAACCTTCTGCCTGAGTGTGACCAGTAGCAGCCGTAACACACTCACATGCTAACCTTCTGCCTGAGTGTGACCAGTAGCAGCCAGTAACACACTCACATGCTAACCTTCTGCCTGAGTGTGACCAGTAACAGCCCAGTAACACACTCACATGCTAACCTTCTGCCTGAGTGTGACCAGTAGCAGCCAGTAACACACTCACATGCTAACCTTCTGCCTGAGTGTGACCAGTAGCAGCCAGTAACACACTCACATGCTAACCTTCTGCCTGTGTGTGACCAGTAGCAGCCAGTAACACACTCACATGCTAACCTTCCAGTCCAAGAAGGAGTGTGTGTGAGTGGTGTGGTGTCTGTGTGTGTGTGTGTGTGTCTGATGGTGTGTGTGCGTGTGTGTGTGTCTTGTGTGTGTGTGTTGATGTGTGTGTGCGTGATGTGTGTGTGTCTGATGTGTGTGTGTGTGTCTGATGTGTGCGTGTCTGATGTGTGTGTGTGTCTGGTGTGTGTGTGTCTATGTGTGTGTGTCTGGTGTCTGATGTTGTGTGTGTGCGTGTCTGTGTGTGGTGTGTTAGTCGCGATGTGTATCGTTCCACTTTCCCAAGCTTCTCATTACATTTGTTTAGACTACAGCTTAGTGTTTGGTCTAAAGTGCTGGTGTGTTAAAAGCACTTGGCTAATGGGCCAGCAGCCAGACACTGCCCAGAAGAGAGGAACACAAGTGCCCCTCTGGGGGGAAGAGAGGAACACAGGGGGGGTTTGGTGGCAACAGAATGTATGCCACCTCTTTATAGTGACAGAGAGGATCTTAGCACTGTGCCTTCCAATGAGAGGATCTTAGCACTGTGCCTTCCAATGGCAGGATCTTAGCACTGTGCCTCCAATGGCAGGATCTTAGCACTGTGCCTTCCAATGAGCAGGATCTTAGCACTGTGCCTTCCAATGACAGGATCTTAGCACTGTGCCACTGTGCCTCCAATGAGTTGAGGTTGCTGACAAATGTGCTGACATTCATAAAACACACACACAGATATTGTGGGGTGGGTTGAATGGCTACGGTATCAAAACCTGGGCATAACTGCAGCTCGACACCTCTTCAATGTAGGCATGAACACACACACACACACACTCACACTCACAGCTGCTCTCTCCACTTGCTGTGGGAACCACCAACGTTGCCTAGGTAACCTTACATAACCTCTGCTTGCTCATTCTGCACGCTGCCTCCAACAGCTGATCTACCAACACACGCACCATAGCCACACAACTACAGCTGATCTACCAACACACGGACCCTAGCAACACCACGCACCCTAGCAACACCACAACAGCTGATCTACCAACACACGCACCATAGCAACACCACAACAGCTGATCTACCAACACACGCACCATAGCCACACAACTACAGCTGATCTACCAACACACGGACCCTAGCAACACCACGGACCCTAGCAACACCACAACAGCTGATCTACCAACACACGCACCATAGCAACACAACTACAGCTGATCTAGGGGGTTGGGGTTGTACAGCAAAGCTGTTTTAGATGTTACACCTCTCTCCTGGGGGAGCGGTGGTCCAGACCTGACGGCTCCAGCAGGTTCCAGTCCAGTCTAGTTCCTAGACAGCAGACATCTGGTCCTGCACAGTCACACGCCACTGAAAACACCCTGATGTGTAGCTCCCCTGTGGGGTGGCTGGCTGCTGAACAGTAAGTTAAGGGTCAAGCCCTCAACGCTACTGTGTCACAGGGGTCACAGGTCACCTGTCAATATCTCTACATCTCCTGACTTCCCAAACACTGATCTGGCCAGCGAAGAACCGAGCTGCCTCTAGGAGTTACTGCTCTGGTCCTCATCCTTGATACATTAGATATTAATCCAACTACACACTGGAAGTCGAGCACTAAATAATACACTGCACATTTTACAGCCTTGTCTAACGACCATATATCCTACAGTCTCCAGGACTTAACCAAGGCCAACATCATATCAACATTTCTTGTCATGAGCAGTTCCTGTGAGCTGCAGCCCAGAGGGACATACAGCTATGCTGGCTGAGAGAGAGAAGGGCTCTGACTGGCTGGCTGAGAGAGAGAAGGGCTCTGACTGGCTGGCTGAGAGAGAGAAGGGCTCTGACTGGATCCAGGAGAGAAGGGCTCTGACTGGATCCAGGAGAGAAGGGCTCTGACTGGATCCAGGAGAGAAGGCCTCTGACTGGATCCAGGAGAGAAGGCTCTGACTGGATCCAGGAGAGAAGGCCTCTGACTGGATCCAGGAGAGAAGGCCTCTGACTGGATCCAGGAGAGAAGGCCTCTGACTGGATCCAGGAGAGAAGGCCTCTGACTGGATCCAGGAGAGAAGGCCTCTGACTGGATCCAGGAGAGAAGGGCTCTGACTGGATCCAGGAGAGAAGGGCTCTGACTGGATCCAGGAGAGAAGGGCTCTGACTGGATCCAGGAGAGAAGGGCTCTGACTGGATCCAGGAGAGAAGGGCTCTGACTGGATGGCCTGAGGAGAGAAGGCCTCTGACTGGATCCAGGAGAGAAGGCCTCTGACTGGATCCAGGAGAGAAGGCCTCTGATTGGCTGGCTGAGAGAGAGGCCTCTGACTGGCTGGCTGAGAGAGAAGGCCTCTGACTGGATCCAGGAGAGAAGGCCTCTGACTGGATCCAGGAGAGAAGGCCTCTGACTGGATCCAGGAGAGAAGGCCTCTGATTGGCTGGCTGAGAGAGAGAAGGGCTCTGACTGGATCCAGGAGAGAAGGGCTCTGACTGGATCCAGGAGAGAAGGCCTCTGACTGGCTGGCTGAGAGAGAAGGCCTCTGATTGGCTGGCTGAGAGAGAAGGCCTCTGACTGGCTGGCTGAGAGAGAAGGCCTCTGACTGGCTGGCTGAGAGAGAGAAGGGCTCTGACTGCATCCAGGAGAGAAGGCCTCTGATTGGATCCAGGAGAGAAGGCCTCTGATTGGATCCAGGAGAGAAGACCTCTGACTGGATCCAGGAGAGAAGGCCTCTGATTGGCTGGCTGAGAGAGAAGGCCTCTGACTGGCTGGCTGAGAGAGAAGGCCTCTGACTGGCTGGCTGAGAGAGAAGGCCTCTGACTGGCTGGCTGAGAGAGAAGGCCTCTGACTGGCTGGCTGAGAGAGAAGGGCTCTGACTGGATCCAGGAGAGAAGGGCTCTGACTGGATCCAGGAGAGAAGGCCTCTGACTGGATCCAGGAGAGAAGGCCTCTGATTGGCTGGCTGAGAGAGAAGGCCTCTGACTGGCTGGCTGAGAGAGAAGGCCTCTGACTGGCTGGCTGAGAGAGAAGGCCTCTGACTGGCTGGCTGAGAGAGAAGGCCTCTGATTGGCTGGCTGAGAGAGAAGGCCTCTGACTGGCTGGCTGAGAGAGAAGGCCTCTGACTGGCTGGCTGAGAGAGAAGGGCTCTGACTGGATCCAGGAGAGAAGGGCTCTGACTGGATCCAGGAGAGAAGGCCTCTGATTGGCTGGCTGAGAGAGAAGGCCTCTGACTGGATCCAGGAGAGAAGGCCTCTGACTGGCTGGCTGAGAGAGAAGGCCTCTGACTGGATCCAGGAGAGAAGGCCTCTGATTGGCTGGCTGAGAGAGAAGGGCTCTGACTGGATCCAAGGCTTTTCCAGCCAGCGTGGTGAGACCAGCGGGATCTTCTGTGGACACAAAGTTGGTCCTCGACAACTAAGGCGTTGTCACGCCAACTGCTGAAAGGGAGGAAGCTGTAACCTTGAAGCAGTGTCCTTGATGCTGCGAAATCTGAAACACACACACGCACAGCCCTGACACACACACACAGCCCTGACACACACACACACACACACAGCCCTGACACACACACACACACACACACACACACACAGCCCTGACACACACACACACACACAGCCCACACACACACCCCAGTCCAGTGTTGATCATGGACTCCTTTCCACCCAGACAAGTCTTCTCACTACACATGAAGTCTGAAAACTAGACATCAGTCAAGACTCAAATAAACCACAGGACGACAGAGTTAGCTACACGTATTGCTACACTCACATCCACACTCACACTCTCTATCCTCCTGGCTGTCACGAGCGACTAGCTTCTTGCTGACGGTGATTCACTACGACGCAGGCAGAAACTTCAGACAGGGAAAGTTTTCCAGCTCTCTACAATCATTCCCTATGCATTCAGGAGAGGGGGAGGGGGAGGGAGAGAGGAGCGGGAGGAGAGAGGAGGGGGGAGACGGGAGAGAGGCGAGAGAGAGAGGAGCGGAGGAGAGAGGAGGGGGGAGCGGGAGAGAGGAGGGGAGGCGAGAGAGGAGGGGGAGGGAGAGAGGAGGGGGGAGGTCGAGAGAGGACGAGAGAGGAGATGAGAGGAGAGAGAGGAGGGGGGAGGCGCGGGAGAGAGGAGGGGGGGGAGGGGGGAGGGGGGAGGGAGAGAGGAGGAGGGAGGGCGAGGAGGGAGAGAGGGCAGGGGGGGGAGAGAGGAGGGGGGGGGAGAGAGGAGGGGGGAGGGAGAGAGGAGAGAGAGGGGGGAGGGGGGAGGGAGAGAGGAGGGGGGAGGGAGAGAGGATGGGGGAGGGAGAGAGGAGGGGGGGGAGGGAGAGAGGAGAGAGAGGAGGGGGGAGGAGAGGAGTGAGAGGAGGAGGAGGGGGGAGCGGGAGGGGGAGGGAGGGAGTGAGGAGAGGAGAGGGAGAGAGAGAGAGGAGAGAGAGGAGAGAGAGGAGAGGAGGGAGAGAGGAGGGGGGAGGGAGAGAGGAGGGGGGAGGGAGAGAGGAGGGGGAGGGAGGAGGGGGGGAGAGAGAGGAGGGGGGGGGAGAGAGGAGCGAGAGAGGAGGCGGGAGGGAGGAGAGGAGAGGGGGGAGGGGAGAGGGGAGTGGGAGAGAGAGAGGGGGGAGGGAAACCACACCCTCTCTGGGGACAGGACCCCACTCGACACCCCCGCTTCAGCACCGCGTCAACAACAGCCAAGGTCAAAGTTCATCACTACACCCTCTCCTTTGACCTAGCTCCCTTAACGCCTTCATTTGATCCATGTGTGCTGCCTAGGTGCCGCTAACATGCTAGCTGACAGGTTAACAAATTCATTTTGATCCATGTGCTCTACCTAGCTACCGCTAACAGGCTAACTCCCTGTATGCTACCTAGCGGCTGCTTACATGTTGGCTGACAAGTGAACTCCTTTATTTGATCCATGTGTGCTAACTAGCTGCCGCTTCCAGGCTAGCGACAGCGCGCATGCCTTCCACATACCACTCTCCAGACCTCAGAGAGTGACTATGATCTTGACACCCGCCCAAACTGTCAATCAAACCTGAACCACACTGGCAACAATGACAACTTGCGGTACATCACCCTGCTTGTCAAAATAACCGAGAGCTAGTGCTGTCAGAGTTAGCACGCAACACAGTCGTCCTGTCTAGTAGCACGGGCAGGAGGAGAGACCGTAAGAGTCCCTCTCCCTCAGGGCTTCCTCAGCTGCTGGACGCCAACAAACTCTAAGACTTTTCCAGGAATTGGTAAAGATATTGAAAAAATAATAACCCAACAAGCTCAAGTGAGATATAGTGGCGAGGCTTGTGAGGAACGAAAGACAACTGGAAAAGATTGGATCCAGACGAGGACTAGGAGAGAGCAGGAGGAGGCCCGGATGCAGGAGAGAGCAGAGGGAGCCGGGAGAAGGACGAGGACAGCAGGAGAGCAGGCAGCTAGGAGAGAGCAAAGAGGAGGCAGCAGAGAGAGGAGGAAGCAGGACAGAGAGAGCAGAGAGGATGAGAGCAGGAGGAGGAAGCAGGAGAGGAGGCAGCAGGAGGCAGAGAGAGAAGGAGGAGGCAGCAGGAGAGAGCAGGAGGAGAGAGCGGAGGAGGCCAGCAGGAGAGAGCAGGAGGAGGCACAGGAGCAGGAGAGAGCAGGAGGAGACAGCAGGAGAGGAGGGCAGCAGGAGGAGAGCAAGAGGAGACAGCAGGAGAGGAGGCAGCAGGAGAGAGCAAGAGGAGGCAGCAGGAGAGGAGGCAGCAGGAGCAGAGAGCAGGAGGAGGCAGCAGGAGAGAGCAGGAGGAGGCAGCAGGGAGAGAGCAGAGCGAAGCAGCAGGAGAGGAGGCAGCAGGAGGACAGCAGGAGGAGGCAGCAGGAGAGGAGGCAGCAGGAGAGAGCAGGAGGAGGCAGCAGGAGAGAGCAGGCGAGGCAGCAGGAGAGAGCAGGAGGAGGTAGCAGGAGGAGGCAGCAGGGAGAGAGCAGGAGGAGGCAGCAGGAGAGAGCAGCAGGCGAGGCAGCAGAGAGAGAGCAGCTCTAGCTAGCTGGTCTGGGTCTTGCCTGGCCAGCATCACAATCTGGACAGATTAACAAGGACAAGTAGAAACAGGATTAACAACGTAAGAGGGGTCATTAAATCAGACGTGACTGAATGACATGGTGGTGAATGAGATGAGCTGAATGAGTTTCCAAAGACGAGTGTGTGAGAGCCTACTGTGACAGGGTGAGGAGGGTGTACTGTGACAGGGTGAGGAGGGTTACTGTGACAGGGTGAGGGTTACTGTGACAGGTGAGGAGGGTTACTGTGACAGGGTGAGGAGGGTTACTGTGACAGGAGGAGGAGGGTTACTGTGACAGGGTGAGGAGGGTTACTGTGACAGGGTGAGGAGGGTTACTGTGACAGGGTGAGGAGGGTTACTGTGACAGGGTGAGGAGGGTTACTGTGACAGGGTGAGGAGGGTTACTGTGACAGGGTGAGGGTTACTGTGACAGGAGGAGGAGGGTTACTGTGACAGGGTGAGGAGGTTACTGTGACAGGGTGAGGAGGGTTACTGTGACAGGGTGTGAGGAGGGTTACTGTGACAGGGTGAGGAGGGTTACTGTGACAGGGTGAGGAGGGTTACTGTGACAGGGTGAGGAGGGGGTGAGGAGGGTTACTGTGACAGGGGTGAGGAGGGTTACTGTGACAGGTGAGGAGGGGGTGTGAGGAGGGTTACTGTGACAGGGAGAGGAGGGTTACTGTGACAGGGAGAGGAGGGTTACTGTGACAGGGTGAGGAGGGTTACTGTGACAGGGAGAGGAGGGTTACTGTGACAGGGTGAGGAGGGTTACTGTGACAGGGTGAGGAGGGTTACTGTGACAGGGTGAGGAGGGTTACTGTGACAGGGTGAGGAGGGGGTGAGGAGGGTTACTGTGACAGGGTGAGGAGGGTTACTGTGACAGGGTGAGGAGGGTTACTGTGACAGGGTGAGGAGGGTTACTGTGACAGGGTGAGGAGGGTTACTGTGACAGGGTGAGGAGGGTTACTGTGACAGGAGGAGGAGGGTTACTGTGACAGGGTGAGGAGGGTTACTGTGACAGGGTGAGGAGGGTTACTGTGACAGGGTGAGGAGGGTTACTGTGACAGGGTGAGGAGGGTTACTGTGACAGGGTGAGGAGGGTTACTGTGACAGGGTGAGGAGGGTTACTGTGACAGGGTGAGGAGGGTTACTGTGACAGGGTGAGGAGGGTTACTGTGACAGGGTGAGGAGGGTTACTGTGACAGGGTGAGGAGGGTTACTGTGACAGGGTGAGGAGGGTTACTGTGACAGGGTGAGGAGGGTTACTGTGACAGGGTGAGGAGGGTTACTGTGACAGGGTGAGGAGGGTTACTGTGACAGGGTGAGGAGGGTTACTGTGACAGGGTGAGGAGGGTTACTGTGACAGGGTGAGGGTTACTGTGACAGGGTGAGGAGGGGGTGAGGAGGGTTACTGTGACAGGGAGAGGAGGGTTACTGTGACAGGGTGAGGAGGGTTACTGTGACAGGGTGAGGAGGGTTACTGTGACAGGGAGAGGAGGGTTACTGTGACAGGGTGAGGGTTACTGTGACAGGGTGAGGAGGGTTACTGTGACAGGGGTGAGGAGGGTTACTGTGACAGGGTGAGGAGGGTTACTGTGACAGGGAGAGGAGGGTTACTGTGACAGGGAGAGGAGGGTTACTGTGACAGGGTGAGGAGGGTTACTGTGACAGGGTGAGGAGGGTTACTGTGACAGGGTGAGGAGGGTTACTGTGACAGGGTGAGGAGGGTTACTGTGACAGGGTGAGGAGGGTTACTGTGACAGGGTGAGGAGGGTTACTGTGACAGGGTGAGGAGGGTTACTGTGACAGGGTGAGGAGGGTTACTGTGACAGGGTGAGGAGGGTTACTGTGACAGGGTGAGGAGGGTTACTGTGACAGGGTGAGGAGGGTTACTGTGACAGGTGAGGAGGGTTACTGTGACAGGGTGAGGAGGGTTACTGTGACAGGGTGAGGAGGGTTACTGTGACAGGGAGAGGAGGGTTACTGTGACAGGTGAGGAGGGTTACTGTGACAGGGTGAGGAGGGGTTACTGTGACAGGGTGAGGAGGGTTACTGTGACAGGGTGAGGAGGGTTACTGTGACAGGGTGAGGAGGGTTACTGTGACAGGTGAGGAGGGTTACTGTGACAGGTTGAGGAGGGTTACTGTGACAGGGTGAGGAGGGTTACTGTGACAGGGTGAGGAGGGTTACTGTGACAGGGTGAGGAGGGTTACTGTGACAGGTGAGGAGGGTTACTGTGACAGGGTGAGGAGGGTTACTGTGACAGGGAGAGGAGGGTTACTGTGACAGGGAGAGGAGGGTTACTGTGACAGGTGAGGAGGGAGGGTGAGGAGGGTTACTGTGACAGGGTGAGGAGGGTTACTGTGACAGGGTGAGGAGGGTTACTGTGACAGGGGTGAGGAGGGTTACTGTGACAGGAGGAGGAGGTTGCATAACTCCAGCACCCTACTTTCCTTTCCTCCTTGAGGTGATTCACAAAGCACATGCTCTGTTTGTCCCTGGCTGCGCTCCGTAGATTAATCACACGACGCTACGCTGAAACACCTCCCAGAAGATACCCCGGATCTTACAGGCATGCTACATGCTACATGCTACATGCACGCTTGCATGTAATTAGAGCCTCGATTCAGCTCGTGCAGACCACACACCACACACACACACACGCACACACACTCTCAGCTGAGATCAATAGAGCTGGCCCACATAGACTGACCCACTTCCACCATGTGCTCCTATTGTCCAGAGTCTGAACCTACAGAGAGATCGCTCAGCAACACCAAAGACCAGCAAACCACACAGCCAAGTTAGTGTTAAATAACCAGTAATTACAATACATGCTGTGGACTTGTTTGTGCGCTCAACGCGTAAAACACACTCCTGGTATTAAATGAACAATTAAAGATGTTGTAGGCAATAATGTTGAGAAGCACTTTTTGTCAAATTTGCTGAAATAAACATTGACGGTAATATGAAATCAATCTGTGGCCATCCAAACCACAGGTTTTCCTTCAAGATCTCTTTTTTTTTAAACTACAACTGCCAGATTGGGCACCCCCCCACCCTGCCCGCACCCCCCCACCCCTAAACCCTGTCTGTTTGATAAGTCCCCTGATTAAACAAGTGAAACTTCCTGTTTGAAACTTCCTGTTGTGGATCTTGACGTGTTGCCCTGAGCTGGATATTAGTATTCCAGCCCGCCCGACCCATTCCACCCTGATTAGACATGAGAGCAGAGCTGGGCTCACTGGCTTAACCACACTCCCCTCAAACCCTCCCTCTCCTTCCTCCCTCTCCTTCCTCCCTCTCCTTCATCCCTCTCCTTCCTCCCTCTGACTCCCCAGAGATGAGGAGTAAAATACTACATTACTGTACTAAAGTACATTTTTCTAGTATCACTACTTCACTTCATTATTTATTGTTATTGCGTGCCTTTATTCATTTCCTGTCTTGTACGCACCACAAACGTGAGCTTGTCTACTAAGCTACCATGGAGGAAGGCAGGAGGCAACAAGAAAAATATTTGTTAATAAAAAGTTTGGAAAAAACTGTAATTTGAGTGTGAAAAAAACGTTTTTTGAAAGGTAAAAAAAAAGACAAAAAAGTTTTGAAAGTTTAAAACATTTTTTTTTGAAAGGTTATATATTTTTTCCTAAAGGTTGAAAATATATTTTCAAAATAAAAACATGAAAATAATAATAAACATAATTGATGACTCGACTATATTCTACCTCTATTGTCCTCTCTGCTGTCCTCTCTCTGTGTGTGACAGTGTGTGTGGCAGTGTGTGTGTGACAGTGTGTGTGTGTGACAGTGTGTGTGTGGCAGTGTGTGTGTGGCAGTGTGTGTGTGGCAGTGTGTGTGTGACAGTGTGTGTGTGTGACAGTGTGTGTGTGGCAGTGTGTGTGTGACAGTGTGTGTGACAGTGTGTGTGTGGCAGTGTGTGTGTGACAGTGTGTGTGTGACAGTGTGTGTGTGTGACAGTGTGTGTGTGGCAGTGTGTGTGTGACAGTGTGTGTGTGACAGTGTGTGTGTGGCAGTGTGTGTGTGACAGTGTGTGTGACAGTGTGTGTGTGGCAGTGTGTGTGTGACAGTGTGTGTGACAGTGTGTGTGTGGCAGTGTGTGTGTGACAGAGTGTGTGTGTGACAGTGTGTGTGTGACAGTGTGTGTGTGACAGTGTGTGTGTGACAGTGTGTGTGTGGCAGTGTGTGTGTGACAGTGTGTGTGTGACAGTGTGTGTGTGTGACAGTGTGTGTGTGACAGTGTGTGTGTGACAGTGTGTGTGTGACAGTGTGTGTGTGGCAGTGTGTGTGTGACAGTGTGTGTGTGACAGTGTGTGTGTGTGACAGAGTGTGTGTGTGACAGTGTGTGTGTGACAGTGTGTGTGACAGAGTGTGTGTGTGACAGTGTGTGTGACAGTGTGTGTGACAGTGTGTGTGTGTGACAGAGTGTGTGTGACAGTGTGTGTGTGACAGTGTGTGTGACAGTGTGTGTGTGACAGTGTGTGTGTGTGACAGTGTGTGTGTGACAGTGTGTGTGTGACAGTGTGTGTGTGACAGTGTGTGTGTGACAGTGTGTGTGTGACAGAGTGTGTGTGACAGAGTGTGTGTGACAGTGTGTGTGTGACAGAGTGTGTGTGACAGAGTGTGTGACAGTGTGTGTGTGACAGTGTGTGTGTGACAGTGTGTGTGACAGTGTGTGTGTGACAGTGTGTGTGTGACAGGTGTGTGTGTGACAGAGTGTGTGTGTGACAGAGTGTGTGTGTGACAGAGTGTGTGTGTGACAGAGTGTGTGTGATAGTGTGTGTGACAGTGTGTGACAGAGTGTGTGTGCATGTGTAGTGTAAGTGACCTCCCAGTCCCCAGGCATAACCAGAAGGCCATCACAGAAATCTGAATCAATGCAAACAGCGAGAGGAGTAATTGGATACATGCGAGTGTGATCATGTTAATAAATACTTCCTCAGTTCCCAGCAACTCGTGTGTGTGGTGAACAGATGGTTTCAGACTGAGGAGAAGGTTGGACTTGATCTCCCCAGTGAGCGTAAGATAGAAGCAGGGAAGCATCATGATATCTGTCCAGCCTGACTGGAGCAGCAGACCCAGAAGCAGCACACCTAGCAGACCCAGCAGGTAGAGAAGAACCTCCACAGGACCAACAACGATCGCTACTGGCCACTGTCTGGCTGCAACAACAGGATGTATCCAGGTAAAAAGACCAGCTGAAAGGAGGAAAGAGAGGCAGGAGAGAGAGAGACTGAAAGAGAGGCAGGAGAGAGAGAGACTGAAAGAGAGGCAGGAGAGAGAGATGGAAGAGAGGAGGACGAGAGAGATGGAAGAGAGAGAGAGAGGACTGAAAGAGAGGCAGGAGAGAGAGAGACTGAAAGAGAGGCAGGAGAGAGAGAGAGACTGAAAGAAAGGACAGGAGGGAGAGAGAGAGGACAGACAGAGAGAAAAACAGAAAAAATCCCAGTCTCATGCAACACAATGTTCTCATAGAAGTCTGTCTAAGAAGCTGGAGCAGGACAGCTCCACACAGCCACTCTTTTGTTACCCCCCCCCGCCGCCCCGCCCCCCCAAATACAAGCAGTAGGAGGCCACCCCCCCCGAGGGATCCCCCCTGGTCCTTAGTGGCACAGAATGCCCCCCTTTGAGAGCCTGTTACCCTGGGGTGTGTGGTTACAAATCCCCGTCCCACAACCTCCTCCACCCCCCTCCCCGGCCCCCCCACGGGCCTTTCACTGCAGGGTAACCACAGACTGGACACCAACGTGCGGATGACTGGAGGACTGAGTCTGGGGGATGAGGGAGGGAGGAGAGTTGAACTTGGACTTATCAGAGGTCATGTAGATCTGCTGTAGCTTGGGCATCTCCACCTCTCAGCCAATCGTTAGGCTGCAGAAAGGTTCAGAGCTAAAAGCTCCTTTTCAAAGTTTCACTTCAACCCAGCTAATGAGAATCTAAAGGAAGCCAAGAGAGCAGGTGAGATAAGCCAGTAAGAGAAGAGGACTTGAAGCGCAAGGCCCCAATATCCTGCTGCCCTCAGGGGCCTCAGGCCACCGCAGCCACGACAACCGCCTGTTAGAGACGAGCGACCTCGCCACGACCCACCGGGACGATCTGACGCCACATCAAATAGTCCTTAACGACAGAGCTGGTGAAGGGGCTCATTCAGGGTCCTAATGCACGCTGGGTTTATGGCGCCGACGTCTTTGATGGTCACTTAAAGAGATTAGAATGAATTTACATTTGATGTGTGTGGGGGTGGGTGTGTAAATGGATTCACGTGTGTGGGGGTGGGTGTGTAAATGGCTTCACATGTGTGTGGGGTGGGTGTGTAAATGTTGACCCTCAAGGACAGGAAATTAGAAATTCAATCTGAACCGCTTTTGTTAATTGTGCAGATTTAAGGAAAAGGACCCAGTGCATTCAGAGACACAGCAAACACGGAATCACGGCTTCTGACGAGAGGAGAGAGTCACAGAGAGACCTCAGTCCACATCGGGAATCTTAATTCCCGTTTCCACGCTTCCTAAAGTAGTGTTTCCTCACACATATCAGCACAGTGTCACCACGACAAGGACAATGTCTTTTTTCCTCTTTTGGACGACTTTTGGAAACCCGAAAAAAACTTTCCTTCCTCGGACCGAGTGAAGGAAACCCCAACACAAGGACATGTGACCGCGGGCCTGTCGGCTCGACAGCAGACAGGCACACAGCAAGCAGACAGGCACACGCGCACACAGGCGTGAGGTGAACACCACCCGGCAGCATCGCTGTGTTCAGAGTGGCACCTCTAACACAGGGCCTTCCCCAACACGCTACACAACGATCCAGCAGCGCCACAGCCCTCTGGAGGGGCAGGGTTACTAAGAGCTGCTATCATGTTGCCATGGGGGACGTTTTGGGGGACCAGGGGGGGACGAAGGGGGGCAGGGAGGGCGAGCCAACAGGGCCATGGTCTCTCATGGAGCTGTGGATCCAGGGTGAGGAGGAGTCCAGCAGGGCCATGGTCTCTCATGGAGCTGTGGATCCAGGGTGAGGAGGAGTCCAGCAGGGCCATGGTCTCTCATGGAGCTGTGGATCCAGGGTGAGGAGGAGTCCAGCAGGGCCATGGTCTCTCATGGAGCTGTGGATCCAGGGTGAGTCCAACAGGGCCATGGTCTCTCATGGAGCTGTGGATCCAGGGTGAGGAGGAGCTACCTTGCTCCATCCCCTCCAGACGACCCGACAGAACGTCTGATAAACACAGGGGCGGGCTGAGTGCATGCGTACGACTGCAGGGCCAGAAATACCAAGCAGGAAGTAGCGTTCCTCTGTACGACTGCAGGGCCAGAAACACCAAGCAGGAAGTAGCGTTCCTCTGTCCTGGCCGTGCAGCGAGAACGTCTACGAGGTTAGAACAACCAGGAACATCTGCTACGAGAAGCTTTTCTTTGCATGTTTACGTAAGTGATTACTACTAGCATTGACACATTCCTGTACTACTTTACTGGGATTCGTGTTGTTGCAACCCACACATACCAGCGTCAACACACAGCTACAGTCTCATGACAAAAGCTTTCCAAAAGCCGTCTCTCCAAAGCCTGGCATTGTGTCATTGTGTATTCAGAGTCCATAGACTCCTCTCCTTTATGCTCCATGTACAGGTCCATCATGTCTACTGTACAGTGTGCTGGTGTACAGTGTGCTGGTGTACAGTGTGCTGGCCGGTGCAGGGCGTGTTTCAGAGCAGACTGAAGGAGAGGATAGACCGCAGACCTCACAAAGGATTACTTTCATGGGGAAGGAGCGAGGGAGGAGGAGAAAGAGAGAAAAGATCGCTGGAAAGGCAGGATTATCTCGGAGCTACAGAACTCTTGTTTTGGAGGGAAAGTGTGACAAAGACACAAAAGAAAACATCAAGGTGTGTTTGAGTCACACGGAGAGGAGAGCTGATGACACAGTGATGAACAAGCTCATGTTTATCCTTGCCTGCCCTCTCGGCCTGCCTCCCTGCCTCACCCACCTATATATATATATATATTTTGTTTGCATCATTGAGTACTTGATGAAGACTGTACTATACTCTGTGCTCTGCTTTACTCTGTTTTAAGCTTCTCTGGCACACGCACACACACACACGCACACGCACACGCACACACACGCACACGCGGTCCACCAACAAAGACAGGAATCTGAGTGAGCAAAGGTATGCTTCAAAATTGAATGGAATTATTTCCATAATTCAGCCACAGAGAGGCCTCTGGGTTTCCTAACAGCTAGTTATGTTCCCTCAGAAGGCTTGGTCATAGCGACTTAGGCCCTGCTTACAGCGACTTGGGCCCTGCTCATGTTACATAACCAGCTAAGGAGCAGGACACACCGGTTACATCAATGAAACACTGAATGCTGGGTAGTTTCAGTGAAAGCAGAGTATTAAAAATAGACTTCCAAATATGCAGGGTCAGCCTACTCATTTAAACAGTACTGTAGAACTGTTCTCTTCAGTCATTTAAAGTGATAGCGATCGTCCAGGTAACACTGTCATGAACGCTTTTATTACACAACAAAGTAATCAAAGACATTCCGGCAGTTAGCTTCACCAAGGAGCTACCAGCTGGTACAAACAGTAAGTCTATTCTATAAATACTGTATTGAGTTAGCAGAAGCTTTTCATTCAAAGTGACATACTTGGTGGAGATTTGAACCTGCAACCTCTTGAACAGCAGTAAAATGCTTTACCACTGAGCTCAAGCTATTTCTAGAGCCTTTGACACTGGTGACGTCTCGGTGATGGTAAACATCAGTCACTCTGAGCCGTCAGGGCCTCCCAGCCTCACAGGGGCCTCCCAGCCTCACGGGGGCCTCCAAGCCTCACAGGGCCTCCCAGCCTCACAGGGGCCTCCCGGCCTCACAGCCCCCAGGCCTCACAGGGCCTCCCAGCCTCACAGGGCCTCCCAGCCTCACAGGGCCTCCCAGCCTCACAGCCCCCAGGCCTCACAGGGCCTCCCAGCCTCACAGGGGCCTCCCGGCCTCACAGCCCCCAGGCCTCACGGGGCCTCCCAGCCTCACAGGGCCTCCCAGCCTCACAGGGGCCCCCAGGCTCCACAGGGAGGGTCTGTCAGTGCACAGATCCTCCCTGGTCATGTCTTTTAGAGGACCTGTCATTAAGTCACAGGCTGCTCTTCCAAACACGCCCCATGTGGTGCGTAGGTCACGCCCCTGTCATGACCTCTGACCCCTGACCAAACCAGCTCCATCCTCGCGAGGTAGGGGTACTCACTCGACCAAACCTCAACCTTGTTCACAGCTACAAGTCGCATTAAAACCAGGTTCAGATGCGAAACCCCTCTGAAAAGCTAGCTCGGAATGTTGAGTCTATCCCGGCTTTGGAATTTGGGGATTTTAGAAGGCGTTGTTCTAGTTTCAGTCAGAGCATTTCCAGGTTCCACCAGAGAGGGAAACAGCAGTTTGGTTAGAGCAGGGGTGTCAAACCCTGGTCCTCGAGGGCCGCTGTCCTGCATGTTTTAGATGTTTCCCTGCTCCAGCTCACCTGATTCGAATGCATGGTCGTTATAACAACCCTTTTAATTGAATCAGGTGTGTTGGAGCAGGGAAACATCTAAAACCTGCAGGACAGCGGCCCTCGAGGACCGGAGTTTGACACCCCTGGAGGGTCTACAGGAGACTGAGAGGAGGACCAGGCCTCCCACAGGAACAGTCACATCCCCCCCCCCAAAACAGGGAGGAGCAGAGGGGTGGATTAGTCAGGATTAGTTAGGAGTTATCCTCTCCAGCTCCCAGCAAGCCAAGGAGGGCTTTTACTGGTTCCAACCTCAGTCAACAGATAAGAGGCCAACTCTCCTCACTGTAGTCAGAATATAGACTTGTTTTGTCATGTTGACAGATTTCAATGTCTGCTTGTCTTTTCAGGCATTCCCCTGGCTGTGGGAAACAGGGAAAACTATCTCAGTGATCGTTAAGATTTTTCTATTTCCATTTGACTTGTGGGGCAAACTACACTGTGTATATTTGGATTAGACTCCAGAGCCAGCTGCTAAACGCCCCGTGACAATTAAATTGTAGACAGCTCTGAACAAATACCCTGAATGGATCGCTGGTCACAGGCCAGCACCAGACAACCTGAAGAGACCTCTGTGTCTGACCCTGGGTGAGAGGACAGCTGTACTGTTACAGCAGAACAGAACAACACTCCTACTGTAACCCAGGGACCCAGCTCAACACCCCCCACCCCCAGGAGACAGAAGGGTAGGGGGCGGTGACATGGATCCCTTCACCATGGCTCCTGACAGCAGCCTGCATCAGACTGAACGGTTCAGACGTGTCACCAGGAAGGGATAAAACATGTTTCATTAGCTGAACATGTGAGGGTGATTTCAGGAGACGTCTTGGAGTCGGGTTAGGGAGAAAAAGAGAGGGAGGGGAAGGAGGGATTGTGAGGTTTAACCTGGAGGTTTGAGGCCCTAACCCTAACCCTGGAGGCCTGAGGCCCTAGCCCTAACCCTGGAGGCCTGAGGCCCTAACCCTGGAGGCCTGAGGCCCTAACCCTGGAGGCCTGAGGCCCTAACCCTGGAGGCCTGAGGCCCTAACCCTGGAGGCCTGAGGCCCTAACCCTGGAGGCCTGAGGCCCTAACCCTGGAGGCCTGAGGCCCTAACCCTAACCCTGGAGGCCTGAGGCCCTAACCCTAACCCTGGAGGCCTGAGGCCCTAACCCTAACCCGTCTCATGTACACAGCCCTCTCACTCAGCCCTCCTCTTCAGTGTTCACACTGTGAGGACATATTCTTTAGCCCTTCAAATACGCAACCTGGGAATATCACCCGGAACGAGGTTTACAAGGTAACATCTGCAGCTCGCTACATGTGTTTGCCGGGGGTTCTATACCTGTCTGTCAGTACACGCATGATTCACACGCAGTACTTGACCTGTCATACAAACAGAAGAAGCAAAGCTTCATGACAATACACCAGGGAACACTACCAGGGAAGTGTAGCTAGAAGACTTACAGCTTAATGGTCCCGCTGTCTTGTGAACGACTGTAAATCCCTCTCTCCCCCCTCGAGACAACGATCTGAACTGCAAACAGGTGGGACTGCCCCACCCCTTGGAAGAGTCCTTAAACGCTTTTCATTTGTACCCAAGAGCTTCACAAATCCTCCTGCAAGTAAATCAACCTTAGAAGAGGGTCTTTTAAGTTAGATAATGAATGCCAGGACCTTGACAGGAACATTCAGCTGGACTGTGAGAATGCAGATGTTCTGTAGGTGGGGGTGGTCTGGATTGTGAGAATGCAGATGTTCTGTAGGTGGGGGTGGTCTGGATTGTGAGAATGCAGATGTTCTGTAGGTGGTATTTGTTCAGACACAGCAGTTTGGTATTCTAACCACACTATCTCCAACAATAGGAAACCACTGAACCAATGGCCGTCCTCCATTTTCACGCATCTAGTCACCAGTCTTAACTTTCTCAGGGCAAAATGGTTTGAGTGTGAGACTTGGAGAACACCCTGGGGATTAGTCATGTGACTCTGACAGTCACATGACAGAAAGACTGGATCAGACAGAAGGAGACTAAGCTCCACAAACATACGTTCATTCACATGCAAATAACGCCTAATGGTTTGAACTGAAAAGCAAACTGAATGTGAGGTGAGTAACGTTTGAAGGGGGGGTGAGGAGGGCCTAGCTGTGATGCTGGCTAGAAAGAGACCCCCCATCCTCTCACAGTTTGAAACAAATCAAACGTAAGATGCTCTTCAGGACTCAAACAACCCCAATATGCTAGCCCGCTAGCCAGCATGCTAGCCCGCTAGCCACCCTGCAGAATACAATCCACCTGAGCTACAACACGATTTAAAAGAACAATAAGGATGTGTGTCCTAAAGACAACACTTCATCCATGTCAGGTTAACCTTCGAGGACGACACAAGCGGCGAGAATCTCAGAGGAGTTCAGCATCGTGTCCCAGCCACGACCCGACACAGCTATGACCTGGGCACAGCCACGACCCGGAACATGCCTGCCAGCTGAAGCCTGACTGTGTCACTTTGCAGGGCTGGTGACAGGGTGCATTGTTGCTTGGGGGGCGACCAGCTGGGGGGGCAGTGTGTGTGTGTGTGTGTGTGTGTGTGTGTGTGTGTGTGTGTGTGTGTGTGTGTGTGTGTGTGTGTGAATGGGGTGGGACGAGGTGGATTCAGGGATGGAGGAATGCTGGGGTGAGTGGGCAGGCATTGAATCGTGAGTGTGTGTGTGTGTGTGTATCTGTGTGTGTGTGTGTGAGTATATGAGTGTGTGTGAGTATATGAGTGTGTGAGTGTCCCACACAATGGTAACCAGCCCAGCTCTGCTCTGAAAGGCACCATTCATGGTGAGCAGTCATCATTTATGTCTCTGGGTCTGTTTGAGTCTCACCATCCAGAGGATTCTACCAGCTCCCTTCTCAACCTAACCCAGGCGAATGCAGACCCAACACTAATGGCAATCAAACCGCTTTTAGAAACCGAACCACAGGGAGCGGTTTTAGAAGGATAAAAAAAGAGACATTGGCACCAAAACTATTCAAGTTAGTAATCTAATAACCACGAAGAACAACGAAGTTGAACTTGAGGTCAGAAAAGCAAAACGCCTGCAGGCCCCTTTAGCCTCTAATGCTAACAGCAGCAGTGCAATGACAACTTTAGCCTCTAATGCTAACAGCAGCAGTGCAATGACAACTTTAGCCTCTAATGCTAACAGCAGCAGTGCTATGACAACTTTAGCCTCTAATGCTAACAGCAGCAGTGCAATGACAACTTTAGCCTCTAATGCTAACAGCAGCAGTGCAATGACAACTTTAGCCTTTATTGCTAACAGCAGCAGTGCAATGACAACTTTAGCCTTTATTGCTAACAGGGGCATTCATGTCCTGGGCCCAGTCAGTCATCTTGTGTGCAAATGTGGGCCTACATGTATTATAAATCTGCGATAACTGCCTTCAGGATGAAGGAATTCGCTTGTCGGCTGGGAAATGAAACCAGAGGGCAGATGAAGGCACTTAATTTCCCATTCAAATGTTGCTCATCTCTGTAGGAAAATCAGGCAGGCTTATCTTCCTGCGTCTCCCTGCTCTACTCTGTCTACAGGCAGCGCAGGGTAGCGTAGCGCAGGTTAGCGTCTCCCTGCTCTACTCTGTCGACAGGCAGCGCAGGGTAGCGTAGCGCAGGTTAGCGTCTCCCCGGGCCGTCAGAAAGAGCCCACGTCCCTAGAGCCTTCCCTCTGTAAACTAGTAGGACAGTTCGTCCCGCTGCCCTGATTACAGTCATCTACTGTAACCTACTGAAAGCTCTGCTCTCACTCGCTACGCACATTTCTAACATATCCTCCCTTTGATTAACTCGGATGTGCCTTTTCGTGGTTTACTAATTCGGGAGCCGCTTGTCGCCAACCTAAACACCGTTTCGGCGCGGTTTTAACCAGGCCGATTGGTGTTTTTGAGCACAGGAGTCGCTGGTCTATGGAGAGACTGCGACAGTACGTTGTCGTTTGGCTAAGATAAAATAAGGTACAAAAACAAGATGGCCTCCTGTTGTTGAATGAAAGGAAGGCATTCCAGGATGGTGACCCCTGTTGTTCGACACAAAGTAGATCATTCTTGTTCTGCTTGATGATGGATAGGGTGTGTTTTTCTGTCACTGAACAGGAAACTAGAATTCCTTTCTAGATGGAGAATTAACAGGGCAGCTTGTGGTATGCCTCATGTTAGAAGCCAGGTTTCCATGTTTACATGAATACAAATCTGAAATCTAGAATTAAACATTCTGCACCACCTGTTACAACTGTAGTCTACACAGCACCGCATGTAATACAGTATACTGCATACTCCTGTTGGGGGTCAACACTCAACCCTACCTGAACACAGAAACTTGAAAGATTGAGTGATTGAACGAGCCGGAGAGAGTCGAGCTCATGACTCATCAGCACTAGGGTTTGACTACCTTTAGGAAAAAAGTTTTATTAAATCTTTAACTCAGAATTAACACTGTTACATTACTGAGCTGTGTGCTTATGGTCAGGCAAAGCAGATTATTTGTAGATTTTTCACAGAAGCAGAGGTGCAATATCCGGTTCCCACAGTCACGATTCAGCTAGCTAGAGTCTAGACCATGCGCCGTAACGCTGCGTGTAACCTGAGATCAAACCGAGTAGGCTACTATACTGTGTACTTTACACTGTATATACTCCTGTACACCCCATGAACACCACTCATCAAACCAAAGCATAATGGTAGATAACATCGCATGCGCAGTAGACTCGAGTCTCGACCCCAGTCATCCAGATTAAGATTGTATCGGGCCTTTACAGGTGACGTCTCCCAGCCCAAACAATAACAGACTCCTGTTACTCAGTAAGTGGTAGGCTCCACCAATCAACAGGAAGTGTGATCCTCGTGTCACCTCTCTCTCTCTCAACTAAGACGTTTCTTCTTCTCTGGTTTTATTCGAGGATCATGCATGGGAGGAGTGGCACTGATGAGGCCACTTCAGATCGAGCTATAACACACACACGCACACACACACACACACGCACACGCGCACACACACACGCACACACACGCGCACACGCACACGCACACGCACACGCACACACGCACACACGCAGACCCTGTGAAATGCCAATCATTGTGTGTTTTAATCCCATGAAAGGGGGTCTAACCTCCCATCTCTCCCTTCAGCTCCAGTCGTACTGCAGAGCCTGCGTGATCAATAGTCTCAGACCCATCTGGCCCTGTCTCCCTCCCCTCCATCCCACCCTCCCAGCCTTAAGTAGATACCCCTTCTCTTATCCTCTCCACTCATCCTCTCCTTCACCTGCATAGGTTTTACAACGAGAGAGAGAGACCATAAGGGGTCACCACAACAGATCTGTCTGTCTTCTTGAAAAGCAACGAGGTTGTCGAGGAATCATTAACTACCCCAGCCTGTTTAGGGTGATCGCTCAGTGTTGGACGTGATTTGACAATTGAGTGTTAGTTCTCTATCCATTAGGTCAAAACAGCAGTGGTAGACGCTACAGACTACACTTCAACCTGTTCCTGGTCTTCATACACATATAATCTCTAATGATGTTTATGTCGACCTCATGTCAACACGCATGCTCTTCTCTCTCGGCCCTGACAGGATCTCTCCAACAGAAGGCTTGTTCGCTTGTTCTGCCATTAAGGAGATCACGGCTGGAGGATTACCAATTAGCGTCTTACTTTCAGAGGTTTCTGTTCGCGAGGCAGCGAGGCAGTGAGGCAGCCCTGGACTCTGAGTTTAATATGTACATATGGCTCTTAAGAACTGCAGAAGTTTAATATGTACATATTCTTAAGAACTCTTAAGAACTGCAGTGGGGTCTGTAAGGGTGATTTGTGCACCGTTGCATAACCCGGCCTGAAGAAAGTAAATTAGCAAGCACAAGGAATTATTCAAGATAAAGGTTAAGAAACATTCCTTCTCTCTGAAAAAACGATTGTACCTTAAGAGTTTGGCTACAACACCACCAACAAGCATTAACTTGCATGTGCTTTTTTCACACAGCTAAAACAATTGATGCATTTAGAAAAATACACCAGAAAACTCAGATCATCCTGTATCCTGCCTGCTCCTCGCTCACCTCCCAGGCCTCTGCACCTCCTCCACCTCCTCCACCTCCTCCACCTCCTCCACCTCCTCCACCTCCTTCCTCCTCCACCTCCTCCACCTCCTCCACCTCCTCCACCTCCTCCACCTCCTCCACCTCCTCCACCTCCTCCACCTCCTTCCTCCTCCACCTCCTCCACCTCCTCCTCAGACCTGGCAGTTAACCTGTCCCTGTTAAAAACACCTTGATCCCCTCCACATGTTGAGATGACACAGCAGGCAGGAGCTGACATCATGGAAGGTTCCGTGAGTTCCTTCTAATAGAGTCCCAGTGAAGCCTTGAGGGGGACATTGTGAGGGGGAGGGGGGGGGTGTTTAACCACTCCAGTCCGTGTTTTCATCCGTCTGTTGCCATGACAGCGGGAGAAACGGAGCGCAGGGCAGAATGGAGGGTTCCCAGCGTGACTGAATCAACAGGTTCTTGTTCGGGAGCGGCTGCAGCTTCGGCAGAGTTCCAGACCTTTCCAGATCCTCCTCGTACCAGTCTCCATCCCTCTTCCTGCCTGCTCTCTCCCTACTTCCTGCCTGCTCTCTCCCTACTTCCTGCCTGCTCTCTCCCTACTTCCTGCCTGCTCTCTCCCTACTTCCTGCCTGCTCTCTCCCTACTTCCTGCCTGCTCTCTCCCTACTTCCTGCCTGCTCTTTCCCTCTTCCTGCCTGCTCTCTCCCTACTTCCTGCCTGCTCTCTCCCTACTTCCTGCCTGCTCTCTCCCTACTTCCTGCCTGCTCTCTCCCTACTTCCTGCCTGCTCTCTCCCTACTTCCTGCCTGCTCTCTCCCTACTTCCTGCCTGCTCTCTCCCTACTTCCTGCCTGCTCTCTCCCTACTTCCTGCCTGCTCTATCCCTACTTCCTGCCTGCTCTCTCCCTACTTCCTGCTTGCTCTCTCCCTACTTCCTGCCTGCTTTCTTACTCCTTCCTCCCTAGCTAACAGCCCTAACAGCCCTGTCACCCACCCAGCCTTCTTATGCCACTTTAAAGGGATGTTGTGTATTCTTCCAAGCTACGCATCGGTGCATGCAACGCTCGAAGGGTTTATGATGCAATTGTTCTGTCCTGAAGTGCTTTGTTAACAAACACGTCAATCAAGATAGAATAACAACCACATTTCAACAGACTTGTGAAACCTAGACAACACAAGTTCAGCCCTGTGTATCTGAACCTCTGTGATCACATGCCTCCTTTAGTATAAACAGGACCAGTGGTGGTGCATGACAGGACATCAGCTGACAGTCTCAACAGAACCAAACAGAAAGACAACAGCAGCTATGAGGACTGTCGGATCAGCTGCTCCACACACAGTGATATCATCAGGCAGATATCAGCCATTTACATGCACTGACGATGATATCACTCTTTCCCCCTCTGCCTGCCACAATGGAAGACTGTTAGGAGGCACCTTCGACATGCCCAGACGGACACAGAGAGAGGCGGGAGAGGCAGAGAGGCGGAGAGGCAGAGAGAAAGAGCAGAGGCGGAGAGAGAGAGACAGGAAGTGTCTTATGTCAATAAACAATGGGGCGATAAAAATTGATAGGTCAAAACATGTAAATACATTTCATTTGAATGAACACTCCAGGCTACATTGGTGGCATATTATTCCAAAGTTGCCTGAATACTAACATTAGTAACGTTTCAGGATACGCCTGCTGTGTTTTTGTAATATTGCGAGAGCAAAGCTAAATAAGTGTGAAAATCAAAGCTCATCTGCTCCCGTAAGCCTGAGGGAGTGAGAGGGGAAACCAGAGCCAATCAGAAGAGAGGGGGGAGGGGTTTAAAGCCTGACCAACACTCTCATTGGAGGAGAGTTCACAGGAACGCCCTGCGGCTGTGAGGCTCAGATCAATGAACAGGAAATAGCAGATCTGGGGTTCAGCGCCCTCATCAAAGGACTGTGTGAGACTCCAGAGGTCTAAACATCGTAATTAGCCGGGACGCTAACTGCTCCCAGAACAGGTGACCAAGACTCCCCAAGCCTTCACCTCAGGTCATACATGTGTTTTTAAAATCTAAACTTGACAATCCAGTCAAACAAGTAATAACTAAATTGTCAGTTTATCGAGTGCTCCACATAACTCAAACTCCTTCCGGAAGAGCTATAAACGCCATCACAGTACTGACAGAACGAGAAAACAAAGTTAAAATCTGCCCTCAGGACTCAGGAGACACACCAAAATATCAGACTCAGAAGAAAAGTGCTCTAGTAATGGAACCCTACCCTCGCCCTGTCACTGACCCAGGCTTTGTGTGACCCCTCCTGTCACTGACCCAGGCTCTGTGTGACCCCCCCCCCTCCCCCCCTCCCCAGGTGAGTACAGGTGGGACTGAGTAATGAGAACAGGCCTTCAGGGGAAACGGAAGAACAGCGACCTGCTCAGAATGTTTACATCCTCTTCAAGCGCTCCCATTACATTCAGATGCGAGAGGGGATTTGCGGTTGAAAGCATTTTGGGTAAAATATATACAAGTGTGTGTGTCAGAGGTGATACATCAAAGCACTACCTTAATATATTAAAATTCATGTGACCTGAGAACTCGAATTTCACGAAAGATCATTTGTCAGTTTGTACATATAGGTCATCACAGCAACTTTACAACAACGCGCAGACCTGGACACTGGCCTACACCTATGTCAAAGTCAAGTGCAACTCTGAATGCCGTGTTTCAAATTCTTTCTACACAAAACCCCGTTTGTGCGATTATTGTCCGCATAGCTCGCAATGGGGCAAAAATCCATTCCACATGATTCATTCATTGTTTTCAGCCAAGCACGCACCCCGCATCACCACAGACCAACCTATGTTTGCAGGAAAAGTAGGCTGAAATGGTGTGACGTTTTCAACAGGTGACAAAGACATGAAACAATTTCGTCGAAACCTTTTTACAGAGGATGATAAAGGACACACAGGCCTATCGCTGAAACAAACCGACGTAGCATCGCCATGATACAAGGCATCGGCTTCTAGACATAAATCATGTGACCAAAGAGTTTGATAACGGCAATAACTCACCTCGATCCATTTTTGCGCCTCCAGAAACGCGGGCTCTGCAGTCGATTCTGAGGGCGAATGATGCTGATGAGAATGTCCTATGTCGTCTACAGGACTTGCCATTTGGAAAGCCGTTCTCGTTCACAGGTATCAGTAAAAAGCTAAGCTAAATCTGGAACTAAATACTCTAGTTTAAGCGTTTCACGCCTGTGTTTCTCCCGTGACTCGCCGTTCAGGCAGTCTCCCTTATCTCCCTCCTATGCCGCAAACCCCCGACACTCCACTTGCACTTGCAGACAGTCTACCCCCTGTTGGGACCGTATGAACCGAGCAGGCTCGCTCTCACCGCAGGATGAAACGTACCAATGGCTAAAAATACACAAAGCAGCGCTGCTCCACAGACAGCCAATGAGAAAGCAGCTAGCACTTCCACGAGCCACTCGGGACACACACCCACTTTCGCAACAGGCGTGCGAGGACAAACAGGACGAGGGGAGATCAGGAATTACAGAAAACATGCTTGCTCAACTTCGCGACCCGAACTCGACCTTAGTCTACAAACAACAATTTACAACGAAATGATCAATCAATCAATTGGTCTTTCCTTCGCCTACTTTTGCAATCGGACTACTTCATATATTTCATCAGTTATATTAGGTTTGAAATGGAAACTTTATCATGCTCTTTTCTGTTGACACTTTTAGCTAGGGACCGTTTATAAAGATGAGGTTTGATTTCCAAGGAAATAATTAGATCTGAGCTCATTATAGGCCTAATTGCAATAGGTCTGATGTAAGCCTTGCGTTGCAGTTTTTTAATTGAAAGTCAGGGAGTGATTACCCGTAGAATTAAATCTTATATACTTAAATACATATTTTCCCGGGTTATTTACACCCTATACATGTTAGGTCTACACTCCATAAACTCCAATGCCTCAATCGATCATGTGTGGAAAAGTGTAACTAACAACATGTATTTAGTCGTTAGTAGACCTAACTTTTCAACCGTTTAATCAACTAATCTTCAGCATTTTAGCAGATAAAATAGCAAAAAAAAGCTCTAACGCTAAAAACATGACTATTTCCCTTTGGCCTAAATAATATTGGAAGAGGATTCAACTTTATTCAGCCTTTATCGCCCACCCTAGTGGACTTCATCCGGCAAGACAGGTGGGAAAGTGGGAGGTGCACGCTCAAGTTCCTGGTTGCGTGGAAACAGGTGCTTGTGGGTCGGAGCTAACTAGAACAAATCTGTACACCGCACAGTTTGACCAGGTAGCTAGCACTATAGTCTAAACTAAATTACTAGATGTAACACATTAGTTTAATTGCTTGTTATTGACTGTTATTTTCGACAAAGTGCAGTGATTGCATGGATATTACTTTTTATTATATGTTGCATAGAAACATAGCTACTGTACTCAGTCGTAGAATAAATAGTAGCTGAGCTGGCTAGGTCAAACTGAGGAAAGCCATACCGTACCGGAGCGTGTCATGTGTTTCTGACAGAGCCGTCACAGCGCTTTTAATCTCATTAGCTAGTGACCAGCTAGCTACACAACCATCATCATCCTTATATGTTTTAGACCCAAACTCATCTCGCGGTAAGTCATGCTAATGTACTATGGTCTGTCTAGTCACGCACTTGTCTGTTTTAATAGCCAGCAATTGTTGTTGTCCAAATGTCGGCAAATGTGTTGCTTTTTTGATCATACGCTCAAGAGTAAGTAAACGTAGGCTATATTATCCCGATGAATGACCAACAAAATTCCCGCAGATGGCGGTATACTGCAACTGTTGTTGGGTCTCTCTCTCTCGCTCTCTTTTATTTTATTTATTTTTCTCTCTCTCCCCCTCCCCCCTCTCCCCCCTCCCTCCCTCCCTCCCTCCCTCCCTCCCTCCCTCCCTCCCTCCCTCCCTCCCTCCCTCCCTCCCTCCCTCCCTCCCTCCCTCCCTCCCTCCCTCCCTCTCTCTCTCCCCAGACCAATGTGGACGCTGTTCGTCTCCCTCTCTCTAGTTCCGGTGCTAGTGCTGCTATCGTCATCCCGTTATCGCGTCTCTCTGACCGCGCTATGTCGGCGTGTGTTGCATCGGCTGCTGAAGTTAGCTCGGAGGAACGTGTGTGTGAGGAGCACTCACTCTTTCGTGTTTTCCAACTGCACCCACGGCAAGCCTGACAGTGTCCTGGAAACCTTTGATCTCTATGCCGAGACACACCCCTCCCTTAGCCTCAGCCCACAGGAAGGTCAGTAACAGGACATGACGTCTCCTACTTGTATTTCTAACGCTGGGCTGGGTGAATCACTCCTCTCCTTCCTACATCCGCTCTCTCCTTTCTCCTCTCACTGTCTTCCTCTCCTCTCCACTGCCACCCCGACTCCTCTGGAGGAGGGGATCCCTCACTGAATTGCTCCTCCCGAGGTTTCTTCCATTTTTTTCTCTTGCATTGAGTTTTTCTGGGAGTTTTTCCTTGTCTTCCTTGAGGGTTTAGGTCGGTTGAGGGGCAGCTCTATGGGCGTATGTGAAGCCCTCTGTGACATGCTTGCGTGTAAAAAGGGCTATACAAATACATTTTGATTTGATTTGATCTGACCCCACCTTCCCTCCACCCTGTCTCCCTCCCAGCTGAGGACCTGGATGAGGTGGTGAGGCGTGTGGCTCCTCGGTGTGTGCTGGAGCTGGGGACCCACTGTGGCTACGCCTCCATCCGGATCCTGCGTCTGCTGCCCCCTGGTGGCCGGCTGCTCACGGTGGAGCAGGACGCTCAGAGCGCTGAGCTGGCGGAGGAACTCATAATGGTTGCTGGCTTCAAGCACACACAGGTACACACACACACACACACCCAGGTACACACACACATCCAGGTACACACACCCAGGTACACACACACACCCAGGTACACACACACACACACCCAGGTACACACACACAGCCAGGTTCACACACCCAGTGTACACACACACACAGAGATACAAGTAAATGATGATTTTCTTTTGCATGTTTGTAAGTACCTGTGGCCTCCCTCTCCTCCTCCAGTTCCAGATCCTCACCCAGCCCTCGGCGGAGGCCATCCCAGCCCTCAGCTCTCATCTGGGGCCAGAGGCCCGCCTGGACCTGGTCCTGATGGACCACGACCCCCAGCGGTACCTCTCTGACCTGCTGCTCCTGCAGAGACATGACCTCCTCAGCCTGGGCTGTGTGCTACTGTTCTGCCACCCCCAGGGGCCCCACAGCCTCTCCCCCCAGGGGCCTCACAGCCTCTCCCCCCTGCAGGAGCACCTCAGGGCCCCAGCCCACTCTGTCAGATCCCGGGCCCCAGGCCTGCTGGAGCTCCACAGTCACACAGACCGCCGTGATGGACGGGAGGGGTCATAATACTGTGATTTAGTGATTTTTGTCATTCCAAATGTGGTCATTATTTGATGAGGAGTCTTGACTCAATTTCTTACATTTCTGTAGTCATTAACATCATCTTTAGGTAAATATTAATGCATATTTTCTACTGTGATTATTTTATTAAAATGTCATATAAAAGATTATGTACAAGGTGATGCTGGTTTGATTTGTGGCAACAACAAAGCAACAAGACAACAAAACAACAACCTCAAATTGTTCAGTCTCTGACCTGGGCAACATATTGAACAGTTTTGTGTATAAAATCAATAACTTAACCACAATTCCAAAGTCGAATATCCTTGATGTGTAGTGTAATCGTTGAAAAGATACATTCAGTAAAACACTTTTACTCACTACACTTTTTCAGTAGCTAAGGAATGTACTTGTGTAAATACAAACAGGAGTGTATAATGGAGATGTTTTTAAAGAGCCAGTACAACGGAAGCCTCTAAACACGAGCTCCATTGTTACAGAAATGTCCACATTCCTCCTCAGGAACAGGCCTTACAGTTGTTAGTGTTTAGTCTTGAGGAAACACAAAGACGTTTCCTCCTTTCTCCCGGCCCAGGGGGGTTTCGAACCCGGACACACATGTGACAGAAACAAAGCACTGTGTTATTGCTCCCACAGAAACACTACATTCACTCAGAGATGAGTGTTTCAACATAACGACTGCACACCCCTGTGCTTTGAGGTGTTTCTGTCTGGAGTGTGTCCAGGGCTCAGGTCAACACCTCTCTCCTCCCGTTGGCCTTGACCTGTTCCAGACAGGGAGCTCTTCGGGAGGAGAGAGAGAGACAAGGAGAGAGAGAGACAAGGAGAGAGAGAGAGACAAGGAGAGAGAGAGACAACTCCCCAACTCAGACACTCAGAGAGCCAGAGGTGAATTTACAGTCATTTCCATTTCAACAACAAGATGCTTGATGTAATTTCTCAAACAAACATAGGCTACAGTACATTTTAAAGAGACAATATACTCATGAACCAAAAACACAACAAACCAGTCCACACAGAATGTCTTTCCAAACGTCCTCACAAAAACAGCCCTTGAACCCACGGGCCTCAACACTGAGCAAGAGAGGGCCTCTTTTCCGGGTTCCCAGAGTTCCTCGCCCCGCTGGGGGCCCCAGTGGGGGCGTGCGAGGCCCCCTCCAGCCCCAGGGAACGGCGGTAGGCAGCCGACAGCCTGTAGAGCATCTCAGCAGAGGGGCGGGGCTGGGCGTCGGCCTTCTGGGACAGCAGCATCTCGAACAGCGTGCTCACCTCCGACAGCAGAGCCCCGCCCAGGGGGCCGGAGCTCTCGGGGGTCTTGCCGAAGGTGGAGAAGGTGGAGTCCAGGCTGTCGGGGGGGCACTGGTCGTCGGGGGACGGTGGCCCGTTGGGGACAAACATGTTGTCGTGGTAATCGGCCGTGAGGGGGAGGGAGAGACGGGCCATCCACGAGGGGTCTTCTATGTCGCCGAAGACGTCATCTGATGGAGGAGAGATGAGAGAGAGAGTGAGAGAGTGAGAGTGAGAGAGTGAGAGAGAGAGAGTGAGAGAGTGAGAGTGAGGAGAGAGAGAGGGAGATGAGGAGGAGATGCAGAGTGCCACAGAACAAAACTAAACAAAAACTCCAGGACTGTAGCTGTGTGATTACTTATTACTTATGAAACTGGAATTCCTCAAACTGAGAACCCAAATGAAATCTGAGGTAGGGGTGCGACGATTATCTGGCATGTCAACAAGAACAACCAAGACCCAAGCAAACTTAATAAAAAGGAGCTTATGGAGCCAGAGGCCCAATCTCACTGAACATTTCACTCATAAAACTTCTGGATGTGGGGTGACAACAGGATGGAAGAAACCTCAGTCTGAGTATATTTATCTGACTGTTGTGAACAAGCACTTCCTGTTGTCCTGTGTCTCCTGGTGGAGTGGTTGGTCTCCAAACGAGCACATACACACTTCAGACTGCCGACATACCCCGCTAAACGACCCGTGTTCAGCATTCCACACTTTCTCTCTGGGTCTGTAGAGCGGGGTGTGTCTGAATGTCTGAATGTCTGTGGGCGACGTTTAGCCAGAACTCAGTTCGGAGGTTTGAACCATCACATCGACTTTCATGTTTCACATCCTCTCAGTGTAAATTGTGTTAAAATTCCTGTCTTTATTAAATCTACAGACATTTACAGAACAGGAAGAAAAGGGAGAGAGGATGACTGGTGACTGATTGGAAAGAAACTAACTGAATGGAATGAAGGATCATTTTTTGAGGGTGATGACCCTGGGAATAAATGAATAACGGTTCATATTGATGATTGAATGAAGTCCTGTGAGCTCAGCCATGCAGATGTTGACAATGTCTTTACACAGAACTGTAGACGGTTATTGAAAGACTTCCTCTTTGTTTCCACCCCGCTCACCTTAACTAGATTCTCCTTGGTTTAATCTAATCAGGCTCGTTGGCTGAAAAGAGCCGACCCTGAGCCCTGCTTTCCCTGTGGTCTCCCTCATCTAATCACAACCAGATCTCTGAAAGCTTCAAAACACACACACACATTCACATACACTCACACACACACTCACAAACTAACACACTCACAACTTCGTGACACTGACGGCCCAAGAAGTTAAACGTCTCTGTAAGATAAACAGGTCTTTATCCTGCGGTGTTTCTGCTACAGTGTGCAGACCATCCTACCCTGATCCCTTTACCCTCCAGCAGAAGCACATCTCACCAGATCCTTTCAGCGACGGCTATAATCAGCAGTGTTTGTTTGGAACGTTCAAAGCGTCTGTGAAACACTGGTTTTTGAAAGAGAGTGAGCGAAGAGTGGTTTTTCTTAGCTTTTAGTTTTTTGTTTAAATTGTCAAACCACACAAGAGTCATCAAAGGAGACAGCACTGACTCTGTAAAGTCTCTTTCATGTTGTCACCTGCGACAGGGCCCTGGAGAGAGACCCTGACAGGGCTGGTGTTCACACACTGAGCTGCTCAGAGATGAAGGCAGGGAGGCCGGGTCTGCAAGCTCTACTGCTTCTGCTTGGCTCAGAGTTAGAAGAGTCAGTGATCAAACGAACCCTCCTCTGCCCACATCAGACACAGACAGGCCTCACTAGCTATAGTCTGGCCTAACACATTACTGTAGACAGCAAGAGACAGGCCTCACTAGCTATAGTCTGGCCTAACACATTACTGTGGACAGCAAGAGACAGGCCTCACTAGCTATAGTCTGGCCTAACACATTACTGTAGACAGCAAGAGAGAGGCTTCACTAGCTTTACTAGCTAACTGTCTGGACTAAAACACATCAGGTTGGAACATTCCATCTTGGCTCCTTATCTTGTTATTTTGCAGCAGCTATTCTGTAGATTTCCTCACATTCTCTTTCTGACACTCTCCCTCTATCTCTCCATCTCTTACGAATCTTTAACTATTCTACTGTTTGCTCCCCCCCCGCCTCTCCCCCTCCCCCTCCCTCCTCCACCCCCTCCTCCTCCCCACCCCTCCTCCTCCTCACTCTCTCTCTATCTCTTCATCTCTCCTGATCCGTGACTCTGCCTGTCTAAGACTTCATTAGACCTGGCCTACCAACAGGGAGACCCTAAATCCTTCAGAAAACAATTAACTTCTTATTGGAACCAGAGGAGACCTGCTAAACACACACACCACACACAGAACCACACCACACACCACACACCACTAGAAGCATGTTTGATGTGGTGAAGTCTCATTACATGGTAGGTTGACCAGAACCACATCCAGACACCCACACAGTGCTGTAGTTACAGTAACAGCTTTCTGCCAAGTGTCTGTTCTGCACTCAACCAACTCACAACATCAGAGCTTCTTATAACGACCATGATCACTGACACAGACCATGATCACTGACACAGACTATGATCACTGACACAGACCATGATCACTGACACAGACCATGATCACTGACACAGACCATGATCACTGACACAGACCATGATCACTGACACAGACCATGATCACTGACACAGACCATGATCACTGACACAGACCATGATCACTGACACAGACCATGATCACTGACACAGACCATGATCACTGACACAGACCATGATCACTGACACAGACCATGATCACTGACACAGACTATGATCACTGACACAGACCATGATCACTGACACAGACTATGATCACTGACACAGACCATGATCACTGACACAGACTATGATCACTGACACAGACATTACTGGTTATGTATGGGTTCTCAAAACTAAATCTCTAAACTCGTCTTGGAAAAAAGAAGACTTTTGGATAATGATACAACAACTAGGGTTTGGACCGTAAAATGTTAAATACCACCCGTCTGCTGTAAGATTTAGGGTTCAGTAATATGCAGGCCAAACAAAGGAACGGTGATTTCAAAGAGGAGAACAGAGGGTGAAACTGAGACGGTTTGAGGCTGACGAAGGGGTGTTGAAAACTTCTCACACTGAACGACACACACACACACACACGTTGACACAGTGTCTAGCAGGAAGAGAGACAGGAGTGAAACATGATATGAGAATCAGGGCAGAGGTATCTGTTCACAGCTCTGGAAACCACAGCCTCAGTGTTGAGAGAAGAGGAGTGTGTGGTGTGTGCGTGTAAGGTGAGTGTGTATGTATATACCTGTGTGTGTGTGGTGTGTGTAACGTGAGTGTGTGTGTGTAACGTGAGTGTGTATGTATATACCTGTGTGTGTGTCTGTGTGTGTAACGTGAGTGTGTGTGTGTAACGTGAGTGTGTATGTATATACCTGTGTGTGTGTGTCTGTGTGTGTGTGTGTGTGTGCGTGTGTGCGTGTAACGTGAGTGTGTATGTATATACCTGTGTGTGTGTGTGTGTGTGTATTACAGGATTACGACACTAAAAACCTCTAGAAGGTCCCCTAGGGAAAGGCAAAAATGTGTCGCCATGGGAACGCTGCTTTCACAAAGCAAGAAGCCTGAAAGAGCGTGATCTTCTCACACACACACACACACACACACACGTGTGCCAGACTACCCAGTTACCTTGCAAACGGCCCAGGGCAGAGGTGACTCAAGCGCAACACTGCACACACACACACACACACACACACACACACAGCAAAAGCCTTCAGAAGGCGCCTGCACAAGTACTAGACGGTCACACGAACATTTTAAATGCATTTTTTTTTAAATGGAATTTGACTATCAGCCTAGCCCTAGATCAACAGAGTTACAGGAATCAAAGACTTATACAAATCACCGTATTAAAAGCCTGAGCTGGTCTGAGTATTGGGGAGAGAGAAAACGTGTTTCCTTTGATTCAGGATAAAGATGCCCCTGGTCAGAGCGTGACTCTGGGAGGACAAAACACGGAAGGAAATCTGTGTTTACTCTGTGCAAGCTGAGCCTCATACAGCTACCTGGAGCTGAGCCTCATACAGCTACCTGGGGCTGAGCCTCATACAGCTACCTCAGCTACCTGGAGCTGAGCCTCATACAGCTACCTGGAGCTGAGCCTCATACAGCTACCTGGAGCTGAGCCTCATACAGCTACCTGGAGCTGAGCCTCATACAGCTACCTGGAGCTGAGCCTCATACAGCTACCTGGAGCTGAGCCTCATACAGCTACCTGGAGCTGAGCCTCATACAGCTACCTGGGGCTGAGCCTCATACAGCTACCTGGGGCTGAGCCTCATACAGCTACCTGGGGCTGAGCCTCATACAGCTACCTGGGGCTGAGCCTCGTACAGCTACCTGGAGCTGAGCCTCATACAGCTACCTGGGGCTGAGCCTCATACAGCTACCTGGAGCTGAGCCTCATAAGCTACCTGGGGCTGAGCCTCATACAGCTACCTGGGGCTGAGCCTCATACAGCTACCCGGGCTGAGCCCTACGCTACCTGGGGCTGAGCCTCATACAGCTACCTGGGGCTGAGCCTCATACAGCTACCTGGGGCTGAGCCTCATACAGCTACCTGGGGCTGAGCCTCATACAGCTACCTGGGGCTGAGCCTCATACAGCTACCTGGGGCTGAGCCTCATACAGCTACCTGGGGCTGAGCCTCATACAGCTACCTGGGGCTGAGCCTCATACAGCTACCTGGGGCTGAGCCTCATACAGCTACCTGGGGCTGAGCCTCATACAGCTACCTGGAGCTGAGCCTCATACAGCTACCTGGGGCTGAGCCTCATACAGCTACCTGGGGCTGAGCCTCATACAGCTACCTGGGGCTGAGCCTCATACAGCTACCTGGAGCTGAGCCTCATCCAGCTACCTGGAGCTGAGCCTCATACAGCTACCTGGGGCTGAGCCTCATATAGCTACCTGGGGCTGAGCCTCATACAGCTACCTGGGGCTGAGCCTCATATAGCTACCTGGGGCTGAGCCTCATACAGCTACCTGGGGCTGAGCCTCATACAGCTACCTGGGGCTGAGCCTCATATAGCTACCTGGGGCTGAGCCTCATACAGCTACCTGGGGCTGAGCCTCATATAGCTACCTGGGGCTGAGCCTCATACAGCTACCTGGGAGCTGAGCCTCATACAGCTACCTGGGGCTGAGCCTATACAGCTACCTGGGGCTGAGCCTCATACAGCTACCTGGGGCTGAGCCTCATACAGCTACCTGGAGCTGAGCCTCATACAGCTACCTGGGAGCTGAGCCTCATACAGCTACCTGGGGCTGAGCCTCATACAGCTACCTAGCTACCTGGAGCTGAGCCTCATACAGCTACCTGGAGCTGAGCCTCATACAGCTACCTGGAGCTGAGCCTCATACAGCTACCTGGGGCTGAGCCTCATACAGCTACCTGGAGCTGAGCCTCATACAGCTACCTGGAGCTGAGCCTTGTATAACCCTTTTTACACATGTTTACCAAGGTGTTCCAATAATTCTGGAGTGAACTGCCTGTACTAGACACACATACTAACTATTCCATCCTTGTAAACTCTCAACTGAACATGTGACTGCTGTTGTCTGTCCTCACCGGTGTTCAGCAGGCTGTGGATGCCCTCTCCCAGCAGGGGGTCCAGGGGGGATTCTCGGTCAGGGTCCCAGTCCATGTCCCCGGCCTCGCTCTCTCCATGCCCGCTGTCCTTGGTGCTGTGCCAGTCTGTGTCCTGGGCACCAGACCTGCAGGGGGGCAGGATGTGAGGTCACAGTCAGAGAGGAGCAGCAGGATGTGAGGTCACAGTCAGAGAGGAACACAGTGTTTGTGTGGAGACGAGAAAAAGAGGAGAGCCAATGAGAAAGGAGGAGAGGAGAGAAAGGAGGAGGAAGGAGTAGTGTGTCTGTGGCACTGACTCTGATAGCTGTCCTCTCTGACATTCTGCGAAAGGTAATACCGTGTGGTATTTCAAAGTGCTTGGCAACACCGAGCCAGTCTAAGAACTCTCTAGTGATTCTGATCTTGGTTCCCGGAGAGATACTCCAGGGGCTTTCACAGTTTAATAAAAAAATGTCCTGAAAGCGACGTGTCCCTACATCCCGTTCCTCTGACTCAGAGTCTGGCACCTGATCTCTGACAGGACGAGTCACTCAGAGGGGGATAAAGAGCACCGCACACCCAGCAGGCAAACACAGAGGCACAGAGAGACCCAGGGAGTCAGACCTCACACCTAACACACCCAGCAGGCAAACACAGAGGCACAGAGAGACCGAGGGAGTCAGACCTCACACCTAACACACCCAGCAGGCAAACACAGAGGCACAGAGAGACCGAGGGAGTCAGACCTCACACCTAACACACCCAGCAGGCAAACACAGAGGCACAGAGAGACCCAGGGAGTCAGACCTCACACCTAACACACCCAGCAGGCAAACACAGAGGCACAGAGAGACCGAGGGAGTCAGACCTCACACCTAACACACCCAGCAGGCAAACACAGAGGCACAGAGAGACCGAGGGAGTCAGACCTCACACCTAACACACCCAGCAGGCAAACACAGAGGCACAGAGAGACCGAGGGAGTCAGACCTCACACCTAACACACCCAGCAGGCAAACACAGAGGCACAGAGAGACCGAGGGAGTCAGACCTCACACCTAACACACCCAGCAGGCAAACACAGAGGCACAGAGAGACCAGGGTGTCAGACCTCACACCTAACACACCCAGCAGGCAAACACAGAGGCACAGAGAGACCAAGGGAGTCAGACCTCACACCTAACACACCCAGCAGGCAAACACAGAGGCACAGAGAGACCGAGGGAGTCAGACCTCACACCTAACACACCCAGCAGGCAAACACAGAGGCACAGAGAGACCAAGGGAGTCAGACCTCACACCTAACACACCCAGCAGGCAAACACAGAGGTACAGAGAGACCGAGGGAGTCAGACCTCACACCTAACACACCCAGCAGGCAAACACAGAGGCACAGAGAGACCGAGGGAGTCAGACCTCACACCTAACACACCCAGCAGGCAAACACAGAGGCACAGAGAGACCGAGGGAGTCAGACCTCACACCTAACACACCCAGCAGGCAAACACAGAGGCACAGAGAGACCGAGGGAGTCAGACCTACACCTAACACACCCAGCAGGCAAACACAGAGGCACAGAGAGACCGAGGGAGTCAGACCTCACACCTAACACACCCAGCAGGCAAACACAGAGGTACAGAGAGACCGAGGGAGTCAGACCTCACACCTAACACACCCAGCAGGCAAACACAGAGGCACAGAGAGACCGAGGGTGTCAGACCTCACACCTAACACACCCAGCAGGCAAACACAGAGGCACAGAGAGACCGAGGGAGTCAGACCTCACACCTAACACACCCAGGTAGAAAGAAATGACTCATCACGTTTGTCAACTGGGTTCAAAATACTGTGAGGAACGGTTCTTCATCTGACATGAAAGCTTATGTCATCTATGATAACACTGTGGTCTACAGATGTAGCTTCTATGTCATCTGTGTGATCTCTGTTCCTGCTGGACAGAGGTGAATCAGGGTTGTGAGGTGGGCCTGGGTGCTGCTCTAACTTGCCCCCTGGCTGACTGGCATCTCGATGGTCTGACACACACTTCCTGAAACAGCCAGACTGAGATGATCCAATCTAATCCAGTTTGTCATGAATAGCCCTTTTTACAAGCAATGTCACAGAGGCAAAAGTACACACATCCTTCACTCAAGTAGAAGTACAGACACTCGTGTTTAAAACATCTCTGGTAAAATAGAGAAGCCTAAAACAGTAAAGCAGAGATTTTCAACATTTTCTAAACTTATTTGTATTCACAACACAAAAAAGGTTTTAGTTTTATCCCAACTTGTTTTCTTTTACTTTTTTAGCCAATATTTTTCTTGTTGCTTTAAAAAAATTTGGGGACCAAAAGTTTTTTTGTTTTATCCCAACTTATATTAAAAAAAAATTCACAACACAAGTTTTTTTGTTCTATCCAAACTTTTGTAAACTTTTTGTCAAATATGTTTGAAACAAAATTTGACAATAAATAATATTGATCATGCCCCCCAAATACATATTAAAACTAAAGTAAGGAGCTTGGCTTTAAAATGTAAGAAGTAGAAAGTACAGAGAGGAGAAGAGGGGAGGAGAGGGAGAAGAGGGAGGAGGAGAGATAGAGAAGAAAGACAAGGAGGAGGAGAAGAATGGAGGATGGGGGTGAAGAGAGGGAGGACACTCACCGGCCAGCTCGATGGGAGTACTTGTTACCGCGGAAGTTGGGTCTTGGCTGCAACTGCCCCTGATGGAGGAGGGAGAGGAGCTGGGAGACCTGCTGTAGAAGGAGGAGGCAGGAGAGTTAGACCTGCTGTAGAAGGAGGAGGAGGCAGGAGAGTTAGACCCAGACAGAAGGAGGAAGAGGAGCTGGGAGACCTGCTGTAGAAGGAGGAGGAGGAGGAGAGTTAGACCCAGACAGCAGTATAATAACAGCTGTGAGCAGACACTAGCCTCATACACAGAGACACAGACACAGACACAGACACAGAGCTAACCAGAACTGGATCCAACCATAACAACCTGGGTACAGACCGGGAGCTGTGGTCATGACGGGTACAAGACAAACAGAGACTTTGTGAGAAACCTTCAGGTCAGCAGTGATCATTGAAAACACAACGTGAATAAGCAGACACAGGTAGTGGATGGGAGTGCCATAACAGCGTAGAGAAAACAGTGGTGATTTCTGGGAACCTCTTCAACCTGTCTGTCTCAGTGCAGCACCCACAGCTCGGGCACGGCCCAGCAGAGCTGGTTCTGCTGACGCTCTGGTTATGAGAACGGATGTTGGAGAGAGGAAACACTGGCTTGGTGAGGTGTGTGTATGTGTGTGCGTGAGAGAGAGAGAGAGAGAGAGAGAGAGACGAGAGAGAGAGAGAGAGAGAGAGAGAGAGAGTGGGTGTATGCGTGTGTGTGTAAGAGAGAGTTTGTGGGTGTATGTGTGTGTGGAAGTGGAGAGGCGGTGTGTGTGTGTGTGGGTGTGTGTGTGTGTGTGGACAGGAAGGCTCTTCTACGCAGAGGGCTATTCTTCTCTGACCTGCTTCCTTCCAGGATGAACCTCTGAAATGTGGACAGGCAGAGGGGGAAACCCCC
This sequence comes from Mallotus villosus, assembly GCA_903064625.1. Lineage (NCBI taxonomy): Eukaryota > Metazoa > Chordata > Actinopteri > Osmeriformes > Salangidae > Mallotus > Mallotus villosus. The sequence goes on from CAEFZP010002111.1 coordinate 65,118, forward strand.
CCCAGGCAGACGGCCCCTTCCTCCAGGACCTCAGGGGACAGAGCTCAGGGGCCAAGGGGACAACTGGGACAAGGGTGGGTGATGGGGAGGGAGATGGGGAGGAGGAGTGAGTGTGGGGGAGGGAGGGGTGTTGCGGAGGGAGGGAAGGGTGAGTGTGGGGGAGGGAGGGGTGAGTGTGGGGGAGGGAGGGGTGAGTGTGGGGGAAGGAGGGAGGGGGGAGCTGGGTTAAGACTTGGTCTCTTCCTGCTCTTAGAGGGATTCATGTGAGGCCTTCAGACTGTTCCAGGCTCTTTGTTCGCAGGGTGTCGACCAGCAGCACTTTCAGACATGCAAAACCAGAGATGCACAGTTGCTGTTTTCTTTTCCCCACAGTGAGCTCAGGAACGATCTGGGCAACTGTGGACTCGCAGTCCATACGTGTCAGAACAGTGTTGCTCTACACTACAGACATATCACCCTACAGACACATCACAGCTTCCCCCGGCTGGGGTTACCCCCTCAGAGAATCTGCATTCTCCCTCACCCTACATGATGTCATGTGATCTAGAGAGAGAAGGATCCGTGGGGGCATGGGAGCAGGGTTACAGCTCCTGACACACGAGCACCTGAATCAACTCCAGACTCAGGCTCCAGCGTTGGCTGTCAGCTGTCCCTCCAGGGGAACTATGGAAGTTAAACACCCGGAATAACAGATCAGCCTCCAGGGGAAACTCGGTGGGAAAGATCTGCTTTCAGGGAACTTCATTTTAGATTTACGTCAACATACCTGGAGGTAAACGTTTGTGTTTAAGTCAAAACACATGAGGGCATAGGAAAGAGAAAGGAAAGTCTAGAAAGAGTGAAATGTCACCGGTTATGGAAAATCATTATTCATAATCAATGAATATGAATTTGAAAGTTAATTTACAAAAAAAAATAGAACATTTAGCACATTGGATACACTGAATCTCTTTTACATTTCTCTGCAAGTGTCGTACCTGTACTTCAGGGGAAGCAGCAGAAAGCTCGATCCCGTTTTCTCCGAAGGCAGCCATGGACAGCCGGACCAGGTTGCTCAGCATCTGCCGGTGGTCCGCCTCGCTCCTCCCTCGGCCCTCCCCGTTCCTGGGCCTCCTGAGCGTGGCCTGGGGCGTGGCCTCCCCCTCCTCCCCTCCAGCCCCGCCCTGGGCCTCGCAGGGGGGCCTCCTCTTCAACGTGCTGGCGTGAGACATGGAAGACGACGACGACGAGGCGTTCCTGCCCGTCCGCAGGGTCCGGTAGGGTGTGGCGGGGGTCCGGGGGAGAGAGCCGTCCAGGTCGAAGCTCCCGGGTTTGCGTAGCGTCCTGGAGTGTGAGATGGGGAGCGTCGCCCCTCCGTCTGGGTGGACCAGGGGGCGTCTGGGGGGACGAGGCCCGGGGAAGCTGCCTCTCGGTGGGCTGGTCTCCAGACACCACAGGGGGGAGAGCCTGGGCCCCACCCTCATCCTCCTGCTGCTCCTCTCTCCTCCCCCTCAGGACGGGCACCAGCTGGATGTCGGCCTTCAGGATGTGCTTCTGCGGTCGGCGAGGGTGGCGGGTGTAGGTGGACTCGGCCTGTCGGCAGTTGTACGCCCGGTTGTCTCGTTTCTCGGGGCGACAGAAGGTGGTTACCAGGGCGACGGCCAGGAGCAGCAGGAGGCAGGTGGCACCAAGACAGATGGCCAGCATCATGGTGAAGCTGAGCTGGCCGCGGTTGCCGGGAGACGAGTTCTTGAGATGGTCCCTCAGGTTGATGAAGGTGACCTCCAGCCTCGCGCTGGTGACCAGGCTGGGAGTGCCCATGTCAGACACGGAGATCTCCACCTTGAAGGTCTTGCCGATGAGCTCCGTGGCGTTGGAGGTGTTGACGTACAGCTGTCCCGTGCTGTCGTCCAGCCTGAACAGACCACTCGGGTTCCCGTCTGTGATCAGGAAGGTGAGTTTCCCGTTCTGTCCAGAGTCGGGGTCACTGGCTTTAATAGTGGTGGCCAGGAATCCTTTAAGTCCATCTGGGACCGAGTTGCCAAACGGAGAATCCGTAGAACCTTCCTCCGGACCGATCCCCAGCTCGGTGACGATCTCCCCCTTGTCTGCGTTGACGGGGACGCTGACGGAGCAGACGCCCCTCTGTGGTGTGGGCTCGCTGATGACGGGAGGGTTGTCGTTGAGATCCTGGATGTCGATCATCACCGTGGCCGAGCTGCTGAGAGGGGGGTGTCCCTGGTCTACGGCCTCCACAACAAAGGAGTAGGAACGGGAGAGCTCGTAGTCCAGGGACTGCTGGACACTGACGATCCCACTGGTGGGGTGGATGGAGAAGGAGGCCGTAGGCGTGCCCAGCTCGTTGGACTCCTGGATGGAGTAGGACACCCTCCCGCTCAGCTCCAGGTCCACGTCTCGAGCTTCCACCTTGAGCACGAGCAGGCCGGGAGCGTTGTTCTCCTGGAAGGAGGAGCGGTAGTGCGAGCTGGAGAACACGGGCGCGTTGTCGTTCTCGTCCAGCACATGCACGGCCAGGTGTCGGACGCAGGAGAGGGGGGGGTCTCCGTGGTCCTGGGCGATCAGGGTGACGTTGTACTCCGTCACCGTCTCACGGTCCAGGGTGCCGTTGGTCACGATGGTGTAGTAACCGTGGCTCTTCTTGAGGCGGAACGGACCGGAACCGGGCTGGATCCTGGCACGCACCTTTCCGTTGTCGCCGGAATCGGCGTCCGAAACCATCACCAGCGCCAGGAAGGTGTCCTCGGGCGCTCCCTCTGACACGGTGGCCACCGGGGAGTCGGGCTGCGTCCAGGTGACGTGGATCCTCGGGGCGTTGTCGTTGACGTCCCGCAGCTTGACGTGGAGTTTGCAGTGGGAGGGGATGGCGTTGGGGCCCAGGTCACGAGCCTGAAGGTCAACCTCGTAGGAGTGTTTGGCCTCGTAGTCCAGAGGGCCCTGGAGGGTCACGGCGCCCGTCTGGGGGTGCACCTCAAACAGCCTCTGCACGTCTGGAGGAGCGTGTTTGCTCAGGGAATACTCCACCTCCCCGTTGGCTCCCTGGTCTGGATCTGTGGCCTTCAGGTTGATGACCACGGTGCCCCGTGACGTGTCCTCAGCCAGCTCCACAGTCGGAGTGCTGTCCTCAAACGTGGGGCTGTTGTCGTTAGAGTCCAGGATGTTGACCCGGACCAGAGTGCTACCCGAGCGGGGAGGGTTCCCCTTGTCCCAGGCTGTGAGCGTCAGCTCGAAGGAGGGTTGGACTTCCCGGTCCAGCTCCTTGATCACCACTAGCTCGGCCCGCTTGCTCCCCCCCGGCGCCGTGCTCACATCCAGGGCAAAGTGCTGGTTGATGGCGAGCGTGTAGGTCTGCAGGCCGTTGGGTCCGGCGTCAGGGTCGACCGCTCGGTCCAGGGGGACCCTCATCCTCAGCGAGGCCGTCTCAGAGATCTCCACGTCCTGGTTCCTGCTGGGGAAGGTGGGGCTGTGGTCGTTCAGGTCCATCACCTCCACCCTCACCCTCAGGAAGTGGAAGGATCCTCCCTTCCTGTAGAGGACGCTGAAGGCCAGCTCGCACAGGTCCGCCCCGCGGCACAGCTCCTCCCTGTCCAGAGAGGTGAGGGTGGACACGGTTCCGTCTCGTGACGCGATGGAAAAGGGCAAGGCCTGGCCGTACTCGGCCACCTGGAAGCCCTCCAGAGGCCCGGTCTCTCCTCTCTGACGCAGGTCGTCCACCAGCCGGCCTACCCTGGTCCCGGCGGCCTGCTCCTCCCACACCCGGTACAGGATGGTCAGGGGGCCCGGGTCCGAGCACTGGGCCTCAGGACCGAGGCTTAGGACCAGAACCAGCAGCAGTGGCAGCAGCATGACTGTTTACGCTTTCTCTGATCAGACTTGGTCCTAAATGGACATCTGTCTGTAAACGTGTAATGTTAACCAGTTCTGAATGTCCGATGAAGCAGCTCTAATTTATTAACTCTATAAATACGTCTCAATCAGCCCAAAAATCTTCAATGCATTAACTAGCACCAGATAAATAATTTTTCTCATAGAAATCTAGTTTTAGTAAAAACAAAACTCTTATAGTAAAAGAGAGAAAAATGCTCAATCGTTAACTATATTGCCTCAGGAAAAAACTCGTCACAAAAACATTATGTGAAAAAAAGAATCAACAAAACAATCTTCTCTCTTTGAACAACTCCTAAACCAGAATGATGTTGTATAAAGAGCTTTTCTTTAACAACCTCCTCCACCACCACAGCCGAGTCAGAAGATAATGACAGAATAGTCCATGTAGAACAAACAGCGTCTCTCTCTCTCTCTACCTCACATCCCAGCGCTGCTCCAGCCTCCAGATCCCAGATCCTGCTCACAGCCAGTCCACAGTCAAGTGAAGAAGTCCTGCTCCGCGAGGACACATGCTGGGAGGGCCTGAGCCAATCAGAGGCAGGGGGCGGGGCCTATGCAGATTCATTCTGCAAACCCCCACAGAACAGAGAGATGTGGACCCTTAGGAAATCAGGAGTTAGGACAACACAGGAGTGCTTTTAGAGAAAGGCGATCCTGCCCTCCCTGAGTCATCCTCCTCTGCCCTCAGACGCCACACACTCTGCCTTCCTTCATGAACTCATCAGGACCCGCACTATGGGTGTTTAGGTTCCTCTAAAGCGGTGTTTAGGTTCCTCTTAAGGGGTGTTTGTGTTCCTCTAAAGGGGTGTTTAGGTTCCTCTAAAGGGGTGTTTAGGTTCCTCTTAAGGGGTGTTTGTGTTCCTCTAAAGGGGTGTTTAGGTTCCTCTAAAGGGGTGTTTAGGTTCCTCTTAAGGGGTGTTTGTGTTCCTCTAAAGGGGTGTTTAGGTTCCTCTAAAGGAGTGTTTAGGTTCCTCTAAAGGGGTGTTTAGGTTCCTCTAAAGGGGTGTTTAGGTTCCTCTTAAGGGGTGTTTGTGTTCCTCTAGAGGGGTGTTTAGGTTCCTCTAGAGGGGTGTTTAGGTTCCTCTAGAGGGGTGTTTAGGTTCCTCTAGAGGAGTGTTTAGGTTCCTCTAAAGGGGTGTTTAGGTTCCTCTAGAGGAGTGTGAGGGGTTGAAGTGGAGCTCTTGTGGGCCCGAGAGGTCTAGCCAGACCTGTTGTTAGTTCAGAGTTTCGTGACGTATCGTCTGAACTCGTGACTGAAATCCTAAACATAGATAACTGATAACCCTTTGGGTAACTCTAAACTCTTCTGTCTTGAGTCTTTAAGCTTTGTCAAACGCTCTTTTCGGGGGATATAATGATTTATGTTCCTCTTTTACACACTTCTGCACGTGTAGAATTAGTCGTGTTTTTACTTCATTCACTGTGTAGCAAAGTCAAGGACATGGTGTGAACTGTGGCAGTTCCAAGTCGCCTCTTTTCAAGGTTTTATTCTAAAAATAAAGTACTGTGGTTTCTGGTCAGTGTGGCTACACTCGTACAACAATATATAACAAAACATCCAAATGCATCAGATGAAGGGGTCTAAATGCTAAACTTATCAAATGTTTTTGCTGTGAAACAGGATTCCATTCTATGGATCTTACATGTTATTTCACATGCTTGCCTGATTAACACATATATACATTGAGATTCGATTCCCCACTCTGGATTTCCACGCTTTACGTGTGTCGAATTCTTCTTTTCTCCACACTCACGACAGACATGTGAGAAAGAAAAGCTTGGCGGAGCTTCAAGCAGATCGCTTCCCCTCCCGGCTCGGGGGGGTCCCGAAACATCAACAGAAGAACCATCAACACGAGAGCCAATCAGAGCCCCTCTCAGAGAGCCAATCACAGTCCCTCTCAGAGCGAGGACGCGGGACAGGGTGATAACTCTGGGGAAGGTGACAGTGGAGACAGGACGGCCTGCAGTGGGAAGGTGACAGTGGAGACAGGGTGATAACTCTGACGGTGGAGACAGGACGGCCTGCAGTGGGAAGGTGACAGTGGAGACAGGGTGATAACTCTGACGGTGGAGACAGGACGGCCTGCAGTCCGCTGCTGTGACCAGAGACTGTGAAGCGGAGCTGCTTAAGAGTGAAACTCCCCTCAGAGGGTTCGTCTCCGTGAGGCAGCCAGAGAGGAAGGGTCAGACGATACGATTAGGCTCGATCTCCTAAACAAACACGGGGTCCTGTTCAGCACCCTGAGCCCTGCTCTGAGGGCCGTTAGGAGAGCAGGAGGAGGGGGAAGGCTGGGCTCTGCATCCAGGAGAAACTCGACATTTAGTGTTGCTTATATTTCAGTAACGGCACACCTGGGGTGCTCGGCCCCTACACTCAGCCACGACCCCTGACCCCTGAGTCCTAATCAGCTCCGTGTCATGGAGGGACAGGGGCACAAAGGAAGGACCCTGTTAACCTACACACACACATACACACACACACAAACACACACACACAGAAACACGATCATAACTTCAACATCTTCCTGAACACGCAGCCTTGTCTTCCCCCCCACCATCCTCCCCCCCTCCCCCTCCCCCCTCCCTCCCTCTCCACCCCTCCCTCCCTCTCCCCCTCCCCTCTCCCCCTCTCCCCCCCCTCTCTCCCCCCTCCCTCTCCCCCTCCCTCTCCCCCTCCCTCTCCCTCCCCCTCCCTCTCTCCCCCTCCCTCCCCCTCCCTCTCCCCCTCCCTCTCCCTCCCCCTCCCTCTCTCCCCCTCCCTCTCTCCACCTACCCCCCTCTCCCTCCCCCTCCCTCTCTCCTGCTTTCCCGTCGGTCTGACTGAGCTGGCTGGCATCTGAAATGCCATTTCTGTGGGTGAGGCTTCCTCTGAGCCTGCAAGTCTGGTCACCACATTTCTGTCTGTGTGTGTGTGTGTGTGTGTGTGTGTGTGTGTGTGTGTGTGTGTGTGTGTGTGTGTGTGTGTGTGTGTGTGTGTGTCGCTGAAACCAAACCCTGCCTCTGTGTTGCGTTACATCTACCTTTTTCTCACACAAAAAACACACTGGAAACCCCATACCTCTTTTAAAGCACAGACACTCCAAACACATGAACCTTCTATCTCATCCTGAGTTCACTGTCCTCCTTGACTATCTGAACATCATTGTGTTTTGAAAACAACAATCTGCAAAACAGGAAAGTGAGTTGACGGAACCGCAGGAGGCTAAACCAGCCCAGAGGAGAAAGCAGCTATTCCTGAGCCCTGGCTCTCTTACTGTTGTTTTCCTCACAGATAAAGGATGTGTTCAGGAAACTGGCCAATGAGAGACGACCTCCAAGCCCTCACTGTCTGGTCTCTACAGGAACCTCCATCTCACAACCTCATCTGACATTGCCAAGCAACGACCAAACTTCTAAAAGATTTCATAATATGTTTACATGAACTATTAAAAATAATTGCATTTATCGCTGTTTTTCTACTGTAGATTTGATACACACTATTTCCATGTCGCTTTGGGGAAAAGCATGTGCTAAACGAATACAAATGTTCAAATGTATTCAGTGACTATGTTTTTCCACAGAGTATAACTGCTATATGACAGTCAAGTGACCGTCCCAGTTGGAGCGTGAACCTGCCTCAGAGCCTCTCCTGTCCTCCAGAGGGGACCAGCCTCTCATCGGCCTCTCTCCTGTCCTCCAGCGGTGACGAGGCCAGTCGTCACCAGCAGGCTCTGCTGCCCAGTCTGATGACGAAAGACAGACCTTTTAAACACCTCCACACAGCCAGACAGTCTTCACAAGCTCTTAGTCTCACTCAATGCCTTCACATAAACAAAGAGTTTGTGTGTGGTGGGTTGGTGGGATTTAACAAGGTGTGTGTGTGTGTGTGTGTGTGTGTGTGTGTGTGTGTGTGTGTGTGTGTGTGTGTGTGTGTGTGTGTGGTGTGTGTGTGTGTGTGAAGACGTGTAAGGGCAGGATGTGAGTGGACCACTGACCCACTTAATCAGTGAGTAACGGAGCCCAAAGTAGAATGACCAACACACACACACACACTGGAGCTGTACGTTACACAGCCTGACATTCATTTGTTCACAAAATGTTTTCCTGGTGCCCTACATTAGAGTTTGTGTCAGCGCCAAGACATCTAACCAACCCTGACAACCACACAGTGAACAAACAACCCCATTTGACATGCAGACCTCAAACAGGGGTCAGATGACTGAGCGGTTAGAGAACGGGCTATTAATCAGAAGGTTGCTGGTTCGATTCCCGGCCATGCTAAATGACTTGTGTTCTTAGGCAAGGCACTTCACCCTACTTGCCTCGGGGGAATGTCCCTGTACTTACTGTAAGTCGCTCTGGACAAGAGCGTCTGCTAAATGACTAAATGTAAATGTAGACTAAATGAATGGGACGTTAACATCACAATGTCCCTTCATGACACAGTTGACTGTCTGACGTTCTGTTTGTTTGTTGTGGATTCATTCAGCTTGGTTCGACCGACCCTTCTCTTTTAACACTTCACGCCTCGAGCTAGCTAGCGATATCCTGCCTCAGTCTCATACTCAGCGGTGTGTGACCAGTCCCAGCTCAGCCTCCACATCTCCCCCCCACCTCCAGCCTCAGCCTCCACATCTCCCCCACCTCCCGGCTCAGCCTCCACATCTCCCCCACCTCCCGGCTCAGCCTCCACATCTCCCCCCACCTCCAGCCTCAGCCTCCACATCTCCCCCACCTCCCGGCTCAGCCTCCACATCTCCCCCACCTCCCGGCTCAGCCTCCACATCTCCCCCCCACCTCCAGCCTCAGCCTCCACATCTCCCCCACCTCACAGCTCAGCCTCCACATCTCCCCCACCTCCCAGCTCAGCCTCCACATCTCCCCCCACCTCCAGCCTCAGCCTCCACATCTCCCCCACCTCCCGGCTCAGCCTCCACATCTCCCCCCACCTCACAGCTCAGCCTCCACATCTCCCCCACCTCCCAGCTCAGCCTCCACATCTCCCCCCACCTCACAGCTCAGCCTCCACATCTCCCCCACCTCCCAGCTCAGCCTCCACATCTCCCCCACCTCCCAGCTCAGCCTCCACATCTCCCCCACCTCCCAGCCTCAGCCTCCACATCTCCCCCACCTCCCAGCTCAGCCTCCACATCTCCCCCCACCTCCCAGCTCAGCCTCCACATCTCCCCCCACCTCCCAGCCTCAGCCTCCACATCTCCCCCACCTCCCAGCTCAGCCTCCACATCTCCCCCCACCTCCCAGCTCAGCCTCCACATCTCCCCCCACCTCCCAGCCTCAGCCTCCACATCTCCCCCACCTCCCGGCTCAGCCTCCACATCTCCCCCGCACCTCCAGGTCCCCTCTGGTAGACGCAGAACAACAGGCGATGACAAAGAGCCGTTTACAGCCAAACACACACGGACCTGAACCCGCTAACCCAGACGACATCGTCCACCCGGCCTTTGTTGGCCCTGCAGGTGTTTGTTGACTTACTCTCCCACTCCGAGCCCCTCCCTCCATCCTCCCCCTCAACCTTTCTGCCCCCCTCTCCGTCTCTCCTCACGGCTCCCCCTCCCTGCATCCTTGAACAGTTTCCTGCCACAGGAAGCAGCTAAATCCCATCTGGAGGTTGGAGCCAGAAACACGACTTCCTGGACCTGGGGTTGGTGTTGAAACCAACGTCAAGTACGGGAGGGGAGGAGAGGAAGAGAGAAATAGTTTAATTTCCTAAGATGCCATTTCAATATCTGTGAAAACAAATGTACACAACCGGATTTCATCATTCCGGCTTCACCACAACAGCACAACTCATGGGGAGATACTTTAGGGGTAATCGCCTGAGGAGAAGTACATATTTGAATACTGAATATCAAAGTTGGTCCAGTCTCAGATTAGAGCTCACCTCTTCAGACGTCTCCTGTTGTGTTTGAACTGGTACTCTGGGATGTTTCTCTGGAGATCCAGACTGCGGCCAAGGGTCTGGGAGAGAGACGGCCTGGGATCCAGACCTGCTCAAGTCCAGGAGGGGTAGGCTACCAGCCTGGAGGCCTCACCCCTCACCTGGAGGCCTCACCCCTCACCTGGAGGCCTCACCCCTCACCTGGACACCCCACCCTGCCACAACACAGCCCCCGGGGGACACCATCCATCTGATCTCACCCTGGAAGAGGACAGAGGAGCTTGCGTAGAGGGGGAGGGAGTGTGTTGATAATACGGTTAAAGATACAGACCAGTTTAGTGTTGAGTGGGCACTGATCGTCTTGAAGGTGATGAGGCCTGAAGTGATCGCAGGAGTGTGCTGAGAGCTGGAGACGGAAGGGAAGTTCGTTAGGCTGACGAACACGAGGTCGAATCTGAGCATCTGTCTGCAGAGCGGAGATAAAGACAGCAGGACAGGGAGATGTGCGTGAGGTTTCACAATTACAGGAAGCTGCAATTAACCCTGCGAGCCCTGCATGCTCAAACACAGAGATGAGAGGGAGGGAGGCGGACAAGAGAGAGAGAGACAGAGAGAGAGAGAGAGAGAGAGAGAGAGAGACAGAGGAGAGTAGATAGAGAGAGAGAGAGATAGAGAGAGAGAGAGATAGAGATAGACAGAGAGAAAGAGAAAGAGAAGCAAAGAGCTCGAAATGAAGACGTCTCCCGCTCTCTCTCTCCTTCTCTCTCTCATGCCCTCTCTCTCCTCTCTCTCTCTCCTCTCCTCTCCTCTCTCTCCTCTCCGTCTCTCTCCCTTCCTCTCTCTCCCTGCCTTCTCTCTCCTCTCTCTCCTCCCCTTCTCTCTCTCCTCCCTCTCTCTCTCGCTCTCCCTTCCGCCCTCTCTTCCCGCTCCCTCCGCCTCTCGCTCTCTCTAAGACTCATAGTCGATCCCTCCCTCAGAGTGCAGGGATGTGCTGGTGTGCCAAGTCCATTATTTCCAAAATGGCTTCCTTCCTCTCATCCTCTCCTGGTTGGCCTTTTTACAATCCTCAGTCAAAACATTATGCAGATGAAATGATCCCAATTTTAACAAAAGTACAAAAGTCACAGAGAACAGTGAAAATACATTGCTTGTAGTGCATGTTGAACATGTTCTCTCCATAGCTGCATCAGTGGCAGCATGAAAGAACAAACTCACTCTTTAAAAGGTTTTCAAGCCTCCAGTGCACGGGCAGACAGCAGATGAGAGCACTTCAGAACATGGGGATGCTTTAGAAGGCTTATCAGAACAGACCTGCTCCGACTCTGGGTGATCCCCCAGCATGCCACAGGCCGTCTCAGACTCTGGGTGAGATTTGATAAGCCACATCCAGATTAGTAACCTGAGACAGTTTAACTAACACATTCCTCCCATTCCTACAAACTCATTTAAGAAACTGCATTCCAGATTTAAGATGCTTGAAGGACCTTCACAGTGAATCTAAACTTGTTTTGTTTTTTGTAAAAATACTTCTGGATGTAGAAATGCATTTAGCGAGCAGTCCACTGCAAACAGAGGAAATGTTCATTCTCAAATTCAAAGTAAAAAATGGGAACGTAAAGGTGTGTGTGTGTGTGTGTGAGAGAGAGAGAGAGAGAGAGAGAGAGAGAGAGAGAGAGAGGAGAGAGAGAGAGGGAGAGAGAGGGAGAGAGTGTGTGGGTGTGTGTGGTGTGTGGTGTGTGTGTGTGTGTGTGTGTGTGTGTGGTGTGTGTGTGTGTGTGTGTGTGGGTGTGGGTGTGTGTGTGTGTGTGTGTGGTGGTGGTGTGTGGTGTGTGTGTGTGTGTGTGAGAGAGGGAGAGAGAGAGTGTGTGTGTGTGTGTGTGTACCAGCCAGCTGCAGAACACTTAGATTTTTCGACAGGAAGTACATGGCTGCTGAAATCCTTTTACCCCAAAGTTCTGAGAAACAAAAAAACTTGTGGCATCAGTTGTGGAGAACACATGTGGACACCACACTTCATACACCCTGGCACAGTGACTCACACACACACACACACACACTGTTAAAAAGGGCTACTGCCCAGTACGTGAAATCAGTCCACTGAAACAAACACCTTTTCTCTTCTCATCATATTTATTAGACTCACACACTGACATCGTTAGTCGTCAAATCCCAAACCCTTCACCCGTCTAGAAGAAGCCCTCTGCTTGGGGCTCTTTAATTCCTCCAGGAGCGGAGGGTGAGGCTGTGGTGGTTCCTTCCCAGGGGCCAGCCCTCGTAGCTGGGCCGTAGCCTCTGTCACCATGTCCATCAGGACCTCCACGCGGAGCCTCAGTGCGTTCGTCTCCTCCCTGAGTTCACGGTTTCTCTTCTCTAGACGGGCGACTCTGCCGCTCCCCTCACCCTGCCTCACTTCCTCACCCTGCCTCACTTCCTCACCTCTGTTTAGGAGTTGCCAGCGGCCCTCCCAGAAGGTGAAGGTGTATCCGGCGAGGGTGAGGGTCGGGGGTTGTGTGCTGGGCCCCAGCTCTGCGTAGAGGGCCTGGTGGTCCAGGATGTAGAGAGAGGAGAGGGAGGCGTGGACACGGCCAGGGCTCGGTCTGGGCCTCCACACGTCAGGCAGAAGAGCAGGGATAAAGGAGGGCATCTGGGAACTCAACGCTTTCTTCCACATTCCCCCTGAACAAGCTCTCTCTAGAGTCCTCCATGGCCTGAGAGCAGAGGTTGACGGTTGGACCTGGTTGGATGGTTCGGGGTTGTGGAGGTGGTTCTGATTAAGAGGTCATGGCTTCACGTGTGTGTCAGCTCCATGGCTGGTTTCACGGTCAGTCACCAGTCTGAATAAAGCTCCACAGACCAGAGAACTCTGCAGATGAATCTTACTACATTACCATGGCAATGGAATAGAACCGTTTTCTTTTCATCGTCATAATGGACAATTACATTAGAATCACGGAGGAGTTCTAATGGGGAAACGTTCCACAAAACACTGACTTTAAAACTGTGAGCAGACGATTCCACTGGAAGCACTACCCAGACGCAGTTTACAAACCTTCCTTTTCATCTTAAACCCCAAACTCCAATTATGTCTTTAATGCTGCCAGATGCTCTGCTTTGAGGTCTCCATCCTGCCCTGGAAACATCTGATTTCCCACACATGACCAGTGGGGAAGATGGAGGTATTTGACTGCAAAAACACAAGTGATCCATGTGTATGTTGAAGACTCGCACTTCACTATTCATATCAAGTATAATATTATATTCTACCATTATATACACACCACACACACCATAAACTACATGCAATATTCTCTCAATTTACAACAAAAATACTCAAGTTTTAAATATGTAAAATGTACTTTTAATAAAACACACCTTTGTGACAGTCAATTGACAGTTCAATAAAAAAGACTTAGGAATATAATCCCCCCCCCATCCATCTAAAACATTGAAAAGGCACTACATAGACTATGGCGCCATCTAGTGGAGTATCCATGACAACATTGTATTTAAATCTCATAACGCAAACGATTTCTCTACTCTGTTAATTACAAGTGACTTTTCAAATGTCCTCCAGATGAACAGCTTCGTTCCTCGTGCCGCTCACTCCACGAGACTCCGCAGGAGCAGCTGGGGCAGGTCGAGGTCCAGATGGAACCGGCTCAACGAGCACAGCACGCCCAAGGAGGCGAACACGATCAGAACCCAGAGAACCTTGGCGCTGAAATATAACGGGGCCAGTCTGGAAGCGGAGAACCACAGGAAATGTATCATTAATTGAAGATATCAATAACTAAAAAACGTCGCACTAAAGTCACTTTCAGACAGAACGCGTCATCGGCACCGCTCTCAAAACTAGCGTTTCCAGTGCCTTGAGCCGCGCCGGCTGTTCTACGCGAACGAAAACAGGCAAATATATTTTTTCAAACAGCGCAATAGCCTACATCAGGAAAAATATATATTTCCGTGTATTCGGTGAACCCAGCGGTGAGCGGAGAGCAAAATCACGTTCCGTTTGAAAAGGTTTTAGTTCCGATAACAACTGAAGAATGTACAAGAGATGGCACCCGAGCGTGGGGCGCGCCAGCAAGAACAACTCCCTGACGCATGAGAAAGCCCAACCCTCTTTTCATAATTGTATTTTACTGCACTTTATTATATGGCAACGACAGTACGAGCCTTCTGATTGGCTAATGGGTAGTCATGCCAAACCCGTATTGACCAGCGGTCCAATAAGTATTAGGTACGTTCGACATGACCTCGCTTCATGCAGCGCTGCAGCTGGCTGCAGGCGGCTGACTTGAAACAGTGAATTCTGGTTAGACTTTTTGTCCGACTTGAGACGGCGCCGAGGCTAGGTCACTGTGACGTAGCCATCAAAGTACCGTGAGATCGATTCGAGAACTGCCGGCTGTGTAGACGAGCGCATTTTCTCAAGAGCAACTGCACGGCTTCAAATGACGACACAGCTATTTCATGATTGGCCAGACTCACACACGACAACTTTGACGCTTGTTTTGTAATTATTCTGACACCTTCAGTTTCGCCAATGCTCAAATCCGGACCAAACTATTTGATTGAATAAAACATTTGTTGAAGAAAGGGTTTTGGGCCACCTCTTCTACTAACGGAAAGACTAAGTTTAATTATAAATAAAGTAACGTAAGCAAACAGCGCTTGATCGGCCATGACTGACATCAAGGCAGCAAACCACGAGAAGCTGGAATGTCCAACTTCACAGAGCCGTTTTCAACTCCTCCCCGACTGCAAGCGGCTACTCTCGCCGGTCGTTTCATGCAGCCGTAGTTCATGTCGAACGCACCTAGTGTTATTGCCCTCTCCTCTGACGTCATCTTCAAAATTAGCGATACCGAAGTCAACTGAGTTTTACTATCCAGACGACACTGAAGACATCAACAGCGACAAAGACATTGTTAACTTTCTAAAAGAATCGTTATTTGTGTTGGAATTAAAGCCATTTTAGCAGAACCGTACAGTCCGCTTTCTATTAAAAGTAATTGGTTGCTAGACAACACCTGAAACACACCGTGAGAAGACTTGAGAGCTAGCCTAGCTAGCTACAATTAGCCTACAATTTAAAAAATGAAAAGAGCTAAAAATGCCATATGCCGTATACGTTCAAGTCTCAGTTTGATATTTCCCGGCATGACCTCACTCTCGGTTAGTAAGTAGTTAGTATAATATATCCTGGGGCAGGGACAGATAGTCAGTTGGACTTCGTGAACCAGCCCCAACACTGTTGCGGGTAGGGAAACGTAGACAACCCCAGAGCTCTGTACTTGTTGATTTCCAACTGCTGCATTAAAGCTGATATTATCGGACCTCTGCGACTCCAGACCACTCTTTCTAGAACACAGACTTTTGTTACAGACATTACATAGGCCTATTGGAATAGACACAAAGAATTTCAGTCCTTCACAACCTCAAAATGTTGCCTAGTTATATATTTAACGGCATCCAGCCAAATAACTTGGAGGTGCGGGTGCAGTGAGGGCTGCGAACACTCAGTGTCGTGTTCCGTTTCCTCACCTTCCATGCGATGACTTTGCATAGCCTGTGAAGTAACAGTAGCGTCCACACAGGTACATGAGACCGCACAACGAAGACACACCTAGGATATCAGACACACCTGGCATATCAGCTTACAGTTACATGCTGTGGCTTTCAAGTACTTTCACCGAAATCATGCACATTTCAGTGATATAAATACGTTTCAAATGCATATAAATACTGCAACAAAAAAAGTACAGAACTACTCTATGTAAAGATACATGTAAAGGTCCATGTTGAACATGAGTGGCATCC
This sequence comes from Mallotus villosus, assembly GCA_903064625.1. Lineage (NCBI taxonomy): Eukaryota > Metazoa > Chordata > Actinopteri > Osmeriformes > Salangidae > Mallotus > Mallotus villosus. The sequence goes on from CAEFZP010002111.1 coordinate 80,707, forward strand.
TCTAGGAGTGTGTGGGTCTACCTTGGTTGAAGAACACTCCAGACAACCATAACACCGTAAGGAAGATGGGGAAGTACTCCGTAGAATTAACCCTGAATAATAAAACACATCACTACATCACATGACACACACTACATCACAGCATACACACACTACATACACACTACATCACAGCATGTCACGGGTATGTAACGAACGTGGTCTTGCAAGCTCCGTCAGAGGTATCTGGCTACTGTTCACTCCCACACCGGGAGATCGCTCCCATCGGGAGTCAAACTCGCCACCTCTGGCTTCCCAAGCGCCACCACTACCAACTACGCCAAAGAAAAGCTAGCTATTCAGTAACGCGGGTGGCTCATTACATACCTGAGGAGTGAGTTTCACCGATACACATCGGCTACACATACACACATTACATAACAGCACACACACACACGCATGTTACGACTCCATTTCCCCTTTTCCCTCCGAATGCTACACGAGCAGGTCTGACAACAAAGGCTTACTGAGCTCTGTAAACCCTCTCGAAGTCTGGGTGACCGGAGGTGGCCGGGGGGGAAACAGAGAACTTCCTCCGAGCGTAGATCACCTGGAGAGAGAAGTAAGCTGGGGCCAAGCCCGTTTACAACACAGTCAGCCACAAGCAGTAAGCTGGAGCACAGCCCGTTTACAACACAGTCAGCTACACGCAGTAAGCTGGAGCACAGCCCGTTTACAACACAGTCAGCTACAAGCAGTAAGCTGGAGCACAGCCCGTTTACAACACAGTCAGCTACACGCAGTAAGCTGGAGCACAGCCCGTTTACAACACAGTCAGCTACACGCAGTAAGCTGGGGCATAGCCCGTTTACAACACAGTCAGCCACAAGCAGTAAGCTGGAGCACAGCCCGTTTACAACACAGTCAGCCACACGCAGTAAGCTGGAGCACAGCCCGTTTACAACAGTCAGCCACAAGCAGTAAGCTGGAGCACAGCCCGTTTACAACACAGTCAGCTACACGCAGTAAGCTGGAGCACAGCCCGTTTACAACACAGTCAGCTACACGCAGTAAGCTGGAGCACAGTCCGTTTACAACACAGTCAGCTACAAGCAGTAAGCTGGAGCACAGCCCGTTTACAACACAGTCAGCTACACGCAGTAAGCTGGGGCATAGCCCGTTTACAACACAGTCAGCTACAAGGGGAAATGACCACCAGAAATCAGTTTAATAAACACGCAGCCTTCCCCTGAGAGCAGATCATGGACAGGACATGTTCCAAGCAGCATAAACACACAGCCTTCCCCTGAGAGCAGATCATGGACAGGACATGTTCCAAGCAGCATAAACACGCAGCCTTCCCCTGAGAGCAGATCATGGACAGGACATGTTTCAAGCAGCTTACCTTGTTCCAACACCCCCAGCAGAGACACAGCAGCGAGTAACACCACCTGTTCCTGCATAGCTACAGAGGAGCAGACTGCTGTGGAGGACGAGGACGACGCTGTGTCCACTTAACTGGTCAGATCCAGAGACCTACCGTCATTACAGCGACGCTTCACACCTCAGGAGGAGGGCTGAGTGAGGGGGAGGGAGGTAGGAGAGCGAGAGGAGGGCGGGAAGGAGGGGGAGGGAGGTAGGAGACCGAGGGGGAGGGAGGGAGGGAGTGATATGCAGAACCACAGTAGTGGGGTGTGTTCGATTGAACCAGCAGAGCAGAGAAACAATCTACAGACAGACAAGCGAGACCAACCACACGGACACCAGATAATTTCTAAAGAACTATATTTACATTTAATACTCTTGTTTTACAAAGAACCATATTAAAAAGTATAAAATACTTACAAAATCCGGTGCAATATATAAAAATAAGATCTCTTCTCAAGAACAATAGGAAATGCATACATACAAAAAAATATACTTATATACATGTACAGAACCCTCAGACAAGAGCTGCCCCTCTCCAGAGTCAGGGTGTTTGAAGGCAAGAGAAGAAACCTCCTTCTGCTCTTTGAAATGATGACTCTTGGTAACGACCTTCGACCTTCGCGGGACGAGCCAACGGTTCCCACGTTAAACCGTTTTGGAACTCGTACCCGGCCTGTATCTGAACAGGATGTGGTAGACGAAGCCCACTGTGTTATAAGTGATATCCGGTAACGATATCTAGCACAGATGTAGCAGAGACACGTCTCATCTGTAGATGCCAACATCTAAGTCAGCTTGCTGCTGTCTCTGCTTCAGCAGAAGCTTCTGGAAGGTCAGATGGAGTGACATCTATGCCATCACCACGGCGACTGACGACAACAGGGGTTCTTATGGTGCGTGTTGGTTTGTGAGCAGTTTGACCCTCTGTAGGAGGTTAAGCATGAGATGGCAACAGCGTGAGCGCTGACCACACATGAAGACTCCACCGTCTCTGTCCCCACATGAAGACTCCTCCGTCTCTGTCCCCACATGAAGACTCCACCGTCTCTGTCCCCACATGAAGACTCCTCCGTCTCTGTCCCCACATAGACCACCGTCTCTGCCCCACTGAGACTCCTCCGTCTCTGTCCCCACATGAAGACTCCACCGTCTCTGTCCCCACTGAAGACTCCTCCGTCTCTGTCCCCACATGAAGACTCCTCTCTGTCCCCACATGAAGACTCCTCCGTCTCTGTCCCCACATGAAGACTCCTCCGTCTCTGTCCCCACATGAAGACTCCTCCGTCTCTGTCCCCACATGAAGACTCCTCCGTCTCTGTCCCCACATGAAGACTCCACCGTCTCTGTCCCCACATGAAGACTCCTCCGTCTCTGTCCCCACATGAAGACTCCTCCGTCTCTGTCCCCACGTGGACACACATGAAGACTCCACCGTCTCTGTCCCCGTCTCTGTCCCCGCGTGGACACACAAAGGGGAATGTGTCACTGCGCCATCTCTGCAACTGAGCATATTTTCATATTTATCATTTGCGTGTAAAAGGCCTCCTTTGTTTGATGGACGAGCGAGGGTGGGTCCAACACAGCCCTACCGCAGGACTAGAGCGAGGGTGGGTCCAACACACCCCTACTGCAGGACTACGGTGTTTTGGAAGGCTTGGGACGCATCCCCTCTGTGTGTGCAGGATTCAGTGGTTTGGTACTGAGCCACAGGTTCAGTAGTAATAGTAGTAGTAGTAGTAGTAGTATTTATTATAGTAGTACTATAGTAGTAGTAAAGTTCTCTGTTCTCCAGTCCTGGGGAACGCTCAGTCTGACAGAGCCTGTGCAGCTCTCAGCGTTCCCTCTACACACTTGGTGTGTACACACACACTCTCTCAACACACACACACTCTCAAAACACACACACACACTCTCTCAACACACACAAACTATCAACACACACACACACACAACAAGGCTCTCAGCTGAGTCGAAACAGTGTCGAGAAGTATTTGTCATCCACCACAGCTTCGGTTCGTCCCCCAGGTCGCTGTTGCAGCAAAACCATGACAGGCCATGACCTAGACCCCCAGCCTCACCCCGGTGTCCTCCCTCTCTCTCTCCCTGGGCTCAGGCCATGACCTAGACCCCCAGCCTCACCCCGGTGTCCTCCCTCTCTCTCTCCCTGGGCTCAGGCCATGACCTAGACCCCCAGCCTCACCCCGGTGTCCTCCCTCTCTCTCTCCCTGGGCTCAGGCCATGACCTTAGACCCCCAGCCTCACCCCGGTGTCCTCCCTCTCTCTCTCCCTGGGCTCAGGCCATGACCTTAGACCCCCAGCCTCACCCCGGTGTCCTCCCTCTCTCTCTCCCTGGACTCAGGCCATGACCTAGACCCCCAGCCTCACCCCGGTGTCCTCCCTCTCTCTCTCCCTGGACTCAGGCCATGACCTAGACCCCCAGCCTCACCCCGGTGTCCTCCCTCTCTCTCTCCCTGGGCTCAGGCCATGACCTTAGACCCCCAGCCTCACCCCGGTGTCCTCCCTCTCTCTCTCCCTGGACTCAGGCCATGACCTAGACCCCCAGCCTCACCCCGGTGTCCTCCCTCTCTCTCTCCCTGGGCTCAGGCCATGACCTTAGACCCCCAGCCTCACCCCGGTGTCCTCCCTCTCTCTCTCCCTGGGCTCAGGCCATGACCTTAGACCCCCAGCCTCACCCCGGTGTCCTCCCTCTCTCTCTCCCTGGGCTCAGGCCATGACCTAGACCCCCAGCCTCACCCCGGTGTCCTCCCTCTCTCTCTCCCTGGGCTCAGGCCATGACCTAGACCCCCAGCCTCACCCCGGTGTCCTCCCTCTCTCTCTCCCTGGGCTCAGGCCATGACCTAGACCCCCAGCCTCACCCCGGTGTCCTCCCTGGCGAGGCAGCAGGAGAGGCAGCAGGCGAGGCAGCAGGCGAGGCAGCAGGAGAGCTCACTGGTGGCTGGCTAGCAGCTCGTCCAGATCGTCCATCCACTCTTGAGTGCTCTGGCCCTTAAGGAGTGAGTCCAGGTCCCCGTCGCCAGGGAAACCAGACCGAGGGCTGTAGCCAAACGACAGCTGCTGCTGCTGTTGCTGTGGTTGTTGACCGACTGTCCGGGCCACCTGGTAACCCTGGCTACACTGCAGGCCCGTCCGGTTCCCTGCCTGGTTCCCAGGTCCAAATACCCCCAGGTCAGGCAGGACACCCTGGTTCTGAACCACCTGCTGCTGCTGGTTCTGCTGCTGGTTCTGCTGCTGGCTGGGGAGCGGTGGGCCCAGACTCTGCCCCAGCCCCTGGGGGTTGGGCCCGGTCCGGGGCTGGGGGGCGATGCCCGACTGCATCATCTGCTGCCCAGGGGTCATGCCCCCCATCGTGCGCCCGTTGGTGTTTGCTCCAAAGGGGGCGCCGGCGGTGGGCATCTTGGGCATGCGAGTCTGCTGCTGCAGGTGGAAGGAGCCGGGGGGTGGAGAAGGCGTTGGGCGGCAGGCTGCCGTTGGCAGAGGGCGTCTGAGCGGGCATGGCCTGGTGCTGCGGCCACACCTGGCTCTGGACACCCTGCAGGGTGTTGGGCATGGAGCTGGCCCCCAGGGAGCCTGGTACCCTGGCCAGAGGAGGCTGCTTCAGGAGGGCAGCGCTGGGCTGGTTCTTCAGGTGCTGAGGCTGCTGGGGCAGCATGCTGTGTCTGTAGGGGGTGCCCATGCCTCCCCCGCCCTGCCTCTGGAGGGCGCTCTGCTGGGAGGGGTGGCCGGGCAGGAGCCCCATGCTGTTATAGAGGACCTGCTGGACGTCCATCCCTCCTCCTCCTCCTCCACACGCAGGGAGGCTCAGGTCTGCCTGGCTGGAGGCAGGGGGGGCGGGGCCGGGAGCGGGGCCACCGCCCTGGCCCATGGTCATACCCAGCATGCTTTGCGTCTGGGGGAACATGCGCTGGGTTCCAGGGGCGGGGCCTCCTAAAGAACCCACGTTGCCCATTGGCTGAGAGGATCCTGTAGGGGGAACAGAGAATGTAAGAGAATAGAACTATAAAGAATCAAGCTTCTCTTTCCCCATCTCTCAACTCAACACAGAAAACGTTCACCAAGGTTTCCATGCTTATGAAAATGGCCTTTCTCTGCACTGCCAAAACTATTCAGCTCAAACTCAGTTGACCCCACATATAATCAGAGGACACGAGAGATTTTAATTCTGCATACCAGAGACATTTGAGATCTCTCTTTGTGAGGGGGAAGTGTTCTGTAGATCAACACATACGCACTTGTTCAGACAGGCCTTCTAGATCCATGTACTCTGTATTATATTGTATAGTATTATATTGTACGTTCTTAGGAAACTCTTCTTTGTAACAGACTCTGTATATGTGTCGTTTTATTGTATTTTATTGTGTTTTTTAATGTGAAGCGCTTTGTGACCTTGGTCTGCGAGAGGCGCTATATAAATAAACTTTACTTACTTACTTACTTATACACACTTTCCGTAAATGCTGCTTTGTGACAGACGGGAATAGAAGAGGACAAGCATTCTCCCTCTCTAAATATGTAAATAGATATAACCCTAACCATATATACACACATATCTCTATCTCTCTATCGATCTTTACACACACTACAAACAGACAAGGACTGGTTGATTGGGCCCAGTTCCACACTGTGGGTCGGTGTTACTAGTTTGTAATTCAAATGAGTTGAGCAGGATGCATCATTTGCATGAGATGCAGATAAACATTTCCGTCACGGGATAAATAAAGTATTTATCTATCTATCTAAACAGATGCCTTTCACAGGTGCTCAGAGAGGATGACTGGGGGAAGAGTCCCCACAACACTGACAGGAACACACCTGTGTGTGTGTGTGTGTGTGTGTGTGTGTGTGTGTGTGTGTGTGTGTCTGTGTGCGTGTGTGTGTGTGTGTGTGTGTGTGTGTCTGTGTGCGTGTGTGGTGTGTGTGTGTGTGTGTGGCTCGTACCGGGGAACTGGGAGACCTGAGTCTGCTGGAAGGGGCTCTGTGTGGGGGGCTGAGTCTGCTGGTCGTGGTACTGAGGGGGGGGGCGGGTCAGGTGTCTCTGGAGCTGCTGCTCTTGTTGCTGCCGCTGCTTCTCCTGCACACACAAGGAAATCAAATATAAATATTTTTGGGTATTTTGTTTAATTTTTGGTAGATCATTTTTTGTTGTGAAAAACCTTTTGGGTTGAAAAAAAGTTAACTTAATAAAGAAACACGTTTTAAAAGGTTGTAACTCTGACAGCGTATTAGAGACAGTGTATGTAAATAAATAAATACAATTACCCCCCTCCTCCGGCTACTACAGTTTTTTTTTCCCCAACCCAAAAGGTTTTTCCCAACACATATTTTTTTGCAGTCATATAAAATGAATGTAGATTTAAATGTTTTTGTGTTTTTTTTTAAAGGTGGAAAAATAAATGTTACAAAAAGTTTTGAAAGGTAAAAATTCCATATAAACAAACACAAATAAAAGGTTTGCAAACGTTTAAAAAAAAAGGGGGGATTTAAAAAAAAATATTTGTTTGCATCATTGATGAGTACGTGATGAGCACTCTACTGTACTCTGCCTAACCCAGCCATGAACTTTGACCTCTTGACCCATTGACCTCTCACCTGTTCAGCCATCATCTGTTGCTGCTGCCTCTGGCTCAGGAGGAACTGCAGCTGCTGCTGTTGTTGCTGCTGCTGTTGTTGTTGTTGCTGTTGTTGTTGTTGTTGTTGTTGTTGCTGCTGCTGTTTCAAAACTGCAGCAGGGTTGCTAAGGAAGGCCTGGTTGCCGTGGTTGGGCTGCATGATGCTGCCCCCTGGTGGTTGAGGCATGGAGCTGCCAGGCCCGGGGCCCTGAGGGACGGCAGGGTAGGAGGCCTGGTCCTGCTGGGGGACATGGAGAGGCTGCTGTTACAGGACACGGCCACCAGGGGGCACAGGGACAGAAGTTAGGAATAGTTACAAATACAAAAAAAAAGAGGTAAACAATCAATTGTAGGCTGAATCAAATCAAGCCTGTTGATTGAATCGGTTGATTGGAACCTGTGGGGAACACAGATTCATCGATAGATCCCTAAGTGGTTTATTTGATACAAACGTGCATCGAGTCCAACCTAGAAACAGCAAGTGGTTAAGGAATAATCGGCCTGCATCTCTGCTCCTCCTGCCCAGCAGTACTGGAGCTTTGGAGGCAGTAAGCACCTCTCCAGAGGGAGGTGGAAAGTTGGCAGGAGAGCCCAGGTCTCTGAGCTGGGGGATATTTTAGGTCCATCCATGCCACAAAACAAAGATGAGGGGAGAGAGGGTGGAGAGGAGGGCAGGGGAACAGACAGGGGAGAGGAGGGGAACAGACAGGGGAGAGGAGGGCAGGGGAACAGACAGGGGAGAGGAGGGGAACAGACAGGGGAGAGGAGGGCAGGGGAACAGACAGGGGAGAGGAGGGCAGGGGGACAGACAGGGGAGAGGAGGGGAACAGACAGGGGAGAGGAGGGGAACAGACAGGGGAGAGGAGGGGAGGGGAACAGACAGGGGAGAGGAGGGCAGGGGAACAGACAGGGGAGAGGAGGGGAACAGACAGGGGAGAGGAGGGGAACAGACAGGGGAGAGGAGGGCAGGGGAACAGACAGGGGAGAGGAGGGCAGGGGAACAGACAGGGGAGAGGAGGGGAACAGACAGGGGAGAGGAGGGCAGGGGAACAGACAGGGAGAGGAGGGCAGGGGAACAGACAGGGGAGAGGAGGGCAGGGGAACAGACATGGGAGAGGAGGGCAGGGGAACAGACAGGGGAGAGGAGGGCAGGGGAACAGACAGGGGAGAGGAGGGCAGGGGAACAGACAGGGGAGAGGAGGGCAGGGGAACAGACAGGGGAGAGGAGGGCAGGGGAACAGACAGGGGAGAGGAGGGCAGGGGAACAGACAGGGGAGAGGAGGGGAACAGACAGGGGAGAGGAGGGCAGGGGGACAGACAGGGGAGAGGAGGGGAACAGACAGGGGAGAGGAGGGCAGGGGAACAGACAGGGGAGAGGAGGGCAGGGGGAGAGGGGAACAGACAGGGGAGAGGAGGGCAGGGGAACAGACAGGGGAGAGGAGGGCAGGGGGACAGACAGGGGAGAGGAGGGCAGGGGAACAGACAGGGGAGAGGAGGGCAGGGGAACAGACAGGGGAGAGGAGGGCAGGGGGACAGACAGGGGAGAGGAGGGGAACAGACAGGGGAGAGGAGGGCAGGGGAACAGACAGGGGAGAGGAGGGGAACAGACAGGGGAGAGGAGGGCAGGGGGACAGACAGGGGAGAGGAGGGGAACAGACAGGGGAGAGGAGGGCAGGGGGACAGACAGGGGAGAGGAGGGGAACAGACAGGGGAGAGGAGGGCAGGGGAACAGACAGGGGGAGAGGAGGGGAACAGACAGGGGAGAGGAGGGCAGGGGAACAGACAGGGGAGAGGAGGGCAGGGGAACAGACAGGGGAGAGGAGGGCAGGGGAACAGACAGGGGAGAGGAGGGCAGGGGAACAGACAGGGGAGAGGGCAGGGGAACAGACAGGGGAGAGGAGGGCAGGGGAACAGACAGGGGAGAGGAGGGCAGGGGGACAGACAGGGGAGAGGAGGGCAGGGGAACAGACAGGGAGAGGAGGGCAGGGGAACAGACAGGGGAGAGGAGGGCAGGGGAACAGACAGGGGAGAGGAGGGCAGGGGAACAGACAGGGGAGAGGAGGGCAGGGGAACAGACAGGGGAGAGGAGGGGAACAGACAGGGGAGAGGAGGGCAGGGGGACAGACAGGGGAGAGGAGGGCAGGGGGACAGACAGGGGAGAGGAGGGCAGGGGAACAGACAGGGGAGAGGAGGGCAGGGGGAACAGACAGGGGAGAGGAGGGCAGGGGAACAGACAGGGGAGAGGAGGGCAGGGGGACAGACAGGGGAGAGGAGGGGAACAGACAGGGGAGAGGAGGGGAACAGACAGGGGAGAGGAGGGGAACAGACAGGGGAGAGGAGGGCAGGGGGACAGACAGGGGAGAGGAGGGCAGGGGGACAGACAGGGGAGAGGAGGGCAGGGGAACAGACAGGGGAGAGGAGGGCAGGGGGACAGACAGGGGAGAGGAGGGGAACAGACAGGGGAGAGGAGGGGAACAGACAGGGGAGAGGAGGGGAACAGACAGGGGAGAGGAGGGCAGGGGGACAGACAGGGGAGAGGAGGGCAGGGGGACAGACAGGGGAGAGGAGGGCAGGGGAACAGACAGGGGAGAGGAGGGCAGGGGAACAGACAGGGGAGAGGAGGGCAGGGGAACAGACAGGGGAGAGGAGGGCAGGGGGACAGACAGGGGAGAGGAGGGGAACAGACAGGGGAGAGGAGGGGAACAGACAGGGGAGAGGAGGGGAACAGACAGGGGAGAGGAGGGCAGGGGGACAGACAGGGGAGAGGAGGGCAGGGGGACAGACAGGGGAGAGGAGGGCAGGGGAACAGACAGGGGAGAGGAGGGCAGGGGAACAGACAGGGGAGAGGAGGGCAGGGGAACAGACAGGGGAGAGGAGGGCAGGGGAACAGACAGGGGAGAGGAGGGCAGGGGAACAGACAGGGGAGAGGAGGGCAGGGGAACAGACAGGGGAGAGGAGGGCAGGGGAACAGACAGGGGAGAGGAGGGCAGGGGGACAGACAGGGGAGAGGAGGGGAACAGACAGGGGAGAGGAGGGGAACAGACAGGGGAGAGGAGGGGAACAGACAGGGGAGAGGAGGGCAGGGGACAGACAGGGGAGAGGAGGGCAGGGGGACAGACAGGGGAGAGGAGGGCAGGGGAACAGACAGGGGAGAGGAGGGCAGGGGAACAGACAGGGGAGAGGAGGGCAGGGGAACAGACAGGGGAGAGGAGGGCAGGGGGACAGACAGGGGAGAGGAGGGGAACAGACAGGGGAGAGGAGGGCAGGGGAACAGACAGGGGAGAGGAGGGCAGGGGAACAGACAGGGGAGAGGAGGGCAGGGGGACAGACAGGGGAGAGGAGGGCAGGGGAACAGACAGGGGAGAGGAGGGCAGGGGAACAGACAGGGGAGAGGAGGGGAACAGACAGGGGAGAGGAGGGCAGGGGGACAGACAGGGGAGAGGAGGGGAACAGACAGGGGAGAGGAGGGGAACAGACAGGGGAGAGGAGGGCAGGGGGACAGACAGGGGAGAGGAGGGCAGGGGAACAGACAGGGGAGAGGAGGGGAACAGACAGGGGAGAGGAGGGCAGGGGAACAGACAGGGGAGAGGAGGGGAACAGACAGGGGAGAGGAGGGGAACAGACAGGGGAGAGGAGGGCAGGGGAACAGACAGGGGAGAGGAGGGGAACAGACAGGGGAGAGGAGGGCAGGGGAACAGACAGGGGAGAGGAGGAAGAGAGAGATGGGAGAGAAAGCGAGGATGGATCGGACAGTGTCTCGCGAGAGAAGAGACCCCTTATGGGAGCAGCTATATTTAAATAGAGAACGGGAGCTGAAAATACCCTGGTCAGGAGAGGAGAGCTGAGAGAGAGAGAGGAGGGCGAGGAGGAGGAGGGGATGCATGAAAGGCTGCTTTGTCGTGGTACCCCCCCCTCCCCACACACACACACACACACACACCACACACCAACCCCCGTGAGAGTCTGCACGCCAGCTCCTTAGCAACCAGCTGCTTGACCCAGACACACACACACACACACACACACACACACACACACACTTGTGGGGCCCATGCCAGACTTGCAGAGCCTCTAAATAGAGCATCCACAAACATACACTCAAAACAAAGGATCTACATTCAGTCATTCAAACACTTTCTGTCCGTGTGTATAACCAGTACTGGAGTGGATGCCTCTTATACGCAATCAATATGGAATATTAATACAATCTAACTGCAAACCCATGAAAACGCATTGTGCTGATTCAGGATGGACACATTGCTCCAGTCTGACTCCTCATGTGGACAAAACAAGGACATAACGTCAGCTACAAGTTGTTTAATAGTAACTTGTTTAACTTCATGCTCTTATGATTCTTCCCTTTAGCACTTATTTTAGTTTTTTTCACAATGTATGCTTCATGTTTGACTACCTGCAATGTTGGGGATATCTCGTTGTTATGATCAGTGACCTATGCACTTTTGTAAAGCTCTCTCTTGGAAGTCGCTTTGGATAAAAGCGTCTGATAAATGTAAATGTACAAGTTATGAGCTGCTGTGACACCAACATCCATCCGGGTACGATTCATGTCCAGAGGAAGATCTCTGAATTTGGGATAATTTAGTTTCTCTCTATGCTCATTTCCTTTACGTGTCGTTGGTGAGTCCAATACACAATCTACTTCACTAATGGTAATGAGTGTAAACACATATTAGCATGCTAATACAGCCAATCCACATCCATTGTCTCTGGTAAACATCCTAATCTAGACTACTGGCTGTTCTGTCATCCAAGAACAAACATCAAGTCTGTTTGTTTGGCCTGGGTGAACCGAAGGTTGATACCAATTAAACCATCTCTCTGGGGGATGGCAGTAAGTGTCATCAGGTGAGGTGTGTGTCGTCAGGTGAGGTGTGTGTGGTCAGGTGAGGTGTGTGTCGTCAGGTAAGGTGTGTGTGGTCAGGTAAGGTGTGTGTCGTCAGGTGAGGTGTGTGTGGTCAGGTGAGGTGTGTGTGGTCAGGTGAGGTGTGTGTGGTCAGGTGAGGTGTGTGTGGTCAAGTGAGGTGTGTGTCGTCAGGTGAGGTGTGTGTCGTCAGGTGAGGTGTGTGTGGTCAGGTGAGGTGTGTGTGGTCAGGTGAGGTGTGTGTGGTCAGGTGAGGTGTGTGTGGTCAGGTGAGGTGTGTGTGGTCGGGTGAGGTGCGTGTGGCCAGGTAGGTGAGGCATGTGTGGTCAAGTGAGGTGTGTGTGGTCAGGTGTGTGTGGTCAGGTGAGGCGTGTGTGGTCAAGTGAGGTGTGTGTGGTCAGGTGAGGTGTGTGTCGTCAGGTAAGGTGTGTGTCGTCAGGTGAGGTGTGTGTCGTCAGGTAAGGTGTGTGTCGTCAGGTAAGGTGTGTGTGGTCAGGTGAGGTGTGTGTGGTCAGGTGAGGTGTGTGTGGTCGGGTGAGGTGCGTGTGGCCAGGTAGGTGAGGCATGTGTGGTCAAGTGAGGTGTGTGTGGTCAGGTGAGGCGTGTGTGGCCAGGTAAGGCGTGTGTGGTCAGGGAAGGTGTGTGTGGTCAGGTGAGGCGTGTGTGGTCAGGTGAGGCGTGTGTGGTCAGGTGAGGTGTGTGTGGTCAGGTGAGGCGTGTGTGGTCAGGTGAGGCCAGGTGAGGTGTGTGTGGCCAGGTGAGGTGTGTGTGGCCAGGTGAGGTGTGTGTGGTCAGGTGAGGCGTGTGTGGTCAGGTGAGGCCAGGTGAGGTGTGTGTGGTCAGGTGAGGCGTGTGTGGCCAGGTGAGGTGTGTGTAGTCAGGGGAGTCTCACCTGAGCGTGGGGGCGGAAGGCCAGGCCTGCTTTCTGCTTCATCTGCTGCTGCTGTCGAAGGAGTGACAGCAGAGTTGCCTTGTTCTGGCTCTGGGTGTTGGGGGGCCCCCGGGGGCCAGAGGCACTGGCTTCGTAGTGGGACAGGGGCTTAGTGTTGTTGTAGCTCAGCATGGAGGAGGGGGCCTGGCCCCCCGCAGGCCCAGGGTGGTTGAGAGGGGCCCCCGGTGTGGGGTGACCCAACATGTTGGGGTGGCCCAACGTTAGGCTGCAGGTATCCCCCTGCCCCCCCTGCCCCAGCCTTGGGGGACCCCTTGTTGGGCTGGCCTGGCATCATGAGCTGTTTGGGGTTGCTGGGGAAGTCCTGGGGGTAGAGGGAGGGGCTGGAGGGCTTTCTCCAGGCCGTAGGCAGGCCCCAGGGGGCGTCTGGGAGGGGTTGGCGGTGGGGGGCCAAGACGGCGTGTGAGGGTGAGGTCCAGCAGGGTGGAACTTGGAAGACTGGAGCTGCTGTTGTTGTTGTTGCTGTTGCTGCTGTTTCTGGGCCTGTTGGTGCTGGAACTGGTTCTGGATCTGCTGAGCCCTCTGCTGCTGGGCTGCCAGCTGCTGGAGCTGCTGGGCGGGGGACAGGTCCTTGGAGCTGGGGCCCGGAGGGAGGAGGTGGGGCTGACGGGAGGGTGGGGGAGGCTGTGAGAGGGGCTGGCGGGAGGGGGGTGGAGGCTGGGAGAGGGGCTGGGGCAGGCCCGGGGACGAGGCCTTGGAGGAGGTGGCGGTGGCGGGGGAGTTGGTGGTGTGGACCGGAGGCCCGGAGGGTCTGACGTGTGGCGTGACGGTGCAGGAGTCCTGCTCGAAGGCAGCAGACACCGGGGAGAACTCAGACTTGACGCAGGCCAGGTCTGGAGGGAGGAGGCCCTGGGAGGAGGGGCCAGAGACCCCGCCCCCCCCCAGACCCCAGCTCCGGCGGATCCTTGCGGTCGTCGAAGCCGTCGTTGAGGATGTCCTGGATGTCCTCGTAGGCCACCGAGCGGTTCAGTTCCTCCATCAGCTCCGTCCACTCCTGCTCGTTCAGGTTGAGGTCGGGGAACAGGTTCCCCCCGGCCCCGCCCCCAGGGAGCATGCAGGGGAGCACGTCGTCCACCGGCTCCTGCTTCATCTCCTTCAGCCTGAACTCCTGCTCCGAGGCGCCGCCCACCAGGCCCCCGGGCTTCCTGCTGGTGCCATGGTTACCGTTGGGTAGGAGGGCGTCCACGCCCAGGCCCTGCTTGCTGTCCAGGGGGGAGCGGGGGGGCAGGGTGGAGGTGCCGTTGTCCAGGCAGGCCTTCTTGGAAGGGGGGTATCCGTCGCTGTAGCCGTTGACCTGGTCTCGTCCCAGAGGGGAGACGGAGCTCTCCTGCTTCCTCCGAACTGTCTCCTGCAGCTGGGGAGAGCACACACACACTGTTACACACACTGTACACACACACACACACACACACTGTTACACACACTGACACACACACACTGTCACACACACACTTTTACACACACACACACACACACTGTTACACACACTGACACACACACACTGTTACACACACACACACTGTTACACACACACCGTTACACACACTGACACACACACCGTTACACACACTGACACACACACACTGTTACACACAACAGTTACACACACTGTTACACACACACCGTTACACACTCTCACTCACACATGGATACACACACACACCGTTACACACACACACACACACACTGTTACACATACTCTCACACACACTCTCACACACACTCTCACACACACGTTACACACACTCTCACACACACCGTTACACACACACTCTCACACACACCGTTACACACACACTCCACACACACACCCCGTAACACACACACCGTTACACACACACCGTTACACACACACTCTCACTGCTAACACATGTTACACACACACCGTTACACACACTCTCACTGCTAGCACATGGATACACACACACACCGTTACACACACACACACACACTGTTACACATACTCTCACACACACTCTCACACACACTCTCACACCGTTACACACACACTCTCACACACACACCCCGTAACACACACACTCTCACACACACCGTTACACACACACTCTCACTGCTAACACATGATATACACACACACCGTTACACACACACTCTCACTGCTAACACATGGATATACACACACACCGTTACACACACTCTCACTGAGAGCCAGGGGCAGGTGAGTCACAGCAACATTCAGAAAGTTCACCAGCACGCAAGTTCACAACGATTTCATCTAACGCAAAAGAAAAACGTATAAAAGAAATATACAGCGTTTGATTATGAACGTGACTATGAAGTTACCGGTTAAACTGTGCACATATTCACCAGGTTTAAAAGAAAACTCTGGTAATTCGCCTATTAATAGTGTCTCGACACAATTGAAGTTCCAATAATAGCTGTGCTCAGGAGCTCCACAGTTGGGGCAGATCCAGGAGATATTCCTGTCCTGATGCTCTCCTGTGAGACACACTCAGCATTGGGGCAGATCCGGAGATTTCCGTCCTGATGCTCCTGAGCTCTCCTGTGAGACAACACTCAGAGCATGGGGCAGATCGGGAGATATTCCTGTCCTGATGTCCTCCTGTGAGACAACACTCAGAGCAGCAGGCTGGTCGGTTCATCAGGCCTGCTACGTGCATCTCCACTAAAACAAATGCCTACAACAAGGATGTTTAATATGTCGTGCTCAGAGGTGGGAGTTAGAGGCTGGAGAGAGAGACGAGAGGGTGTCTGCCCCGGCCTCTTCTCTAACCCCTGCCCCGGCCTCTTCTCTAACCCTGCACTCCCCCACAGCGGAGCTAGAAAAACTTTGCCGACTCACTTCAGAGCTTTATGAACCTGAAAAACTGGTCTCTGTCTTCCAGCCTCCCCCTCCTCTTCACTCCACCCCCACCCTCTCTCTCCCTCCCCCACTGACTGTCTCTCTCTCTCTCTCTCTCTGCATGTCTCCCCCTTGCCTCTCTCTCTCTCTCCCTGCCTGTCTCCCCCCCCTCCCCCTCCCCTCCAGCTACCACCACCACCAGAGACCCCGAAGCCACATGAAACTAATTACCATGTGTATGGGTGGTGGGACCCCCACAACAAAGAGCTAGTGGCAGGGCCACGGAGGGGAGAGGGGAGCGTGCCGAATTCTTTCCCGGGGCCCGGCAAAAGACCGTCGTCTCGCTCTTTGAAGCCCGCCCGCCCCCCCCCACCTACCCCTGTCCCAGCCCCCCTAAACCCAGCCCCCCCTAAACCCTGTCCCAGCCCCCCCTGCCCCCTGCCCCAGCCCTGCCCCCTGCCCCACTACAATGGGCCTCTGCTCTGTGGGAAGAGGGAGCGGAGCTTTGGAGGGCAGAGCAGCAGAGGGGGACGGCTTCACAGAGCTCCTTTAACCCTGCGCGCGTCAGACCGGGCGGAGCAGCGCTGCTAACAAGCTGGGGGACAGGTAAGCTCTCTCTCTGTCCAGCCAGGGGACAGGTACGCCCTCTCTCTCCAGCCAGGGGACAGGTACGCCCTCTCTCTGTCCAGCCAGGGGACAGGTACGCCCTCTCTCTCTCCAGCCAGGGGACAGGTACGCCCTCTCTCTGTCCAGCCAGGGGACAGGTACGCCCTCTCTCCAGCCAGGGGACAGGTACGCCCTCTCTCCAGCCAGGGGACAGGTACGCCCCTCTCTCCAGCCAGGGGACAGGTACGCCCTCTCTGTCCAGCCAGGGGACAGGTACGCCCTCTCTCCAGCCAGGGGACAGGTACGCCCTCTCTCTCTCCAGCCAGGGGACAGGTACGCCCTCTCTCTGTCCAGCCAGGGGACAGGTACGCCCTCTCTCTCTCCAGCCAGGGGACAGGTACGCCCTCTCTCTGTCCAGCCAGGGGACAGGTACGCCCTCTCTCTCTCCAGCCAGGGGACAGGTACGCCCTCTCTCCAGCCAGGGGACAGGTACGCCCTCTCTCTCCAGCCAGGGGACAGGTACGCCCTCTCTCTGTCCAGCCAGGGGACAGGTACGCCCTCTCTCTCCAGCCAGGGGACAGGTACGCCCTCTCTCCAGCCAGGGGACAGGTACGCCCTCTCTCCAGCCAGGGGACAGGTACGCCCTCTCTCCAGCCAGGGGACAGGTACGCCCTCTCTCTGTCCAGCCAGGGGACAGGTACGCCCTCTCTCCAGCCAGGGGACAGGTACGCCCTCTCTCCAGCCAGGGGACAGGTACGCCCTCTCTCCAGCCAGGGGACAGGTACGCCCTCTCTCCAGCCAGGGGACAGGTACGCCCTCTCTCCAGACCACTCCAGACCTGTATCAGCCATCCTACACTGATCACACACACACACAGAGTTCACTCTGTGGCAAGATCGCTGCGGGCTTTCGTCACTTTCGAGAGATAAACGTTGAAAACGCTCGAGCCTGGGAGACACGGAGGAGAAACAGTAGAGCCAGGCTCGGGCGCTGGGGGCACCAGGAAAGGTTACTGCTGAGTCAGAGAAGGGGGCCGGGGGGCCGGGGGCAGGGTGAGGTCCGCTCAAACTCCTGAGTCATCTCTGTGGGATGGAGTCACGTCAGCCGAGCCTTGTGTTGAGCAACACCAAGACACACTGAGGTGGGAGGGGCAGGGAGTTGGGTTGGGCAACCCACATTTCAACAGGTGTCTCTCACTGCGCATCACCTCTTACGGAGGGATACACTACATACGTCTTTAATAACCTGTAAATTGTGGATTTTTAAATGTTCTGTATACTTTACAACGTTTTATATTTAGATGATAGCTACGTATAAATGACACGTACGACCGGTTTGTGCCGCTGAGTTTTACCCAGTAGAAGGAGAAGGCCTTAGCTCTGGAAACTTACTGACAGTTATATATATTTTTAAATTCCAATTAAGAACATGTGGAGAACTTTAGCTTTCACAACGACAGACACACTAAAATATAAAATGTAATATTACATTATTTCAGATGGCATCCGAAAGTGTCGTGTCTGCATTCTTCAGAGTACGATAAACAAAGTGACAGTTATATTTTACTTTCCCACTTCTACATACAATGCACTCATTGTTTGGCACTATCGGGCGCTATTCAGTGTAATATTGGGTGAAATTGCGAGGAATCTGGATGACGGCTGCTGGACTATTGTGTTGCAGAAAACCAGAGACTGTCGAGAATAAAGCACAACACTGAGATCATGTGACAGCGCCCAGCACGCGCTCTGAAGCACGCATGTTACTGGCTACAACTCCGCTCCTGTTCCGTGACAAGCACTGCTGCAAACGCTTCTGCATTCACTAGCCAACCTCACTTTAAAAAAATCACCAACCACGAAAAGCACCACATTAATTCAAAACGTGCAAGTAGCCTACATCAGAGCAGTTATTTTCGGTTTTCACGTGAGCACTTATCCGGTGTTTTCACACATCCGCCTCTTAAATCACAGTTGTGGTCACTCACCGCAATCAAAGTGCTGTTTCGGTTCTGATCTCCCGGTGTTGCGCCGTCCCCTTGCTCTGCGTTACTGCCACCGGTCGAGTGTCCTCTCTGAAGAGGCGGGTCTGAATTTGCTTGTGGTTGTCTGTGCTTACTAGACCTCTTGGCCTTAGTTTGTAGGCAGCGTTGGTGCAGTGCAAAGGTCTGTTGTCGCTCCAGCTCTAGACGCTCCATCGTCGTGTTCTGGTAGCGGTTCTCGCAGCTGTTATGGTGCCGCCTGAAGAGCTCGATTCGACGGCGGAGCCGCTCCATCACCGCGCTGTGTCGCGGCGGCGGCACGACAAAATCCGCCATCATCAATAAAGACTGTTGTAAACTCTGTACTCAGGTTTCTTCAGTCTGGATAAAATGCTGAATTTGCTCCTTTTCAGTGTGGGCGTTTACACCCCCCTACCCCTTTACAAAGACTGATCTGCCACGGCCATGGAGTCAACCTTTGTCTTGCTAATGTTGGCCTATTTTCACAACACACTTGTATTGGGAAAACGCATGTAAAAAGGCAGCGAGGGAAGTTCTCATTTAACCATTACGATTAGAGAGGATGCCGAGCTGTGTGTGTTGCATCCTGGCCAAACCCTTCAAATATCTCCACCCGGACCAACGGCCTGTCAGTACTGGCTAGTAAGTCCGAAAACAAATCGCAGCAACAATGAATATTAATGAAACGAGAAAAACAACCGGTGCAATTTAATTGCCATGTACTAAAACATGATGTCAGTTATGAGTCTCGATGATATGCTTGCTAGATAGCTGATGAAACTACATCGGTGGCACAAACTTGCCAGCTAACGTAAGCTAGACAGCTAGTTACATTCCTCTGGCTAAATAAAAGTTGGAAAGCGAGCAACAAAAGATCCGAACTTTCACACTGTTCAGCTACTCAACAAGCAGAGTTACTAACTGTCCCTTAACATGAAACCACAAGGTCCAACATTTGACTGAGATTAAATAGCAGGTGCGACAATAATTGAATGAAAATCTTTCTATTCACTTACCCAACTTTTACTCCGAATGATGGCTAATGCTACAAGCAACACACCAATCTCATGGTGAAAGTTAGTTGGCTAAAAGTTAGCTAGCAGAGCGAGTAACGCTGTCTGGGTCCACAGCTCTGGCTACTAAAGTTAGCTCAGTCTCCACGATTAGTAATCAAGCTAACTTGGACAGAGTAAATACGATAGTTTACATTTCCTATCCTTCTGTGCAACAACACTTCACCAAAGTGTGTCCATGAGTACCGAGAGAACGCCGCGTGTTAACTTAGTTAACGAAATGCTGAGGTGTTCGCGAGCAAACAGCTGATCCCCAAGACACCGCCTGGCTCGCGCTGCTAACACCAGCCCGAGCTGCTACGGATGTGCGCTAGCCTGCCTGAGCTAGCTAGCCTACCCTAACAAAGCATGATATTCTGATTAGCTAAATAAATCCCTTTAAATTGTCCACGTGTAACTATAGACTAACCGACGGTGGTCCTTGGTCTTTTGTTTGGCAAATACCAAAGTGCAACGATATACAATAATCCAACTCTGCCCCCTTTGATATTTCTATTGTTTTCCAATAGACAGGCATATCTTCGTCGCCATTTTGGTTCAAGTTTTTTCCCCCTCAACCTTTTCGTTTCCTATCGACACAAGAGGCGTTACCCAGACAGTCGTGTCACCGTCTCCATGAAGGAATAGGGTAGGGTCCCTAATATTCCTTCACATCATTGATAGTAAAACACGTTTGTGTGTATGTGAACCGTCTGTACATGTTTCCAAACTTAACTTAGGCTATATGCTCTCAGTAGTGGCAACGTTGGCACCATTGGAATGTGGTCCATTAAGGACTTATCAGTTAAACCACGGCACATTTCAGTAATGCTAATCTTGCTTGTCCATATATTATTTGCTTGATAAGGCTCAAGCAAATAATCACCTGCCATAACCCTTCCTGATTTTGTGAGGATATTCTCAGGATTTATTGATCATTCTACATGGTAAAACACTAGAAAGTCAAACTTAAACTAAGGTAACATGTTTAGTAACTTGAGTTAAAACTACTTAAAAGCCGATTAAAACGGTTACATCTGTATGTTAATACAGGGACAGTTGAAAGACTTTTAGGAATCTGAGGTTAAGATACATCATTATAAAGGAATTCTACCCATCTTGCCTGCGACACAATGGTAGAAACTAGAGAAAAAAAATCTCATGGATTTAAGTTTGGATCGGGCAATCGGTTTTTATTAATCAAAACAAATGGCGTCCCCATTCGTAATGACTGCCTTAAAGATACATATCGAGAACTCATCTGTCTGAACACATGTATTCACGACCAGAGCCTGTTACAAGCCAGCAGTTTTAGACAGTCTCACCATGTTAAATAAAATGTCTACCGCCATAACCAGTCATCTCTCGATTGTGAAGGATTTGAAAATAAACCGGTTGTAATTCTCCATAGTGTTTACCTACATAACATATAAACGTTTGTGTTTGAATTACAGTTCACTGTTTAGTGACTAAAATGTATTCTATAATTCTGGAATCTAGGAGGGTAAATATAACTGGTTAGAGCACTTTACTGCAGATATCTGGTTGCCGGTTCAGATTTCCCTGTGCTGTAGCCTACATTGGATGAGTGTCTGCAAAATTAATATATTACATTATTTAGTAAAAATTTGAGGAAATTTCCTATTCTCTGATTACTACATCACAAAAAATAAATGCAAATTGTTAGATTTGTTGTTTGAAAAAAGGGTTGTCACATTAAAAACACAGCCCCTCTTCATGAGGATGATACAACAATAATACAACAAAATAAAACCGAAAAATATGAAGTCTCAGATTACAACAGAAACTATTGACCTTGAGTACACCATGTGAAATCAGGCCATCTTTCAAGATGAAGAAAGAGAGACCTACTTCTGATCGAGACTGAAGCTGAATTTGCCTCTTTCACCCCAGGAGGAAACTCACATGACACAAATACAGAAAAACACATTTCCAACCTCCAATCTCTTAGTCAAATCTATTTTATTTCTGTTTTGTAAGTAAGTAACATCATAGCAAATTCTACCGTAGTTCCCCTGTAAATTAAACGACTAATCAACTGCACTCATGCGGATACGTAACACTCACCACCCAATCACATGCAGCGTGTCAGTGGAATGACCAATCCCCTTTCACCTTGCTTACTCAAGAGACATCACAACATAGACATGAAGAAGCGCTTGGGTATGTTGCCAAACCAGACACCACCGGGCCCTGATCACACTAGGAAAAAAATATAAAATGAGTTCTGTCATGATTTTGAAATCCTCTACCTTGATAAGTGCCAACTCTAGACTTGTGGGAGGCTGTAGTGATGTCTTCTAACTCAAACCCCGTAAGTAGAGACCCAGTGTTCCCCCGCTGGCATCTGTTACACGCCGTACGGGCTAGGCCACGAGGAGGACCTACGTCACAGTGAAAAAGGAGGGAGGCTTTTATGACACCCTGAGATCCTTTTAATATTCGTTAATGACTCATTTGAAGAAAAAAAGTCAAACTTTAATAGAAAAGAATGTTGGACAGAAGAGGAAACTCTGTCATGTCACAGTTCCTGCCACTACTTCCTGTCGTTACCTTCAGGAAACCTCGTCACAGGATGTGCTTACTCATCTACCAATACGTGGGCAGGGGACTGGGTCATTCCACCAATGAGGGTGCAGGCTACATGGGCTGAACCGGGACTAATGTGTTATCAGTTTGCTCATGAGTCAGCCACAGCGAGGTCACCAGTCTAACAAACTTTGTCTACATTGAACCCTGCCAACATCAACTGTCATCTCAAACACCATCCTCGTTCCCTCCCTCCCTCTCAATCTGGTATGGGCTACTTCTCTCTTCATTCTCCACAGACACACACACATATGTTACTGTACAGTTACACTACATTATACATCAAGACCAGAGAAAATAAAACAGTTATGGAATCAAAGATGTTTAGAAAAACAAAAGCCATGTACATAGTATTAAAAAAAGGACTCACGGTACATTCACACACACAAAAAAGAACATTCGGCAAATGTTGCTCTCTAGGACTGTAAGGCTGCATATTCTAACCTACTAAAGCCCGCTACGGCAATCTCCTCTTCCTGCTCCTTCACCTGCCCTCAAGTTCTGAGCGCGTGCAGTAGAATCCTCCACTTCCTACCTTGTTTGTATGAAACTCAAGAGGGGACCTCTACAACCAGAACACAGTTATTCAGATGACGATGCTTTGGAAGCCAGGTGGAATGAAAACATCAAGGAGACACATGCATGGCTGTGACGTCTTACAGCCACGAGAAAATACCAATTTAGAGGAGCACGCTGAGAGACAGCACACTGAGAGACACACCCCAGGTCCATGTTTGTTTGTTTGTGGGTTTTAGTTTTTCCTCCCTTGACAGAAAATGCTCATGCTACCCTTTCACCTACCCCTCTGATACATACAAACGCATGGGACTGTTACAACTGGACTGCACCAAGCAACGTGACATTGAGTAGTGGAGAGGGGTTTCTAAACTCACAAGCTGTTGTTTTGCCCTTGACGTTTCTTGATAAATACGGGATAGTTATCTGCAGGCTGGGTTCACTAGCTAGAGCGAGGGGGCCAGGGGGGCTGGTCTGACAGGACATGGGGGAGGTGGGTTAGGGTCTGCTCACACTGTACGGAATGGCATGGGAAGTAGATTTTCTTCTATATATATTCTTCCGAAAAAGCCCTTTTTTTCTACTCTAGACTCGTCCGTCTTCATCATACTTAGAACCATTATCATCTTCATCTGTGTTGGTCAGAATAGTTTTTTGTTGATCCTGACGAGATGGAGCGCTGTCCGATGCTGTCGTCTTGGGGAGGTTGGGGGGAGGTAGAGAGGGAGGTAGGGGTGTGGTTGGGGCCGTTGGTTGACACCAGACATCCAGGGTTGTAGGAACAGCCACATCAGTCCTTTCTGACACGGTTCCTGGGGGACCTTCTCAGGATATCCTCGTCTTTCTAAGGAGGCAGCCATCAGGAACAGGTGTTTAAGTGTGTCAGGAAAGGGAGAGACCACTTACTATGTTATATTCTCAATGTGTTCTCATCATGCTCCATGTGACCACTGACCTCTCCAGCGGCAGCCTCATCTTCCTCCTCATCCTCTTCCTCCTTATTGGCTTCTTCCTCCTCTTCTTCTTCCTCCTCCTGCCCCTCCTTCTCTGCTGGGCTGTCCTCTGCATCACTCTTCTTCTCTACTAACATTCGAAAAAAGAAAAGAACCCCGCCCATGTGAGACAGGAAGTGACATCATGGTTTGGATGAAGTGAAGACAATACACCCCCAGAGTATTCAAAACGAGTCTGAAGGTTGTGTGATGCTGACCTGGCAGGCTCTTGTCCTCCTTGGCCTGGTCTGCCTCAACCTTCTCCTCCTTCTCCTCCTCCACCACCTTCTCCTCCTCCTCCACCACGTCAGGCTGGGGCTCGTCGGTCTTCTTGTAGTCCGCCGCAGCAGGAGTCTTCTTCTGGTCAGGTGACAAGAACATGAGCAGGTGTCAGGTGACAGACTGCAACACCACTACAAACACAACCAGCTGGAATCTGAATCTAGAACAGGCTGGGATTCACTGTCAGGAGTCACTACACTAGTGGGAGTCACTGTCAGGAGTCACTGTCAGGAGTCACTACACTAGTGGGAGTCACTGTCAGGAGTCACTACACTAGTGGGAGTCACTGTCAGGAGTCACACTAGTGGGAGTCACTGTCAGGAGTCACTACACTAGTGGGAGTCACTGTCAGGAGTCACACTAGTGGGAGTCACTGTCAGGAGTCACTATACTAGTGGGAGTCACTGTTAGGAGTCACTACACTAGTGGGAGTCACTGTCAGGAGTCACTACACTAGTGGGAGTCACTGTCAGGGGTCACTACACTAGTGGGAGTCACTGTCAGGAGTCACTACACTAGTGGGAGTCACTGTCAGGAGTCACTACACTAGTGGGAGTCACTGTTAGGAGTCACTACACTAGTGGGAGTCACTGTCAGGAGTCAGTTGCTGCCTCAACTCCCCCGAGTCAGAACTGTGTGAGCATGTACTTATGAGAGTGTATGAGCATGTGTATGAGAGAGAGAGTGTGTATGAGAGAGTGTGTGTATGAGAGTGTGTATGAGAGAGTGTGTGTATAGAGTGTGTGAGTGTGTATGAGAGTGTGAGTGTGTGTATGAGAGTGTGTATGAGGGTGGTGTGTGTATGAGGTGTGTATGAGAGTGTGTGTGTATGAGAGTGTGTATGAGAGAGTGAGTGTGTGTATGAGAGTGTGTATGAGAGTGTGTATGAGCGTGTATGAGAGTGAGTGTGTTGGAGGTGGTGTGTATGAGAGGTGGTGTGTATGAGAGGTGAGGTGTGAGCGTGAGTGTGTATGAGGTGAGTGTGTATGAGAGAGTGAGTGTGTATGAGAGAGTGACAGTAGGCGTCCTCACCTTTCCGGTGCAGCAGAAGAAGATGATGAGCACCAGAGGCAGGGCCACAGTGAGGACGTACACCACCCACAGCCAGGGCCTCTCCTCAGCTGCTGTCATCATCTGGGTGGCCAGGCCGGGCTGGAGGACCACAGGCAGGTTAGCACATGCTACACACTACATGCTACACACTACATGCTACACACTACATGCTACACACTACACGCTAAACACCACACGCTAAACACCCACACGCTAAACACTACACGCTACACTCTACACGCTAAACACTACACACTAAACACTACACGCTAAACACTACACGCTAAACACTACACGCTAAACAGTCACTTGGTTGTGTGTGTGTGTGTGTGTGTGTGTTCAGAGTGAAAGCATGTCTACTCCATTTGTCTCATCCATAACATTTTTAGGGAGGAAAGAAATTCAACACATCTTAACTTTTTGGGGCAAATATGTTTTTCAACCTTTCGAAACTTTTTTTTAATACATATTGAAATGAGAGAAAAGGAGAAACTGATGCAAACTTTTGTATTTTTCTTTAACCTTCCGAAACAGGATTTTCTATCATATTTTTTCAACCCAGAGTTGTCTTTAGTCCACGTCCTCCCGACTTTCTGAAACTATAAAAGCTGCTTCCTGTTTCACTGTGACTGAACATTCACCAGGGCTTCCTGTTTCACTGTGACAACATTCACCAGGACTTCCTGTTTCACTGTGACAACATTCACCAGGGCTTCCTGTTTCACTGTGACAACATTCACCAGGGCTTCCTGTCCTGCAGATGTTACGCAATGTCACCTAACATCCAACCAACCGACTACAGCCAGGAAATAAAACACTGAGAACACTTTATAAACCAAACCCTCTACGTTAACTTGCTAGTTCTCAGTAGGACAGCTATTTGGCAAGTGGACATGCCAGGCTAAGGCATGCTAGCTGGAGCTAGCGCGCTCTGCTCTGGGGCTAGCTCGCTCTGCTCTGGGGCTAGCTCGCTCTGCTCTGGGGCTAGCTCGCTAGCTCGCTCTGCTCTGGGGCTAGCTCGCTCTGCTCTGGGGCTAGCTCGCTCTGCTCTGGGGCTAGCTCGCTCTGCTCTGGGGCTAGCTCGCTCTGCTCTGGGGCTAGCTCGCTCTGCTCTGGGGCTAGCGCGCTCTGCTCTGGGGCTAGCGCGCTCTGCTCTGGGGCAAGCTTGGAGGAGAGATGTGAGCTGCTGTTGGAGTTGTGAGTGTGAAAGGGGAAAGAGAGAGAGAAAGAGAGAAAGAGAGAGAATGAGAGTGACTGTGTGCAGAGGCCCATTAAGCCCAACATGTCAGGCATGTGAAGAATTCTCCTTGAGGAAAATTAAGCCACCGGGTCAGCAGGAATGTTGATGAGGCTCTAACCCTAACCCAACTAAGGACTAATCTCTCTGCTCGTGCCCCGACCAACCCCAGACACATGGCTGCCACTGGCCTAGCACACCTGCTGGGTCACCCCTGGCTGGGGGTGGGGGGGGCCTTCCCTGGGTGGGGTGGGGAGGGCCTTCCCTGGGTGGGGTGGGGCCCTCCCTGGCTGGGGCTGGAGTGGGGCTGTGTGGTCAAGACTGCCCTCTGCTCCTCCAGTAGGGAGCAGCCTGGAGGAGGTCTAGAGTGATCTGATTGGACAGCCTGGAGGAGGTCTAGAGTGATCTGATTGGGCAGCCTGGAGGAGGTCTAGAGTGATCTGATTGGAGAGCGTTCACATCCGTGCCGACCCCAGGGCCTAATGCCAACCCTCTGGTGACTTGCATCAACACACGACTGTGCTTCTATTTATAAGCAGACTGGTCCCTTCAGTCTCCGTAGCAACACAAACAGACGATCTAGTAACGCTCCTTAAGACCCGACTGAAAGGTGTGTTCCCTGAGTCACACTGGTCCGTGGGTAGCAGGCGTGAATTGGAATTAAAAGCATGTTTTTGTGAGTTGTGTGTACGTTTGTGTGTGCATGAGCTTGAATGTGTGTGTGTATATGTGTGTGTGTGTGTGCATGAGCTTGAATGTGTGTGTGTGTGTGTGTGTGTGTGTGTGTGTGTGTGTGCACGCTCGCTCACCTCCGCGGCGCCCTCAGCAGCCTTCTTCAGGCCCCAGCCGTCGGTGGCCCAGCGGTCGGCTGTGGCGCGGTCGTTGGTGATGAAGAAGTTGTCGAAGAAGATGTCTGAGGACATGGACCACAGCTCCAGGCCCACGGCGCTGAAGGGGTTCATCCTGAAGGGGTGCAGGTCCTCGAAGAAGGCAGGGTTAGCCACCTTCCTGGGTTTCCACAGACCCTGGAGAGACACACACAGCCAGGACAGGTCAGCTGCTGAGCTACACACAGCCAGGCACCTTCACCTGAGCTATAACAATCTTTGGCTTCACTACCTCCTGATCCTGATTTATGAATCCTAGTACCCTCCAACAGAGGAAACAGTGATCTAGACGATACGCTTGTTGTTTTACCATGAGACTAATTAAGTCGTCATCCAAGCCCTTTTAAAAATATTTTGTTGCATTGTTCTACTATATTGTGTAGTTTTGATAAGAAGTGTGACAGGAAAGGCATGCAGAAAGGGCATCTGACCCCAGGCCTCAGCCTACACACACACATGGTACGACACTTATCCAGTGAGCTACCAGGACGCTCCCATCTAAACTCTTCTATCCAAAGCAATATTCATTAGATGTTATTGATCCAAGTGGATCAAAGGAGTATTCTGCTTTCATGAAGAACAGGATCTCCTGCCTCTCTACACTACCACTCTCAGGGCTGTGGGAGTGTGTGAGGCAGCGTCGTCAGTGGTTACCTGGTAGTTTGGGTTGTCGATCATGGGAACCTTCCACTTGCCCTTGTGGTTGGGGTTGTCAATCATGGGGCGTTGCCAGACACCGCAGCCAGGGGCGGTCTCACAGGCAGGGTTAGGGACCTGGGGAGCCTCCCATTCGCCATCCATATCCTGATCCCTGGAGAGGTGGAAGGAAGGGGGGAGAGAGAGAGAGAGAATGATGGACACATGTTAAAGACACTGTGCTGGCCTTTCTGAAACAGCACATGTGCAGAACATCCCAGATAACTCTCCTTAAACCCATCCTGACCACATGCTGCCCTTTCCCCCCCCCCTCCCCCTCCGCCCCCCTCTCCCCCTCCGCCCCCTCCCCCCGCCCCCTCCATCCGCTGCCTTCGGGGAAGGAAGTCAAATTGAATTCTGCTGAAAAAGTGGCCATTAAAGCTGCTGTGTGTGTGTGAGAGTGTGTGAGAGAGTGTGTGTGTGAGTGTGTGTGTGAGTGTGTGAGTGTGAGAGTGTGTGTGTGAGAGTGTGTGTGTGAGAGTGTGTGTGTGAGAGTGTGTGTGTGTAGAGAGAGAGAGAGAGAGAGCGAGAGAGAGAGAGTGTGTGTGTGAGAGTGTGTGTGTGAGAGTGTGTGTGTGAGAGTGTGTGAAAGGAGCTCGTCAGTAGAGAGCGTGGTCTGTCTGTCCCTAGGCCACCAGGATATTACTCCCCGTCTCTTCAGAAAGCACATTGGTCCCGACACAGGAAGGGCAACGCCAACACTACTAATATAAATATATATCATATTTAAAAAGACAGTGTCACCTTCATAGAGATATAGTGAAAACGAAGTACAGAGGGAGAGAGAGAAGGGAGATGAAGAGGAGCTAGGTATGGTGGCATTGAGGTAGGACATATGGAGTCAGGAGGTATAGATGGTTCTGGTTAGGGAGGTAGGGGGTATATATATATATATATATAGGGTTAGGGAGGTAGGGGGTATATATTAAGTAGGATTATGGAGGTAGGGGGTATAGATAGGTAGGGTTGGGAGGTAGGGGGTATAGATAGGTAGGGTTGGGCGGTAGGGGGTCTAGATAGGTAGGGTTGGGAGGTAGGGGGTATAGATAGGTAGGGTTGGGAGGTAGGGGGTATATACATAGGTAGGGTTAGGGAGGTAGAGTTGGGGTTCTGTACCAGTCTTCAGGTTTGACTGCGTCGGGGTCGCTGGTGTACTCTGGCTCATCATCCAGCCAGCCGTCTGGCTTCACTGCACTCTCATCTGGGACCTGGGCTGGAGCATCCTCATCCCTGAAACACACACACACACAGGTCAGATATGCACACGCACATGCAAGCACACACACACACGCAGTCAGATATGCACACGCACACACACACACACACAGGGTCAGATATGCACACGCACATGCAAGCACACACACACACACAAGGGTCAGATATGCACACACACACACACAGGTCAGATATGCACACGCACACAGGTCAGATATGCACACGCACATGCAAGCACACACACACACACACACACACACAGGTCAGATATGCACACGCACATGCACACACACACACAGGTCAGATATGCACACGCACATGCAAGCACACACACACACACACACACATATATACTTTGCATCTACAGCTACAGCGGAAACACACACTCATGCATATAACACAGATCTCTCGTCCCAGGTCACTGACCAGTCTTCAGGTTTGACTGCGTCGGGGTCCTGGATCTTGGGCCTCTCGTCCCAGTCCTCAGGCCGCTGGTCCTCAGGGTCCTCTACCTCAGCGGGGGGGGTTCACCGGGGGGGTCATGTCCGTCAGCAGACTGCCGCTGTTCACCACCGTGTGATCCACCAGGATCTCAAAGGTGTTGTCTGGGTTCAACACTAGGGGGCGGTGGGACAGAGGAGAAGCAGTCATTAGGTTGAGAGGATGAACAAGACTTACTTAGTGTTACCCAGGGTGTACAGGTGGGTTCAGTGTGTTACCCAGGGTGTACAGGTGGGTTCAGTGTGTTACCCAGGGTGTACAGGTGGGTTCAGTGTGTTACCCAGGGTGTACAGGTGGGTTCAGTGTGTTACCCAGGGTGTACAGGTGGGTTCAGTGTGTTACCCAGGGTGTACAGGTGGGTTCAGTGTGTTACCCAGGGTGTACAGGTGGGTTCAGAGCGTTACCCAGGGTGTAGAGGTGGGTCTTCTTGTCGGTGTAGTAGGCGCGGAGCTCTGCATCGGGCTTCTTGGCGTGCTTCTCCTCGTACTCGCCAGTCTTGGGGTTCTTGTGGCGGAAGATGAAGTGGAGCTTGTAGTCCTCTCCACACTTGTCTGGTCCGAACATGATGGTATAGGGGGTCTTATCTACGAACTCATCCTGGACCACACACACACACACACACACACACACACACAAGGGGAGGGATGGGGAGCACCGTGTCAGTCACAGGGAGCTGGTGTGTGTATAGTGTGGTGTACGTGTGTTATGTCTGTGTGTGTGTGTGTGTGTTTACCAGGTTGAGGTCTGGAGTCTGAGACAGCAGTTTGACGTAGGCGCCGCCACAATCAATCCCTGTCTGGAAGTTCACCTCATACCTGGAGACACAGCAAGCACTCATCAACACGTGACTCTGTTGTAACATCTCAAACATGGCTGGGTTGAAAGGAGTGTGTGTGTGTGTGTGTGTGTGTGGGAGAGAGAGACTCACTGCAGGACGAGGGGCTTGGTGTCGAACATGAAAGGCCTGAGGAGCTGGGCTGAGATGGCGTGATGTTTGGCTCTGGACTTGAGGACCAGACCCATGTCTCCTGGAAGCTT
This sequence comes from Mallotus villosus, assembly GCA_903064625.1. Lineage (NCBI taxonomy): Eukaryota > Metazoa > Chordata > Actinopteri > Osmeriformes > Salangidae > Mallotus > Mallotus villosus. The sequence continues at coordinate 111,083 of CAEFZP010002111.1, forward strand.
ACCATCCTTCATCTCCTCCACAGACCATTTACCTGCAGCACCACAAACAGCCCCCGTTAACATCACACACACGGCTGGTACCACTACCACACACACGGTGAGAGAGAGAGAGAGAGGAAGACGGAGAGAGCCACTGAGGAGGGAGGAAGTGTTCCTACCATCATACTTGGCGATCTCCTCATCAATATCCTCCTTCTTGGCCTTGGACACGACCCAGCTGCAGGAGACAGACAGGAAGTGAGAGGAGAGACACAGGAAGTGAGAGGACAGAGACAGGAAGTGAGAGGACAGAGACAGAAAGTGAGAGGACAGAGACAGGAAGTGAGAGGAGAGACACAGGAAGTGAGAGGACAGAGACAGAAAGTGAGAGGACAGAGACAGAAAGTGAGAGGACAGAGACAGGAAGTGAGAGGACAGAGACAGAAAGTGAGAGGACAGAGACAGGAAGTGAGAGGACAGAGACAGGAAGTGAGAGGACAGAGACAGGAAGTGAGAGGACAGAGAGCCAGCACTCCCTCGTCCTGGGTCTGGAGGAGCCTCATCATAGAGGCTCCATGCAGGCCGCAGGCTCGGTGACAGAGCAGAGCTGGGGCCTGCGCTCATGTGTCCTTCAGTGGAGTCACATGCCTTCTATTCACATTCAACTCATTCAGCTTGACACATATCTAAAGCGACTCCACATTAAGGGGTGTAACAGTGAAGGGAGTCCTGGTGACCTGAGGAGTGCTCACCTGTCTAGGTTCCCCCGGTCGAAGGACTCTGCGAAGAAATGTTCCCCCATGGGCTCAGGGGCTTTATAGGTCACCTGCAGAGACACAGAGAGGGTCAGGAGAGAGATACAGGGTCAGGAGAGAGAGACAGGGTCAGGAGAGAGAGACAGGGTCAGGAGAGAGAGACAGGGTCAGGGGAGAGAGACAGGGTCAGGGGAGAGAGAGGCAGGGTCAGAGAGAGAGAGAGACAGGAGAGAGACAGGGTCAGAGAGAGCAGGGTCAGGAGAGAGAGACAGGGTCAGGAGAGAGAGACAGGGTCAGGAGAGAGACAGGGTCAGGAGAGAGAGACAGGGTCAGGAGAGAGAGACAGGGTCAGGAGAGAGAGACAGGGTCAGGAGAGAGAGACAGGGTCAGGAGAGAGAGACAGGGTCAGGGAGAGAGCAGGGTCAGGAGAGAGAGACAGGGTCAGGAGAGAGAGACAGGGTCAGGAGAGAGACAGGGTCAGGAGAGAGAGACAGGGTCAGGAGAGAGAGACAGGGTCAGGAGAGAGAGACAGGGTCAGGAGAGAGAGACAGGGTCAGGAGAGAGAGAGACAGGGTCAGGAGAGAGAGACAGGGTCAGGAGAGAGAGAGACAGGGTCAGGAGAGAGAGAGACAGGGTCAGGAGAGAGAGACAGGGTCAGGAGAGAGAGACAGGGTCAGGAGAGAGAGACAGGGTCAGGAGAGAGAGACAGGGTCAGGAGAGAGAGACAGGGTCAGGAGAGAGAGACAGGGTCAGGAGAGAGAAGACAGGGTCAGGAGAGAGAGACAGGGTCAGGAGAGAGAGAGACAGGGTCAGGAGAGAGAGAGGCAGGGTCAGGAGAGAGAGACAGGGTCAGGAGAGAGAGACAGGGTCAGGAGAGAGAGACAGGGTCAGGAGAGAGAGACAGGGTCAGGAGAGAGAGAGAGACAGGGTCAGGAGAGAGAGACAGGGTCAGGAGAGAGAGACAGGGTCAGGAGAGAGAGAGAGACAGGGTCAGGAGAGAGAGACAGGGTCAGGAGAGAGAGAGAGACAGGGTCAGGAGAGAGAGACAGGGTCAGGAGAGAGAGAGACAGGGTCAGGAGAGAGAGAGAGACAGGGTCAGGAGAGAAAGACAGGGTCAGGAGAGAGAGACAGGGTCAGGAGAGAGAGACAGGGTCAGGAGAGAGAGACAGGGTCAGGAGAGAGAGAGACAGGGTCAGGAGAGAGAGAGAGACAGGGTCAGGAGAGCCGTAGGTCAGCTAGTCCTCAGTCAGTCAGTCAGGATACAGGGGTTAATGTATAAACCAAATAGCTGACACCTTAACCCGTCTGTGTACGAGTGTGAGTGAGAGAGAAATGAAAGTAAGAGAAAGACAGAGCGTGTGAAAGGAGAGGGAGCGAGCGAGCATGACCCAGGCATGCTGGGGCAATATAGTTTAACAGAAACAAACATTAATGGGGACATTGTAAAACAACTCAACTTTCAGCAACTCTGCTGTCAATGAATCACTCATGTCGTTCCTCAACCCATAACTCCTAAAGCCTCCATCCAGCTCATCACACAAGGAGCTCAAGCCATCACCCTGCTCTCTTTCATGTTCACATTTACTTCCACCCTTTCTCTCGACCCCCCCCACCCCCCCCTTTCCTTCCGCCGCCCCCCCCTCCCACTCTTCCACAGGGTATCAGGATGCAGCTAAACCAACCTTAGGTGCAGGGGGTGGTCCGGGGGGCGGGGCATCAGCCTCCTCTGGCTCCACCTCCCCGTCCTGTAGCTCCTCCCCCAGGTCATCCAGCTCGTCCTCCACGTCCAGCTCCTCAGGCCCTGGGTCCTCCTCCTCCACCTCCACCTGGCCTCGCAGCCCTGGGGAGCAGCAGCCCAGCACCAGCAGCAACACACACAGCCTCACCTTCAGATCCATAGTCTGGGGGAGGAGAGAGAGAGGTGGGTTGAGAGAGAGAGAGAGAGAGAGAGAGAGAGAGAGAGAGAGAGAGAGAGGGGGAGGGGGGTGAACGAAAGACGAGAAAAAGGGAGAAAAGCAACAAATTAATTTAGCCGTTTCCTCATAACACCCTGAACATCATTCATGCACCCTCATTAGAGTCAGCAGCCTCAGTCCCCGGCCTCTAGAGGCAGAGGGCGAGGCTGGAGGGTCTACTCTCGTCTCCAGCCAGCCGGGAGCGTCTAGCAGAAATGCCAGAGGGTCAGGGGTTAGATTCAGACCAGGGTGGGAGACTACAGACGGTAAAGGTTCAAACACTGACGAGAAACATTCCGACAGCAGGAGAGGAGGCAAAGACACGACAGAGAAATCAACCAACCAAGAGAGAGAGAGAGTGAGAGAGAGAGAGAGAGAGAGAGAGAGAGAGAGAGAGAGAGAGAGTGAGAGAGTGAGAGAGTGAGACAGTGAGACAGTGAGAGAGTGAGAGAGTGAGAGAGAGAGCGAGAGAGAGCGAGAGGACAACATGGTTCACCTCCAGAGAGAGACTCTGCCACCACAAAACGCATCAATCATCTGTTTATCAGTACCATTGACCCATCTCCTTGACGCCTGGTCCAAACCTACTGTTCTACAAAACAGCTCCTTCTCCTAAATGCTCTACAAAAGGCAAACCCTGCCTCATTCAACAAACACTCCATCTCTCCCCCAGCGGTTGCCGGGCATACGGTTGCCATGCCGTTAACCATGGCTCGCCTGCTGCCCATCGCCATAGCGACGAGAGAGCGCCCGAGGGATGTGCATCCTCAGCCCCTAATGAGATTAGAGCCGACGAGATTACAGCGTCCCTTAACCTGCACCCGCCACCCTGCCATTCTGCACGGGCAATTAACACACAACTGTCAACAAATTAGACACTATGTCGACACAGACATCGACACCAAACGTCTGACATACAGCAGGAGTGGACACTGGAATTAATGCTATTTCAGAAATATGTATGATTATTTATAAGTGGTGTACAGGTGTGTAAAAACTCCTGAATAAAACGAATTAAATTGTCACTACAAACCACCTAATCAGTAATTAAGAGGGGATTTGCCTCACAAGGGCTATGCTAGCATATAGCTGTGTTAGCACTTAGCCCACACGCATGGGGAGCAGACTGCTCTGCTAATAGGCTTAACTTCCACTGGATTAGCATGGGCAAGCTAATGTCTCATACAAAGTCATGATGACTGGCCGAAACCACCATGGTAGCTTAGCACAAAGCGCCGGACGGCTAATAAGACGACCATAAGGCCCAGTGGCACATGGGCAGTGTCTCTCTCTCTCATTCAGATCAGCACACTTCCAGAAAGCTCCATCGCAGCCTCCGTCAGTATATAGGGTTCTCGGAGAACGAGTGTGTGACTGGGGGAACCTTGCAGGTGAGGGGCAGGTGGAACATCTGGACATGATGGAGGGAGGAGAGACACCTGTCCCCCATGCCCTCCCCTCCCCCATTTCAACATGGTTTAAAATGTGGTATTTATGACTAATGCCAATCCATGTATCGACATTCCCATTTCTGAGTGTGTCGATTTACAAACCTCACAGGCGTTCCAGAATATAAATCAGCAACTTAAAATGTAATATATCACAACAGTTGACTGACTAGTCTGTCGATTTGGCTCATGTTTTGACAGCTGGTCCATCCCGTCTTCCAATAAGAGGCATCTTGTTTTGGTAAAACAAAGATGAGAATGTTTTCCCAGCACTAAGCAGGCTGCCAACAGAGAGGGTCTGGCTCCAGCTGGGCCTGGGGGGCTCAGAGTCCTGCTGACTGACCTGGTCCTAGACAGGGGAGGATGGATGCTGACTGACCTGGTGCTAGCCAGGGGAGGATGGATGTCGGGAGGTAAGGTTATGGTGAAGCCAGGTTGGGGCTTTGCCCACATTTGTGACTCTGTATGGGAAGGGTTCTAGAACTGGAAGGGTCTGTCTCAAAGGTTCTAGAACTGGAAGGGTCCGTCTCAAAGGTTCTAGAACTGGAAGGGTCTGTCTCAAAGGTTCTAGAACTGGAAGGGTGCCTATAGCCCTGGAGGCTTGGAATGGACCCAAGGTTTTGCTAGCTGAGGAGAAGGGGGCAAAGTGTGGCTTTGTCAGAGATAAACGTGAGGGGAGAGCATGATTTCACTGTCCGGATACGTCATGGGGGCAAAACAAAACAAACAAGACAATCACGGGAGAAGGGAGACGGAAGGCCCAGTTAGACTGCCAAGTGTGTAGTCCCTTCCCCCATTCCCATCATGCCTCAGTGGTCACATGTATTCAAGAGAGGGATGTAGCACAGACATTTAAGTCGGGGGAGGGGACCTCAAACGAATCAATCAAGGTCCAGTCAATACATCAAACACTGTAACCACCCAGCCTTTGTAAATCCTTTAAATTAATTCACCCTTTCTGGAAACAAACAAGACAAATTTCTACTAGCATGGGGGGGTTAAAGACAGACTAGACTGTTGGCCAACGGAAAACAAACATGTTGTGTGTTAGCCTGAGGGCCACTTCCTGCCTGGGCTGTTGCACACAGATTTTACAGTTTGGCCTCTGACGTTATATACCGTCATGCTGCCTCTGATGTTATATACTGTCATGCTGCCTCTGATGTTATATACCGTCATGCTGCCTCTGACGTTTATACTGTCACGCTGCCTCTGATGTTATATACTGTCATGCTGCCTCTGATGTTATATACTGTCATGCTGCCTCTGATGTTATATACTGTCATGTTGCCTCTGATGTTATATACTGTTTATACCGTCATGCTGCCTCTGACTTTATACTGTCATGCTGCCTCTGATGTTTATACTGTCATGCTGCCTCTGATGTTATACTGTCATCTGCCTCTGTTATATACCGTCATGCTGCCTCTGATGTTATATACTGTTATATACTGTCATGCTGCCTCTGATGTTATATACGTCATGTGCCTCTGATGTTATATACTGTCATGCTGCCTCTGATGTTATATACTGTCATGCTGCCTCTGATGTTATATACTGTCATGCTGCCTCTGATGTTATATACTGTCATGCTGCCTCTGATGTTATATACTGTCATGCTGCCTCTGATGTTATATACTGTCATGCTGCCTCTGATTTTATATACTGTCATGCTGCCTCTGATGTTATATACTGTCGCGCTGCCTCTGTTATATACTGGCATGTTGCCTCTGATGTTATATACTGTCATGCTGATTCTGATGTTATATACTGTTACACTAAAGCCGGCACACACCGTCCACGTGGAGTGGGATTAAGATAAGGAAGCTATAAGACCACGCTGTTAGAAGGCCTTGACGGTCTGATGACAGAGGCGTTTTCAATGACTTAGAAGCAACAGTTTCATACATTAGCCTACTATCTTATCGTTGTTACTTATTTTGACGAATACGATTCTACCATGAAAAACTTCGATAGTTCCAGTGTTCGTATTCTTTTTATAGTTATGATTCATATTGAACGAGTATTTGTCACTGGTATCGCTGGTTGAACATACACAAAATTGTGTTTTATCACCCATCTCAGGCATAACTTAGAAAGGGCGTTGAATGAATGACCTCTAACTATTGCTTCACTTTCTTTATTCATTCATTGACGGAAGTCGACTTGCCTAACTGGTAAAACCTCTAGTTCTCAACTCAACGGTAATAACATATTTAAGCGTAAAATACAACGTGAGTAGAATAAATATTACAATTTTAACGAGCTGAATCAACTTTCCTTATTGGCCTCAACTTTACTGTCCGTAAAGTAAAACTAGAAACTCAACGACGAGGAGCTCATAATCCACGCAACCTCACACGCTGCACAATTATTAAAGAAAAACGCAAGCTACCGAACAGTGTCGTCACATTTCAGGGCAGACGTTTGAGAAAACGTCCTAACTGAATATCACTTGCCCCGTTTGCAATCTCCTTGCTTTATCTCCTGCATCCCAACCCAGTCATTTACATACGTAGCTATGGATGTCAAACACGTACGGAACACATGCTTTAGATAACTACACAATTGAGTTATGAATTGCACAATGCAGGGTATTTTTTAACAAGTCAACGCCAGCGTGTATAATTCCTAAGTTTGTTAGCTGGCTAGCGTTCGCTAGCTAATTTAGCTTGTTAGCTAGCTAGCTAACTAGCTGGCCTCTGCACTGTCAGATTTGTCATTCTACGCACCGGTTCGCGAACATATTTAGAACTAGCAAGCAACATCAAGTCTGTCTATTCATTAAACGTGCTTACAAACAGTGCGATGTGTATGTATTAAAATGATTGTTATATACTAAAAATATAGATTTTCACAAAGTGTAATATCTCCGTCATTGCTTACCTCCTGGTTCTCTATGTGACCACCTGGAACTACAGCAGGATCACGTGTGATGTAGGGGCATGCGTTCTGGGATTGGAGTCCCACCTTCAACACTTGCTGATTGGTTAAGAAGCCAAAAACGACGAGGTTTTCCGGGACAATCGTAAATATGGTTGGTTGTAATGCATGTTCATCGAAAATGAATGATCTACGCCCACAATCTGAACCTCGTGGACGGCGATGATTTGTCCAGCTGAAAGAGGAAGTGTTCTTTCATTGGTTGTAGTAAGAATTACTTTAACATTCTTTAACCGAGGCATATCTGTTTTAATGTAACGGAGAATTGCACTTTTGATGTAATGTTGACTAATTCTGGACAAACTAGTATCTGAAACAGATACAATGAAACAGTGGAATACTTGGAGTTAGTTCCGGTCGTGACTAGCATAACCACTTTAGCTGCTGTGCATCTGGGTGTGTGAATCATAGATAGACCATTGTCTACGTGCACTTGACTGGAATGAGTCTTCGTGGCCTTCAAACTGTAAATCATCCCAAACATTGTTACGCAAGACAATTAGATCTGGCAGGTGTCTACTGTCTACTAAGTGCATGTGGATCGGGAGTACCGTTAGCGGGATTTGATGAAGTTATCAAAATGTATGTGACCCTGTTTGCATGTATGTGAGGTTATGTATGTGCTATTTTCGACAAAACGGCAGCGTTATCTAATATACGATTGAATTCATTCCCAAATTAAACAAAGCTCCCACAAAGAATGAGAAAACCGAAGTTTTTCAATTGAAATTCCGGCTTTATTACAATTCACATATCGGATAGAAGGTAACATCATTAAATATAGTTTATCTAAATGATACAAAATACAACACAATATATAAGCAATGCATTCCAGTGCATTTTACGAGAAAAAAAAAGAAAATATGTATTTTTCTGAACAAAGGGGAAAGGTCAGGGAACCGTAAATAGTACACGTCAGATTTGCCAGCCATACAGCCTGTGTCTACATGCGTCCATGTTCCTGCAAATAGTCACATTAACAGCATAAGGGCTCTAAGACTAATTGATTTGGCACAACGCCTATAATGTGCTACAAGCTCCAGAGAAAACACAATCAGTAACAGTATGTATGTTAACAAACCAGAATATGTAACGGTTTGTGAACTCCCCTATTCAATCAAAAAAGAGATATTGAATTTCTTCCAGTAGCCTTCACTTGTATTTGCAGAGTCTCAGATTTTCTATCCAAACGTTTCAGATGTATATTGGGGGCTTTCAGCGATTGCTTTGTGTTGGGAAATGCTGTGCAAAATCACTAAAGTAAACACGCAGAAAATGTAAGTTAACTCCCTCTTATTTCAATGTCAACATTGACTTAGAAGCAAGAGAGTGTAGCCATTTTGGGAAGCTGTGTATTGGGTATTTTATGAAGAGAGAGAGTATGAACTACAGCATGAGAACATGAGGAACGATATCATCGTGTCTGTCTGACAGTTTCTTTCTAAACCACTCTTCCTTTTTCCAAACCCATCCGGATTTGATAAGAAACAATGAAAACATATATGTTTCCTGTGCTTGGAAGTGGACAGCCTTTTTTGTTTCCTAGCTAATGTAATATGGCCGTGCATCTGGTTTCGGGCTTACAGTGATTCGTCCCACAACCTGGTTAGCTTCATGTCACATTAAGGCAAAAGTAATTGCTGAGGGGAGGGGAAACAGTGTTAGCGAAGATGGCGCATCAAGCAGAAAGAGAGCATATGCTATTTCAGATTTCCTACAAATGTCCTCTGGCTTCAGAATTGACTTTTATTTCAAACAGACACCACTTTGTGCACTTTCTTCATTAGGTTTACTTTTTGAACTGACTTTTGGGCACACTAACTGTATTTATGTACATATCAACACACCTACAGAGATCATTCATATGATTGTGTGTACATAAATATGCATATATACGTAGCCACATACATATGTATTACATGTGGGGTGTTCCTTAATAGGAGATCCAGAACCGTATTTAAACAGGATTATCAATTGTGTCATTCCAAAATGTCAGTTGCCTGGTCATTCCTTAAATTCCGAAAGCAGCTATTCATTGTCATTTACCTTCATCAAAGGACTAGGCAATCTCGCCAGCTTTTTGACAATTACCAGTGTTTTAAAACATAAACCTTATGTACACATAAATACAGTTCACCACATAGCCTACAGCTCCGTGTGTGTCCTCGTTGCTTTCTCCAAATAAGCGCTTCCGGACAAACACTCCCATGCTTTTGATTGGTCATCCAGTCAGGGCGCTCACTACCAGCCGGCAATCGAGTGATCTTGCCAGCAGATGGCGCTGTCCGAACGCGCTGGAAATTCATCGCCGTGAAGCCAGAGAATGAGTCGGCAGTAGCTGCGAAGGCTCCGTTCCATTGGCGAACGGTGAACGGTTGTCTGAGGTATTGCTTTGGGCAGGTCTGCTGATCCCTCACTCCGCTTTTTTGATGAATATCTAAACAAAATATGAAACGCACAGACACAAAACCTTCATACCCAGAGACTGCACTATCGATGTATGCTGTAAAGTAAGTTGAATACGTTATATGTTTGAATCAAGCCCACAAGGGGAAGTTGTTGCTGAGAGTACGATGAGCTGAAACACAACAAAGATATGGAGGTCTTGTTTTTAGGGAGCATCGACAGAGACGGCTCACCTCACTGAGGATGACCCAGACGGGGCAGTCCGTAAGCACCGACAGGCGAAGAGCTTCCAACGGCCCGAAGCTAGGGTCAACCTCCCCCTCCGCTATACCATTCTGGAACATTCCTGGAGAGAGAGGGATGACAGAGTGATGTATCCTGGGTCAGTACCGTCACCGAAACGCTAGGCTAAATTCGATAGCATCTCATTTGTACTTTGGAAAAATACTGCCAATAAAATAACCTCTCTCTTTTTGTATCCATCCTAATGCATAAAGCACAGTATCGAATCTGAAGAGGGGGTGGGAAAGGGTGAGCTCTGGGCGTTTGGGTCTGAAAGCAAATATTCCTCTGAGGCACAAGGGAGGCCTGCCAACATTTGATAGCAATATTGTACAATTAATTGATTTGTTCCGAATGTGAACTGGTGCCAGAATGATATTGATTCTGCGTAGTCTTACACAATGTATGAATGAGAGAGAGTGCTTTTATTAATTGATGATGTCACAAGGAGCTCCTTTTCCAAGGGCATGGAAGCTAGCTTCACAGAGAGAGGATTTATAACTAAAGGTCACAAACAGCAGGAAATGGGGACAGAGGACGATTAAAGGCGACTCATGACACTGTGATGCCAAGGATGACCTCTGGTTTTAACAGAACTAAGTGTGTGCATAGATCTTTCTTACCTCTGCCAATGGCAGCACTGATACTCACTCTTGTTCATCACTTATGTATTTATTTTTAAATGAGCTCTTAAAACTCATCCACATCCTGTTGTGTGGAAGGCTGGGAGAGGGGGGGGTGTTAGGGTTAGACTAGGGGGTTAGACGTGGTTAATCATGGTTATGCTAGTTGTTGCTTTGTAGCCCTGTCTACTGATGAACCAATCAGAGCTGAGGTGGCCCTGTGTGCGGCAGTGTCTTATTGGACAGCAGTCTCTAACTGTGTGCGGCAGGAGGAGTGATGGATGGATTAACACACAAGCAGAGGAATGCTGGATGGTATTCTGTCAGGCAGGACTGTGTTGTCTGTTATTTACAGAGATGACTTCATTGTTATGATAGTAGCTTGCTGCCTTGTCTTAGCTCAGGTTGTCTTGTGTGTTGAGATCTTTCAACCACAAGTGGACAAGTGGTTGTAGCTGAGATCTCTACTGAAACACTGACTGTACATGAAGTACTATGAACTATGTTATGTACTATGTGGAATATGAAACTGATTATCAAAGGAAAAAGACATCAAGCTTGTTATCTGTGTTAATAATATCAGACTCTTGAGCCTCATTGATTTATCATAAAGTTTTATAATGTCCGACGAATGCAGAGTTTATAGGGATATTTATGACCATGATTAGAATATGATCCATTAAGTGAAAGGGATACACTTCTCTTGTGTTTCAGTCCTGCTGTAAGCCACGGGTTCAATCTACGATGGATACTACACACACACACACACACACACACACACACACACACACACACACACACGCACACACACACACACGCACGCACGCACGCACGCACACACACACACACACACACACACACACACACGGTCCTCACCTATCCTGATGAAGCCGTCTTCTGTTCGGTGGTACGTGGGTGTCTTCTCTCTCCCCTCCTTCAAGGCCTCCTTCTCAGACTGGATGTTCTGGTGGAACAAAGACACCATAGGAACATGCAAGATCTGACAGAATACTTTGGCTCTCTCTCACTCTCTCTCTCTCTCTCTCTCTCTCTCTCTCTCTCTCACTCGTCTCTCTCTCTCTCTCACTCTCTCTCGCTCTCTCTCACTCTCTCGTCTCTCGCTCTCACTCCATCGCTCTCTCGTCTCTCTCTCTCTCTCTCTCTCTCACTCTCTCTCTCTCTCACTCTCTCTCACTCTCTCTCTCACTCTCTCTCTCTCTCGCTCTCTCACACACACATGAATATACACAGACACACGTGTACTTACACACACACACAGACAGACACAAGTACTTACACACACAGACAGACACAAGCACTTACACACACACAGCCAGGATATCAATACAGTAGTGCTGTTTGATCTGCCCTTGGATCACAGCTTCAATCTATAGATCACCCAGCACATTCACATGAGCTCTTTGTTTTGTTCTCTTTAATCTTGAGAATCAGCTGCATGCATCATCTCCCACACTGACCTGAGCCACAGTCCTGCACTTCCAGCCTCCCCCACAGCCTCTACAACAGTCCTACACTCACAGCCTCTCCCACAGCCTCTACTACAGCCTCTACAACAGTCCTACACTTACAGCCTCTCCCACAGCCTCTACCACAGCCTCTACTATAGTCCTGCACTTACAGCCTCTCCCACAGCCTCTCCCACAGCCTCTACTACAGTCCTGCACTTACAGCCTCTAAGATCTCACCTGCCCTTGCCCCTTCATCTCCTCCTGCAGGAACACAGTCATCGTGCTATGACACACTCGCTCTGATCTGTGTGTGTGTGTGTGTACTGTGTACAGTGTGAGGGTGTGTTGGTGTCTGCTCGAGTGTGTTCTCCATGCTAAAGAGCTTTGTGTGTTGACTGTGTGTGTTGACTGTGTGTGTTGACTGTGTGTGTTGACTGTGTGTGTTGACTGTGTGTGTTGACTGTGTGTGTTGACTGTGTGTGTTGACTGTGTGTGTTGACTGTGTGTGTTGACTGTGTGTGTGACAGCCGGTTCCAACGGGAAACATTGCTTTGACTGGGAGATCTGAGGCAACAGAGCTAGAGAGTGTAAAAGAACCATCGTGACCTTTGAGAGAGGATTTCCCTGTTTGTTGTTCTCTGTGCTGAAATCAATGCTCCTTCTCACAAGTGATTAAGCTGCAGTCAGAATGTGATATTTCTGATCTTGTCTCCGTTTAAATCCAGCTGACAGCACAAGCACTTTTCTCATGATCTACCATCTCTAGATCTACCATCTCTAGATCTACCATCTCTAGATCTACCATCTCATGATCTACCATCTCTAGATCTACCATCTCTAGATCTACCATCTCTAGATCTACCATCTCTAGATCTACCATCTCTAGATCTACCATCTCTAGATCTACCATCTCTAGATCTACCATCTCATGATCTACCATCTCTAGATCTACCATCTCATGATCTACCATCTCTAGATCTACCATCTCATGATCTATTTTTCTAGTATTTAGATTTAGTATTATCTAGTATTTTTTTCATTATTATTATTATTTTTAAACAAGGACTCGACTTTCATACACAACATGACAAAGTTTTTACAAAACGTATTTTTCGAAACGTTTCATTAAATATTTTTAAAACCATATAAAAACTTTTTTCGAAATATTTTTCTGAAATATTTATCGAAAATATTTTTCTGAAATATTTATCGAAAATATTTGTCTGAATTTTTTTTCGAAAATATTTTTCGAAAATATGTAGATGGTAGATCATGAGATGGTAGATCTAGAGATGGTAAATCTAGAGATGGTAGATCATGAGATGGTAGATCTAGAGATGGTAGATCTAGAGATGGTAGATCATGAGATGGTAGATCTAGAGATGGTAGATCATGAGATGGTAGATCTAGAGATGGTAGATCTAGAGATGGTAGATCTAGAGATGGTAGATCTAGAGATGGTAGATCTAGAGATGGTAGATCATGAGATGGTAGATCTAGAGATGGTAGATCTAGAGATGGTAGATCTAGAGATGGTAGATCTAGAGTTGGTAGATCTAGAGATGGTAGATCTAGAGATGGTAGATCATGAGATGGTAGATCATGAGATGGTAGATCTAGAGATGGTAGATCTAGAGATGGTAGATCTAGAGATGGTAGATCTAGAGATGGTAGATCTAGAGATGGTAGATCATGAGATGGTAGATCATGAGAAAAGTGTTTGTGCTGTCAGCAGGATTTAAACGGAGAGAAGATCAGAAATATCACATTCTGTTTAGAAAATCTTTTTAGAAAATCTTTTAGAACATATTTTGTTATGAATTGACTCAGTAATGGGCTGCCAGTGGTGTTAGATTCAGCCGTTTACCTTTATTTAAACTCTGCATATCCTGAAATTACCAACCTGCATTCGTCTGGGGAAATATATCTTTTATGCACAAACTCTGCCTGACAGTGCAACCGAACTCACCCCTTTTATGCGAGAGCCCACAAACTCCAGTTAAGTTTACACCCAATCACATGTCTCTCCCTCCTCTCTCTGAATTTGTCTCTTGTCTCCCATGGTCTCTCTACGGTCGCACATCACCCGGCGCCAGTTCGCGTCACGTCTGCAGTGCTATCTCTCGCTCTCTGCATCTCTAGCGTCTCGTAGCTCGTACGATCTCTCTAGCTCTCTCTCTATCTCTCTCTCGTCTCCTCTTATCTCTCTCTCTCTCTCTCTCTCTCTCTCTCTCTATCTCTCTCTCTCTCTCTCTCTCTCTCTCTCTCACACTCTGACTGTCTACAGGTATGAAAGCGAAAATTGAGTTTCTCTTTTAAATGACAGTAGAATGTGAGAGTGTGTCCCGTTAACTCACGTCGAAGGGCAGCACCTCTATGGAGGTGTTGAAGAGCTTATCCCCTGGGTGCTCAATGTTCCCACTCCGGAAAAAATACCTGAGGGAGAGAGGGAGTGGAAGAGGAAGGGAGAGGGAGGGAGAGGGACAAAGAGGAAGGGAGAGGGAGGGAGAGGGACAAAGAGGGAGGGAGAGAGGGAGAGAGAGAGAGAGAGAGAGGAGAGATGAGAGAGAGAGAGAGAAAAATAGCAAATATAATTTAGAGAGAGGTACAGGGATATTGTATCTAATAATACATATAAGGCATCTGTAATTGGGATATCAAACAGCACATCACCAGTGGATATGTGAAGGCCTGTGAAGGCCTAACCACTGATGACAGGAGAGTAGCTAACCCACTGTGATTCTGCAGTGAGCTCTTTCACATAAGTCCAAGGACATGCTATCTTGTGTGACGGTTATAGAGACAACAGGAACAAAGAAGTAATAAAGAGCATATCCCCTCCATAACTTAACCCCACACCAATTAAAAATGCATACCATATCCATTAGTGTTAAATATGCATGTTTATGAGGAGCCATGCAGATTATTCACATGGGGCTGTGAGATGAAGACACACACACACAGACACACACACACACAAGCAAGCTCACACACACATACACACACACACACACACACACTCACACACGCACACACGCACACACACACACACACACACACACACACACAGACACACACACCCCCCCCCCACACACACACACACACACAGACACACCCCCACACACACGCACACACACACACAAGCTCACACACACACACACACACACACAAGCTCACACACACACACACACACATACACACACACACACACACACACACACACACACACACACACACACGCTCACCTCTCGATGCGTACGGGTGTGAAGAAGCGTATGCGTAGGAAGTCCCCGGCTACGGGGGTGAAGGCCCAGAAGAAGTCCTCCCCCAGGTAGGCCTTCTCCAGGGTGAAGTGCTGGTAGGTCTTCAGGCTGGTCGTCACCTCTGCCAGCGGGTTGGCGTGGCCCTTGTGCAGGGTCTGCTTCCCAAAGTCTTTGTCCTGGAGCAAACCATTCAACCAAAACGGGGAGAGGTGGGGTTGATAAGGTTATTGGAAAGGATTTTGTAAGAAATTAGGCTGAATTAGTTCTGGGCATGAAGCCATTGCAGGTCATTTGCTTTCAAAGAGGAAGGTGAAAGTATGGTTAAAAGCTCTTAGGTGAAAGTATGGTTAAAAGCTCTTATCTCATGGTTAAGTATGGTTAAAAGCTCTTATCTCATGGTTAAGTATGGTTAAAAGCTCTTATCTCATGGTTAAGTATGGTTAAAAGCTCTTATCTCATGGTTAAGTATGGTTAAAAGCTCTTATCTCAAAGTAGCGTTTGACCTTTTCCTTCCTTCTATTTAGGACTTTAAAACATTCTTAAAATCAAAAGTGATGAAATTCCAGTGAACCAAAGCAATTTAGAGTTTCACAACTTTATGTTTCATTACTAAATAATCTGCCAACGCTGAATACTGATCTCACCAGTGGTTCTGACAGCAAATACATCTATTCTGTGTGTTCTGCATGCTGCATACTTCAAATACTCCTTTTACTTTGATGGATGATGATAAAACTTCAGTAAATATTAAAGAGAATGTAATTTTGCAAGCCATTTTCACCAACATTTACAAATGGTGAGTCTGTGGGGAGACACTGGGCTGAAGCAGGGGTCGATAATGGGATTGATTGGATGGGATTGCAGCACCCGTTCGCTTGCTAATATCCACCGATCTTAACACAGCAATCAGAGTCATTAAACAGTTATCCCTGCCCTGCATCAGCTCAGTGTGTGTGTGTGTGTGTGTGTGTGTGTGTGTGTGTGTGTGTGTGTGTACATTGGGTGATCGTCTCAGAGCTTAGTGGAATGTGTGTTCAAACTGCATCGATCTGTTAGAGGACACACACACAGAAACACAAACACACACAAGGACAAACACAAATAAAAAGTACCCATTCCTACCTGTTGGATCTCACAGATGAATACATGAACACAAACAGACACTATAGACAGTATGTCAGGGATCTTCCAACCTTCAGTTTCTGGATCTTCCCTGCCAGGGAGGAGTGTGTTCCCACGTGCTGGAACAGAGATGGTTTGAAGCGGATCCTCAGGTTGGCCTTCTGCCTGTCGCAGTGCTTCTGCATGTGCAGGAGAGTGTGTGTGTGAGAGAGTGTGTGTGAGAGAGTGTGTTTGTGAGTGTATGTGTGTGTGCGTGTGTGTGTGTGTGTGGGTGTACGTGTGTGTGTGAGAGAGTGTGTGTGTGTGTGTGTGTGTGAGAGTGTGTGTGTGTGAGTGTACGTGCGTGTGTGTGTGTGTGTGTGTGTGGTGTGTGTGTGAGAGAGTGTGTGTGTTTGTGAATGAGTGTACGTGTGTGTGTGAGAGAGTGTGCGTGAGAGTGTGTGTGTGAGTGTACGTGTGTGTGAGAGAGTGTGCGTGAGAGTGTGTGTGTGAGTGTACGTGTGTGTGTGTGTGAGAGTGTGTGTGTGTGTGTGTGTGTATGAGAGAGTGTGCGTGAGAGTGTGTGTGTGTGTGTACGTGTGTGTGTGAGAGAGTGTGTGTGTGTGTGTGTGTGTGAGAGTGTGTGTGTGAGTGTACGTGTGTGTGTGTGTGTGTGTGTGTGTGTGAGAGTGTGTGTGTGTGTATGAGAGTAGCAAAGGAGAAGGTGGGATATGAGGAGGGAACACATGACTGTAAGTGGGAGGAGTCACAGCTTCTTCATGAACAGCTGGAATGATGTTGATGTATTCTGACCACGAGGCGCTTGACCTCTGAACTCACCGCATCCTTCTCAGGATTGCACACCTTGACCCACATGATGTGGTCCAACAGCCAATCAATGGGCTTGTCCTTGTAGAACATTAGCATAAATTCCACTATCAGAGACAGGTCCAGGGATTTGAACATCTTACCTTGGGAGAGACAGGGAGAGATCCAGTATTAATGCAGGACATTGAATGGGCACAACAATGGGGTCATGCAGTAGGATTGAAGGCCTGGTTTGTAATTGGGCCAGGAAAGAAAATTAAAAAAATATTAAAATATCTGTTATGACCAAAGATTGAAGCTAAACTTAGCCAACATGCCCTGAAATTAAATCGGTGTAAAAAAGAATTAGGCATGAAGCCTTGAGCACTGAAACTGTATCCAGTGTAATTTAATTGTCTGATTTAATAATGATTTTAATTTGTTAGTAGCTGTTCTTCACAAGTCACCCCGCGGGCTACAGAATATGATTTGGGTCAAATACAAACAAGGATCAGGCGAAAGGCATAAAGTACATTTATTAGACTTTGAAGAGCGAAGCTCTAAAACAGTCTTCATTTCAACAGTAAAACCAGTTATCACCACTTATCTCTTTCACAAGTTTAACACCCATGTGGTGTTACCAACTGCAACTTGCAGCATCTCTTTCTTTCTTTCTGCCTGCCTGTCTGCTTGTTAGAAGAGAGTAGAAATAGTACCTATAAGCACTTCAGGTCTTCCTTTAACTCCAAATCACCCCTGCCTCCCTCCCCCCTCTCCATCACCCCTCCTCCCCCCTCCCTCTCTGAACCCACTGAGTGACCCCCCCCTCTCTTCCCTCCAGCTCAGTGGGGCATGTGGGCAGACAGTAAGACAAGCGTCCAGGCTGATGTGGAGGAGAGCGCAGGAGGCACAAGTGCAACAACAGGGCCTACACTGCAGCAAGTTCACCCAGAGCAACACCAGGGTCTACGCTGCAGCAAGTTCACCCAGAGCAACACCAGGGTCTACGCTGCAGCAGGTTCACCCTGCCGTGTGCCAGAGCGTGAGGCTGGGAGGAGAGGCTCATTATACGACCTGCTGGGAGGCAGATGGAAAGGTGAGACGGGGGAGAGGAGAGATGGGGAGACATACAGAGATGTCTGTGATGTTTGGTGCGTGAGGGTGTGTGTGTGTGTGTGTGTGAGAGAAGGTGTGTGTGTGTGTGTGAGAGAGAGAGAGAGCGAGGGTGTGTGTGTGTGAGAGAGAGAGCGAGGGTGTGTGTGTGTGTATGAGAGTGAGCGAGAACTACAGAGCGAAACATTTCAGTGATTGCTCATTTCTCCCTCAACCTTCATGGGTGAACTGATCTCAGAGCAGCGTTAAGAGACAGGTCATGCTGATCACATCGCTAACCTATGTTAGCTTTACAGTTAAAATCATATATCTTACAATTGTATTTCTGTTACAGGGTAGCCATTATGTTTCCTGTAAAGTTGGGATGGATTCAAATTCTCCTTGGCAGGATGCAATAGCACTGTGTGAGTGTGTGTGTGTGTCTACCTACCTACCTACCTACCTACCTACCTACCTGTCTGGTCTGTCTGTCTGTCTGTCTGTCTGGATCTGTGGAACATCTGAAGCACAGTGAATGTGTAATATTCCTGTAAGCAGGACCAGATAATCAGTCAGTCAGTCTGTGAGGACTCAGTAGAGTTCAAGGTGGACCAGAAGAGCTCGTGGAAAGTGGATCTCCATGACGAGCTCCTAGATAAGTGGAGCAGAAGTGTTCTCAGCATGTGTGTGTGTTAGAATGTGTGTGTGTGTGTGTGTGTAACTGACAGCAAGAAAGAGGGGCTGCTGGGGTGAGATATGAGCCCATGTGCATTCTGGGTAGTCAGAGTGGCCACTCTAGATGAGTTTTCATCTGTATTCACCTCTCTACTTGTTCACAGTCCACTGACTCCAATGACTCCCTGTCTCCCTTTCCCTCTCCCTCCCTTTCTCTCACCCACTCTCTCCTTCGCCCTCTCTCCCTTCCTTTCCCTTCCCCCACTCTCTTTTCCTTTCTCCTCCACTCTCTCTCCTCTTCCTCTCCCTGGCTCTCTCTCCTCCCCCCATTCTCCCTCTCTCTCTCTTCCTCTCTCCTCCCCCCACTTGTCATCACACTATCACATCCAGCCATACACAGACCTGCATACTTAGCATCACACACACACACACACACACACACACACACACACACACACACACAACGACACTGGGGGCATGCCTTGAAGCAATATGTTTTCTAATGAAACCCAGTTTTTTTTGTAGATTCAATCAATACATGCTAATTAATGTAGAAGTGCTAAAGCTGTGGGAGAGAGAGAGCTCTTCCACTGTCAGGAGAGAGAGAGCTCTTCCACTGTCAGGAGAGAGAGAGCTCTTCCACTGTCAGGAGAGAGAGAGAGCTCTTCCCCTGTCAGGAGAGAGAGAGCTCTTCCACTGTCAGGAGAGAGAGAGAGCTCTTCCACTGTCAGGAGAGAGAGAGAGCTCTTCCCCTGTCAGGAGAGAGAGAGCTCTTCCACTGTCAGGAGAGAGAGAGAGCTCTTCCACTGTCAGGAGAGAGAGAGAGCTCTTCCACTGTCAGGAGAGAGAGAGAGCTCTTCCACTGTCAGGAGAGAGAGAGCTCTTCCACTGTCAGGAGAGAGAGAGAGCTCTTCCCCTGTCAGGAGAGAGAGAGCTCTTCCCCTGTCAGGAGAGAGAGAGCTCTTCCACTGTCAGGAGAGAGAGAGCTCTTCCACTGTCAGGAGAGAGAGAGAGCTCTTCCACTGTCAGGAGAGAGAGAGCTCTTCCACTGTCAGGAGAGAGAGAGAGCTCTTCCACTGTCAGGAGAGAGAGAGCTCTTCCACTGTCAGGAGAGAGAGAGAGCTCTTCCACTGTCAGGAGAGAGAGAGCTCTTCCACTGTCAGGAGAGAGAGAGAGCTCTTCCACTGTCAGGAGAGAGAGAGCTCTTCCACTGTCAGGAGAGAGAGAGAGCTCTTCCACTGTCAGGAGAGAGAGAGCTCTTCCACTGTCAGGAGAGAGAGAGAGCTCTTCCACTGTCAGGAGAGAGAGAGCTCTTCCCCTGTCAGGAGAGAGAGAGCTCTTCCCCTGTCAGGAGAGAGAGAGCTCTTCCACTGTCAGGAGAGAGAGAGCTCTTCCACTGTCAGGAGAGAGAGAGAGCTCTTCCACTGTCAGGAGAGAGAGAGAGCTCTTCCACTGTCAGGAGAGAGAGAGAGCTCTTCCACTGTCAGGAGAGAGAGAGAGCTCTTCCACTGTCAGGAGAGAGAGAGAGCTCTTCCACTGTCAGGAGAGAGAGAGAGCTCTTCCACTGTCAGGAGAGAGAGAGCTCTTCCACTGTCAGGAGAGAGAGAGAGCTCTTCCACTGTCAGGAGAGAGAGAGCTCTTCCACTGTCAGGAGAGAGAGAGCTCTTCCACTGTCAGGAGAGAGAGAGCTCTTCCACTGTCAGGAGAGAGAGAGAGCTCTTCCACTGTCAGGAGAGAGAGAGCTCTTCCACTGTCAGGAGAGAGAGAGCTCTTCCACTGTCAGGAGAGGTGTGTGTAGGAGAGAGTGTATGCGTGTGAGAGAGAGTGCATGAGTGTGAGTGTATATGAGAAAAGGAGAGAGCGTGGGAGTGTGTACCTGTGATAAAGTGACACAGTGTGTGTGTGTGTGTGTGTTAGTGTCCTGTTTTCCTGTGCCACTACATGCTGACTCAGCAGAACACAGCGCTTAGGGAGAGAGGTGGAAAAGGCTACATCTCAGAGTTACACAACGTTGGGGACCGTGTCAGAAGTGTTGAGTAAGCAAAGACAAAACGTGAACACATGCATTCCTTTAATCTGAGGCGAACTACATGCTCTGAATCTCCACAGGATATGAACAGCATTCTAAAGGAAGCCCAGGGTTGTGTCTCAATTGTCTGTTGTGGTAACCTTCCCTCCTTCCCTCCTTCCTTCCACCCTCTCAGACTCAAACTGAGGTGAAGGGAGTGACGATGGCTGTTCACGGACCTGACTGCTTTAACCACACACAAACAGCAAACGTTGGAGAGGAGATGATCAAGACTGATTGTTATCAAGCTCATTTTAGGTTGATCAATGATTAGTAATGAAGTAACACACTTGAATGACTACTAAGTATTGCTTGAATAGAGCCTTAAGCAAATTACCAAGGCTTTTTCGATTTGTCTCGTGAATTAAAAAGCGTTTGATTTTTCAATCCAAGACTGAAGCCAAACAAAACAATTATTCCGATTGCACTGTGGGAATACTAATCTAGATTTAATCAATTTGTTTCTCAGCATTGTCGTAACTGATTGGTAATAATATCTGATTCTCTTCTTACTGCTTAGAGGCATTCTAACATCATCTCTTTACTTCAATGTCTCCCTCTCTTTCTCTTCGTGTTGTGGGTCCCCAAACTTTTTTCCTGCGAGGGCCAGATCATTTTTTCATATTCATTGCTATTGAAATCAAAACATTTACTTACTATGCATATTAATCAGTGTACATTTTTTATTTATTTTTTAATATAAAAAAAACAACAACAGTCTCTGGTATTGTTCAGAGGGCCGATAGCATGCTAGCTGTTAGCCCAGCTGTGCTCACAAGTGTGGAAGCGTGGGTAACTGCTAGCCCCAATCTACTAACCGTTAGCCCCAATCTGCTAACCGTTAGCGCCTATCTGCTACCCCGCTAACCCCAACCCCTACAGAATTAGTTAGCCCACGAGAAAACACCTCGTCTCATCAGAGCACAGGCGTCGGATTACGGCTAACAAAATCACAAATCGCCCAGAGGAATTATGTATCCAGCGCTGCACAGATTATCCTGACAGCAGAGAGTGTTGTTATGGTGCGCTCTGATCATTATCGACGTGTTTACTGATGACATTTACATAACACTGTGATTTAAAGCCCCTGACACTATGACAACCACTGGGATATATATCCAACACAGCAACAGCCTCGGTAAGTATCAGTTACTGATTTAGAAAAGTATGTATTTTGTTTTAGAAGGGTTTGTAAATTAATATATAAGACACAGAGTCCAAACTGCGATAAATTCTCTACACTGTGCCTACATAATCATTTGTATTCTGTAATGGAAAGATGCGACATCGAGGTTGTATATTTTCCGTGACCAACGTTGTTGACGCCAGAGTGGAGACGACTCGGTAAAGGCTCGTTCTGGGGTCTGGAGACACAAGCCTGACGGCTTATCAGAATCAGACTGAGCGTGCCCCGGAGGGCGCGTCGGTTACGGTTGTCGGGCCAGGCCTGCAGTTCTTGGGTTACCCACGGAGACCGAGCAGTCCAATTACGTGTGAGCTGCGGAGCCTCGCAGAGGAAAAGTGTGAGAGCGAGAGAGAATGTCTCTCTGTGTTTTATATTTTGATTCATGTACTTTTTATGTTATTATTTAATACACATATATTATTATAAGAGGAGAGAGAGCGAGAGAGAGAGATGAGAGAGAGATGAGAAGAGAGAGAGTGAGAGAGACACGTGAGAGAGCTGACAGATGATAGAGACATAGAGAGCGGAGAGAGAGAGAGAGAAAGAGAGAGAGACCGGATAGACATGAGAGAGACCGAGAGAGAGAGAGTAGTCATGAGACTAGCTAGAGACAGAGAGAGACTAGAGATGATAGAGAGGCGACGAGCTGATCGGAGCATGACGTCACTGCTCGCGCGCGAGCGAGAGAGACCGAGAAGAGACGAGAGAGAGCTCGAGAGAGGCGTGTGAGTAAAACGATGTCTTCCCTCTCATCTCTCCGCAGCAGGCAGCTGATCAGACTGTGCTGCTAAACTGACAGGCAGGCGCGCCTCGCTTCGTTAAGCACAGAGAGAGGCGAGCAGGGAAGCTGGGCCTGTCAGGAGCTTATCTGACACGGTTTGCACTTACGTGTTTGATAGCTCAGAGAGGAGAGAGAGGGAGATAGAGGGTGGAGCATTTGGGATCCTAGAGGTAAACAACTCGCCAGCGGTGTCTGGGGCTTCCCGGCATGCAAGATAACCCAGGAAACAACATTTGTTTTTGTCTGATATTCTGCAGGAACCAGGTGATTGCTTCACCACCGATCAATAACTCAGCAGCCCATGGGCGAGCGAGGCTAGCTGCATGGAGAGATGACGGCTCTCTACTTAATGGCTTTGGACTCCACGTCGGTTCAGCTGTCCTCAGAGTCTTTCTGCCTCATGTTGTCGGGTAACGTCTAAAGGCCTATAGAACCATAACTAGACTCCGCGCAACAGGTGGTGTTGGTGTTGCTGGTGGGGGGTGCTGGTGGTGTGTGTTGCTGGTGGGGGTGCTGGTGGGGGGTGGTACACCCTCAGCTGGACCAACTGCAGGTGGTCTGGGAGCAGCAGGCCTCAGATATGAAACCTCCTCTGTCTGGGAGAGGGAGCTAACACTGACCTTAGATCACAGTCTGTAGGGGCTCCTTGATCAGGCCTCCCCGTGGATGGGAAATTAGGTGATGGGAGGGTGGAGGGGAGAGGGTGGAGGGAGAGGGTGGAGGGAGAGGGTGGAGGGAGTAGGGTTAGAGGGAGAGGGTAGAGGGTGTGGAGGGAGAGGGTGATGAGAGAGAGAGAGACAGAGAGAAGATAGCAAGAAAGAAAAAATGGGAAGAGGGAGAGACAGACACAGAAAGAGAGAGAAAGATAGAGAGAGAGGGCATCAATCAATGGTTAAGCCAGGCCCATAGCAGCGCTCAGGGACCTATTAGCCTAAAGTGGAGAAGCAGAGGCTCATGGGAAGAGTGTGGCACTGTGTAATTGTGTGGGGGTGTGGAGTGTGTGTGTGTGTGGAGTGTGTGTGTGTGTGTGGAGTGTGTGTGGAGTGTGTGTGTGTGTGAGAGAGTGTGTATGAGTGTTAGGGAGAAGGAGAAGAAATGGAACAGAATCGGAAAGAGAATAGGAGAGAGGAAAGTGTGCGTCAACCAAAAATACATTTGAAAAAAGCTGTACGAATGTGTGTGTGTCCGTGCGTGTGTGTGAGTGTGAGAGAGAAGATGTTTTGTGTGGGTTTGTGTCTCGGGAAGAATGGAGAAGCTGTGAGTATTTTTGAAGTGGCTGTTAAATTATTTTGTTTTTCCTCACTGGGAGTCAGTAGTAGGAATCAAATGTCATTATTTCTGAGGGAAGAAAGATGCCATCTCCTCTATTCTGTCATTTCAAGCATGTTTGTTGTCTGAGCACAAACCCTCCAGGGTTCACTTATCTAGTTCTATCAGGACTCTTAGTCGTCCTCTGTTGGAACGGGTCCTCACAGAGACAGCTTGTTGCAACACAGCTGGTGTGTGTGTGACTAGGAGGGCCCACGAGCAACGCTAGCTAGCTCTTAACCCATCAGCAGAGAGTCACAAGACAACAGTCACCACTTAAGCCACTGAATGGAGGGTCAGAGTTCATGGAAATAACAAAGTGGACTTCATCCCCAGCGAGACGATCACAGTCCCATGACAGAGAGAAACAACCGTAAGTATCCAAGGAATTACCTCAGGGGGCTCGGCTCCCATTTCCACGTTTCCACCAATCATCTCAGATCAAGCTACGCTGTGTTTTGGTCTCCGACGTTTGCAGCGTGAACAGATGAACTCCGTTCCACCCAAAAACACAGAATCGATTCTGACGTGAAACTGCGAACGGCGGCCAAATAGCGTGCGTTCTCTGTGGACGTCTCGTGTCGGGTCCTGAGGCCGGGGGCCCGGGGGCCGGGGTTACTGTGTTCTGTTTGCGTTGGGCTGCGCTGGCTGTCAAGGACTCTTTATTCTGGGTCAGACTACGGCAGTCAGATCGAGGCCAGAAAAACACAACATGTGGTCCTCATCTCGTTCTGCCAATAACACGACCACTGAAGTCTGGCATCGCTCTCTCCCCCCCCCTCGGATCACATCGGACCGGTACTTGGAACGGTTCCTACAGACCCAAACTTCCTTTCCTCTCATTTTGTGCGGTTCCAGTCAGATGGTCTCCCTGGTTTAACAGGCCAGCCACAGCTGATAGACTTCAGACGGCAGGAGTAATTGATTACTCTCGACAGGATCGTTAGCACCCAGATCAAACCTAGGTGGACGCTTCATTTGACTGCTGATCTAATTCCACGGGGGGTAATTCCTAATTCAGAAAAGTTTTGGAGCTTGAACAACTTTCTGGCTCTAGCTGCATATATATATTTTATTTTTATTTTTCTTCATATTTTTTGAGAAAAGTACTTCAAAAGAAATAGCACACCTCTACCATTTCTCAAGATTATGCATTTGAGCAACTTTTCAGTTAATTCATGTCACCAACATTTAAGATATTAGTTCCCTATCTAAAGACATTTAAAAGTTCATTTTCAGCCTGTGACTGAAAACCCGGTATCTGTAAGTAGTGTTACTTGTAGCATTAGCTGGTTGATGCTTGTATTGTAGCCTAGCTACCTGTACAGCTGTGTCAACACATATTTGGCCTGTATTCTGTTGGTGATTGATATAGTACATATTTAAATGCAAACCTTTATCATGATAAGATAACTTATTTTGAGGGTGTAGGTTCTTTAGTTATTGTCAGCTAAACACAAGTGGTTGCCTCTCTTGCTATTGTCAACGGTAGCATGCTACGCTAGCTCATAAGGCCCAGACTCACCAATGAAGCGGTAGCATGCTACGCTAGCTCATAAGGCCCAGACTCACCAATGAAGCGGTAGCATGCTACGCTAGCTCATAAGGCCCAGACTCACCAATGAAGCGGTAGCATGCTACGCTAGCTCATAAGGCCCAGACTCACCGATGAAGCCCAGCTGGGAGAACTCCAAGATCATCCACTCTTCAGAAGACTGCTGCAGGGCAAAGTTCTTCATGGTGGTGAAGTAATTTGGACGAGCAACAATGTCATCCTCAAGCTGAGAGGGAGATAGGGAGGGAGGAAGGGGGAGAGAGAGAGAGACATAGAAAGAGAGGAGGGAGAGAGAGAGACAGAGAGAAAAAAAACATTACAAATACGTTGCAGTTTCCTTCCATCTTTTAATATGGGGGATTTACGTGACAATTCCCTCTCATTAGATCTAATTAAATACTAATAGGTCTAATTTGTGGCAATGGGTTTATGTGATTGCAACCATATGGCTTAAACTATTCAATAATTGAAATCTCTGGAGGGGTCGCTAACATTACTCTGTGCTACACTTTGGAAGCTGTGAACCGAATCTCTACCATCCAGTAAGTTGTTTAATAACTTCAAAGAGGAAGTTGGTGAAAACAACATCAGCAAAATGCATCAAATTAGGTTGAAAAGAGCCCAACACCAAAACCTTATAGTGATTCAAACACAGATCACGACCTTATAGTGAATCAAACACAGATCACAACCTTATAGTGAATCAAACACAGATCACCACCTTATAGTGAATCAAACACAGATCACGACCTTATAGTGAATCAAACCTCATAGTGAATCAAACACAGATCACGACCTTATAGTGAATCAAACACAGATCACCACCTTATAGTGAATCAAACACAGATCACCACCTTATAGTGAATCAAACACAGATCACGACCTTATAGTGAATCAAACACAGATCACCTCCTTATAGTGAATCAAACACAGATCACCACCTTATAGTGAATCAAACACAGATCACGACCTTATAGTGAATCAAACACAGATCACCACCTTATAGTGAATCAAACACAGATCACAACCTTATAGTGAATCAAACACAGATCACCACCTTATAGTGAATCAAACACAGATCACCACCTTATAAGTGAATCAAACACAGATCACCACCTTATAGTGAATCAGCATAACAGATTCAGTACTAAAATGAAACAAAATGGAAAAGAAGGCTTGTTTCACAGCTCATCCTAATGAGAGGTGACGGTTGCTGTGTGTGTGTGTGTGTGGTGTGTGTGTTTGTCTGTGTGTGTATGTATGTGTGTGTGTGTGTGTGTGTGTGTGTGTGTGTGTGTGTGTGTAAGAGAGAGAGAGTGGCAGTGTGTGTCTACTAAACAGATGAGGTGATTATGGGAGGACTAAACCAAGCTCTAACGCTGCCCTCGTCCAGCCTGCAGTATTACACTCACGCAAACCTGTCACTTCCCCTCCCTTCCTCCTCTTCTCCCTCCCACATTCGAGGAGGAAGAGGAGGAGAGAAGGAAGGGAGAAGAGAAGAGGAGGAGAGAAGAGGAGGAGAGAAGAGGAGGAGGAGGAGAGAAGAGGAGGGAGAGGAGAGGAGGGAGAAGAGAGGAGGGAGAAGAGAAGAGGAGGAGAGAAGAGGAGGGAGAAGAGGAGGGAGAAGAGAAGAGGAGAAGAGGAGGAGGGAGAAGAGG
The DNA here is from genome assembly GCA_903064625.1 of Mallotus villosus. Lineage (NCBI taxonomy): Eukaryota > Metazoa > Chordata > Actinopteri > Osmeriformes > Salangidae > Mallotus > Mallotus villosus. The sequence continues at coordinate 138,437 of CAEFZP010002111.1, forward strand.
AGGAGAGAAGAGGAGGAGAGGAGAGGAGGGAGAAGAGGAGGGAGAAGAGAAGAGGAGGAGAGAAGAGGAGGAGAGAAGAGGAGGAGAGAAGAGGAGGAGAGGAGAGGAGGGAGAGAGAGAGGAGGGAGAAGAGAAGAGGAGGAGAGAAGAGGAGGGAGAAGAGGAGGGGAGAAGAGAGAGGAGAAGAGGAGGAGGGAGAGAAGAGGAGGAGAGACAGGCTGGATGCGTTGTAGGTCGTACGCGGAGCGGAGCGGACGGTGATTCCTGACAGATGGCCGTTCCTCCTCCACCAGCTGGAGACACAGAGGCTGCATCCCTCTCAGTGGTGAGTCTGCCCAGGAACTGAAGGAAAACTGGATGTGTACTTAATCACACGTACATGTTGATGTTTCCTAAAGGTGTGGTGGGTTCCGCCTGGTGTGTGTGTGTGTGTGTGTGTGTGTGTGTGTGTGTGTGGTGTGTGGTGTGTGTGTGTGTGTGTGTGTGTGTGGGCTGCAGGTGTATTGTGTAGGCTTGTCTATCTGTCGGACAGTTTTTTTCTCCACAAACCAATAGGAATCACTGAAGAAAAGTTGTGGAAAGGTTCAGCAACCTCAACCCTTTGACTGATGGGGGTCGTTGAGATTCCGGTAAACCAAAGCGACAAGATGAAGCCGGGTCCCCATCCCTCCCCAGGCCCCATCCCTCCCCAGGCCCCATCCCTCCCCAGGCCACCATCCCTCCCCAGGCCTCATCCCTCCCCAGGCCTCATCCCTCCCCAGGCCCCATCCCTCCCCAGGCCCCATCCCTCCCCAGCCCCATCCCTCCCCCAGGCCCATCGCTCCCCCAGGCCCCATCCCTCCCCAGGCCCCATCCCTCCCCAGGCCCCATCCCTCCCCCAGGCCCCATCGCTCCCCCAGGCCCCATCCCTCCCCAGGCCCCATCCCTCCCCCAGGCCCCATCGCTCCCCCAGGCCCCATCCCTCCCAGGCCCCATCCCTCCCCCAGGCCCCATCGCTCCCCCAGGCCCCATCCCTCCCCAGGCCTCATCCCTCCCCAGTCCCCATCGCTCCCCAGGCCCCATCCCTCCCCCAGGCCCCATCGCTCCCCCAGGCCCCATCCCTCCCCAGGCCCCATCCCTCCCCAGGCCTCATCCCTCCCCAGGCCTCATCCCTCCCCAGGCCTCATCCCTCCCCAGTCCCCATCGCTCCCCAGGCCCCATCCCTCCCCCAGGCCCCATCCCTCCCCAGGCCCCATCCCTCCCAGGCCTCATCCCTCCCCAGGCCTCATCCCTCCCCAGGCCCCATCCCTCCCCAGGCCCCATCCTCCCCAGGCCCCATCCCTCCCCAGGCCCCATCCCTCCCAGGCCCCATCCCTCCCCCAGTCCTCCTCCCTCCCCAGGCCCTCCCCAGTCCTCCTCCCTCCCCCCTCCCTCACTAGGCCCTGCTGGGTCTGAGGGCTGGGATCGCTCAGCCAGCTGAGTTCCACGGCCAGAACGGGCTGTTTCCATGATCTGATCAAAGCTCCCAAAAAGTCCCATGGAACAACGCTGGCACCAACGTTAACTTGTGCACATGTGATCCATCCAGAGGTTCTGATTCTGACTAGAACATTCCGGTGGGGACAGAAACCAGCAGACGGGTTGTAATCAAAACCCTCCTCTTAGAAGCACTGTGAATGGCGTCTACATCTTCCACTGCCTTCTCAAGGTCGGTAACCTGGTAACGGGGTAACTAGGTAACCACATGGCGGTAATCAGACTGCCCCACCAGAGGAAAAAACCCTCAAAGAGTCAACGTCAACAAACATCTCTCAGGACCCCCGCCCTCCAAGGGTCAAAGTTCACCACTGAGGTCTCACCAGCTACACCTGAGACCAGAGTCCTTGCTTCCTCTACTCTCCAGCGTGCGTCAGTCTTACAGGAGGGCTTGTGCATGGTCGCTGTGTTCAGAGGCTGCCCTGCCTCACACCAGCACAGAGGCTGCCCTGACTCACACAAGCACAGAGGCTGCCCTGACTCACACAAGCACAGAGGCTGCCCCGACTCACACAAGCACAGAGGCTGCCCTGCCCTACACTGTGGGTTCTCCATCCCAGAGGGAACATGTGGGTTCTCCATCCCAGAGGGAACATGTGGGTTCTCCATCCCAGAGGGAACATGTGGGTTCTCCATCCCAGAGGGAACATGTGGGTTCTCCATCCCAGAGGGAACATGTGGGTTCTCCATCCCAGAGGGAACATGTGGGGTTCTCCATCCCAGAGAGAACATGTGGGTTCTCCATCCCAGAGAGAACATGTGGGTTCTCCATCCCAGAGGGAACATGTGGGTTCTCCATCCCAGAGGGAACATGTGGGTTCCTACCTGTACGTAGTACGTCCCCTTAGACTGGGCGTACATCATGAGGAAACAGTAGTCCAGGTTCTGCTTCGTTCTCCACCTGGAGGGGAACAGGAAGGAGGGGAACAACAAGAGAAAACATTCAATTTAAAAAAAACCTTGACCATCGCAGAATGATAGAAGAAGAGTGTCTACAGTTACGGGCTCACAAACAGCTTTAGAGTCCAACACTGCCTTAAACCGGAGATCCTCAAATGAAGATGTGACATTCAGCTCAACACACCCATCTGGATACACACACGCACACACACACACACACAGCGTCTTCTACACCGAAATCTTATTCCTAGAGTCATACCACACCTCACCCCTACCCTACCCTCCTCCCACACACACACCTCACCCCAACCTTCCTCCCACCCACCCCCCCCACACACACACACACACACACCACTCCCCCCACACACACTTCAGATTGGATGAGAGAGCTGCATCAGAGCAGCTTGGAGCGGTGAGAAGAGAGCGGTGAGAAGAGAGCGCTCTGTGTCCTGTGAGCCCACAGCACAGACAGCCCCAGAACAGGAAGATTCAAACAAAAGCTTGATTAGGAGCAGGAAATTGTGAGGACATTTTTTTTCAACACAACCACACAGCGTGTAATCCGCTCTGGCCCCTGGGCGCACACATACAACCCCCGTTAACCCAATTAGAAATCTTACGTTACAAAAGCAGCACGCAAACATTTTAGGAAACTTGACTGTCTACAATCAATTCTCTTCTATAGAATTTCAGGTCAACGGAAAAAATGGTGAATGTCATTATTTACATTTTACAGAGGACTCCTAGATGTGTGTACAACTGAAATATACACAAATAAGTATTACTAAATGCTATTTGTCTGAACAGAGATGTACAAACAATAGCTGCAGGTGTACACAGTGAGAACACATGATTTAATATTTGTGGGTTGGTCTAATTGCCTGATAAGCTTTCTTAATTGAAGCTGTGCCATTGAGATAAGAGAGATGTTCACCCCATCCCACGCACACATAACAAGCAGAAAGCTTTCCTCTGAGGCTTTTACACACCATCTGGTCATTTGATAAGATGTATCACCATACGGGCAGATGATAGGAGACAAAGCTGTGTTTACTGGACACTGTCGCAGCTCTGCAGCCCAGGCAGGGTCGCCCCCTGGAGTAAATCCAACGCGCATGGGCACAATTTTTTTTCTTTAGTTTTTAAGGTTGAAAAAATATTTTTAAAATTGCATAATTGATGAGGACTCTACAGTTCTCGTCACGATCCCAGAGAGGGAAGAAGACCCAGACCCAGGGTACACGGTGACGTGTTTATTTTTCTCCCAAAAAGGAGGCAAGAATCTTAGTCAAACAGAAAATGTTCGGTAATCCACTTGGCAAAAATGAATCCAAACGGGTTAAGCAATAGTCAAAGTCAAAGATACAGGGCTAAAGTCTATACACAATCTCAATATTAGTTATTTGTAGGCTCAGTAAGTCGCTAACACAAACAATACCGAACAAAGAAACAAACAAAGGGCCTAAAATAGGCACCCTAACGATTAACAGGTGACATCAATACAACCAAATGACAGCCACAACACAGGACATAGAAACGTAATACTAGACAGTGAAAAAGCTAAACCCAAAACAGTCCTCATCTGCTCTGTTTTAGGCTTCTCTGTTCTCCTCACCTCTCTTCCCCTCTCCTTCCACTGTGTGTGTAAAAAAATATATATAAATGAATGATCAAAAAAAGTGATGTAAAAAAGTTTCCAAAGGGTGAAAAAATATTTTCGAACTAACGTGAGTGAAATATATGTTTTTTCCCCCACACAGTACATAGAACATGTCTATTATGGATGAGACAGGGAGTTAACACGTACAGAGACAGGGAGTTAACACGTACAGGTACGATGGAAGTCTTTGGTTGTTCTCCTCTTGGCAGTTCCCTAGCATCTAAAACTACAATAAAGAATCTAAAACTAGAATAAAGAAGTCATCATCTTACGTGAGCTACTATATACTCATCTCATAATGTAGAATCTACTATATACTCATCTCATAATGTACAATCTACTATATACTCATCTCATAATGTAGAATCTACTATATACTCATCTCATAATGTAGAATCTACTCATCTAATCTCTGGAAGATCACATGGCGTATACTGTATATAATATAAGAAGTGAATGACACACCCATCTCCTCAGCTTCCCCAGTGCCATGGCGACAGGCTCTACGTCACTCCCTCAGAACTCAGCTCTGCTCCCTGCTGTGTGCACTAATATGAACATAAGCTCCCCCAAATACAACACAACATCTGTACAGAACACACATACAGAAGATCGAGAACACACAGAGGGAGAGCAACACACACACAAACTGGTCCATAACACACACACACTCACACACACAGAAAAGAGAACACACTTGTTTGTCTTCTCTTTCCTCCTCTTTAACATCTCTCTCCTCTCCTTCACATTCCGCTCTCCTCCCTTGATTGCCTGTACCTGTCCAGCCATGTCCTCATGCATTATAAACACCCTCTTCTTTACACTCTGTCTGTATTTGGCAAACAGGGCCATCTCTTCCTCCTGCTCTAGCCAGGCCCTGCTACTGGCTGCATCCGCTGCCATGAATCTGTGATGACACTCAAGACATATGGAACTACACATCCTGGTAAGTACACGTATACACACACACCTCCTACATCCAGCCTATCTATCCTACTGTGTCCAAGCCGGTAGTAGAAGACCAGCCGGTTGATCGATAAGGAACATTGTCTCGTTCAGCCGTTCGTCCTGGAAAAGAGCGTGCGAGGGGAGGAAGGAAGAGGAGAGGGGTGAATAAGACATGGCTGCTGGGCTGAATCGATTGAGGGGGCTTTGATTTAGCGGAGCTCAACAGACTGGCTTTAATCTCTATAGTGATGGTGTCGTCACTGCTGTGGGAGGGAGCCATACCTGGTATTGGGGTTATTACTGGCCAGAGCTAGCCTAGCGGTTCTTTTTGGCAGAAACTAGCCTATTAGAGATTTGCTACAGTTGGATAGCATAGTGCCGATTTTGCTTGGTGGAAGACTGCCTGGTGGTTTGCTAAATTGAAGCTAGTCTAAGGGGTTTTGTATGGGTAAAGCTAGCCTATAGTACTGTGGCAGATCTACCTCGCTGAAACTAGTTAAGCGATTATGTAAGACCAGACATTACTTTTCCACTTCGCGGCCCATCTGCACAGAGCTAAGCTAGCTCAAATATAATTGCGCCCGCCAACACATCAGTTCACGTAATTTGCGTTTATAACACATGTTTATTATATGGCAACGACAGTACGAGCCTTCTGATTGGCTAATGGGTAGTCATGCCAAACCCGTATTGACCAGCGGTCCAATAAGTATTGTTATTATATGGCAACGACAGTACGAGCCTTCTGATTGGCTAATGGGTAGTCATGCCAAACCCGTATTGACCAGCGGTCCAATAAGTATTGTTATTGCCCTCCTCTGACGTCATCTTCAAAATTAGCGATATCGAAGTCAACTGAGACCAGACGATACTGAAGACATCAACAGCGACGAAGAAATTGTTAACTTTCTAAAATAATCGTTATTTGTGTTGGAATTAAAGCCATTTTAGCAGAACCGTACTGTCCGCTTTCTATCAAAAGTAATTGGTTGCTAGACAACACCTGAAACACACCGTGAGAAGACTTGAGAGCTAGCCTAGCTAGCTACAATTAGCCTACAATTTACAAAATGAAAAGAGCTAAAAATGCCATATAATAAACAACTTACTAACCTCGACCGTTCGGTCATGCCGGGAAATATCAAACCTCGACTTTGCCGTATCAACCTCGCTATCGCTCGGTCGATACGTTCAAGTCTCGTTTGATATTTCCCGGCATGACCTCACTCTCGGTTAGTAAGTAGTTATTATTGCCCTCCTCTGACGTCATCTTCAAAATTAGCGATATCGAAGTCAACTGAGTCCAGACGATACTGAAGACATCAACAGCGACGAAGAAATTGTTAACTTTCTAAAATAATCGTTATTTGTGTTGGAATTAAAGCCATTTTAGCAGAACCGTACTGTCCGCTTTCTATCAAAAGTAATTGGTTGCTAGACAACACCTGAAACACACACCGTGAGAAGACTTGAGAGCTAGCCTAGCTAGCTACAATTAGCCTACAATTTACAAAATGAAAAGAGCTTAAATGCCATATAATAAACAACTTACTAACCTCGACCGTTCGGTCATGCCGGGAAATATCAAACCTCGACTTTGCCGTATCAACCTCGCTATCGCTCGGTCGATACGTTCAAGTCTCGTTTGATATTTCCCGGCATGACCTCACTCTCGGTTAGTAAGTAGTTATTAACAACTCAAATATGTTGATATTCATTTATTTTTTATAATTTCGTTTTTAACTGCTTTGGCGGCCCACCTGCATTACCCTCAGTTTGGGAATCGCTGTCCTAGACTAGTTAGCATCAAGCACTAGTACGTTAGCTAATACACTGAGATTGGGACGGTTTTACAAAGCAACAAGTCAATGCTAGCATACCTTGCAATCATGGGCCTATTGCACAAACATCCAGCGTTTCCTGTCATGGTTGAAAGGAAAGATCAGGCAAAAGTAGCACAGCCCTGGTGCAGGTAAATGAGACCGCAAACAAAAAACACCATTAAAATTCTCTCTACGAATTAACAGTGAGTGGAAGGGGATTGTCTGGCCAAATGAAAACTTGCAGCCAAATTGGGATCATAGCAAGGCAGCGCTTTCCATATCCCACTCATGGCCCACACAATAACAGCCAAAGCCTGAGGATAGGAAAGGCTCAGTGTAATGTTATAGCCAGAAATCTATAAACAATCGTCAGGGATTGACCGTTCTGGTTTCATATGGATCTATACATCGGTCTGTGTGACTGACCTGTCGCGGTGTTCTGCAAGTGGTTATTTCTGTCTGGATGGGTCGGGAACGATGCCTCTCTGTCTGTCAGTGGAAAATAAATGGGCCTAGCTAGGCCTACATATAAACGCGATCACCGCCATGTTGTGCTGCTACAGAGCCGTGAATCTTCCTAGAAATAAATATAACCACTATGAGCTAGTGAGCCGCCAACGGGCTCTGTAACGTGAAATACAATCCGTGAGATAAAATAGAGATACAATAACATAGCTCTTATGATTTAGCCTACTCAGTATTGCGCTATTTGTTGGCAGCCAGCGGTGTTATAGATATTTCCATTTTTATGCGAAAGCGCACAAACTCCCATTAAGTTAACACCGAATGAAATAAACAACATCTTAATCACCGGCTGTATACGTGCACTACACTAGTTTGATGAATGAGGCAAAACGCTGATTTACTAGCCAAGGCAGTTTTACAATCGGGGGAAAAAAGGGAATCTTTTTAATTTCCACGTAGATTCATTTTAGAAGTAATGAACACCGTGTTCCTTCCGCTTGACCCCACACACCACACACACACACACACACACACACTCAATCTCTCCCTCTTTCTCTATCACTTTATCACTCTCTTCCTCTTTATTTTTTCTCTCTATGGCTCCTGCTCTCTTTCTCTCTACAGACCCCATGGCTCTCTCATTCTTGCTTTTCTTCTGCTCTCTCCCTCCCTATCTCCCTCTCTCCCTCCCTCCCTCTCTCTCTCCCTATCTCCAACGTTCTCCCCACTCCTTAACTTTGGGGTTTGACAGCTCTGCTCCCTGCTTGGCTGCCTCCACTTTCCCACAACAACAACACTTCACATTTAGCTTCCCGCTGCACTTTAACTCACTTCTGACATACCATGGTGCTGTGATGAACGCATCACTCTGTCACCTACAGGACATAGGGCCTACCATGCTGGCTCTCATTTTGCACACACATACACACAAACCACATGGACATTAGCTGTTGCAGTGGATGAGTGTGTGAGTGTGTGTGAGCGTGTGTGAGCGTGTGTGAGCGTGTGTGAGCGTGTGTGAGCGCGTGTGAGCGTGTGAATGGATTGCCAGATGTGTCACCAGTCTCCTAGACTACCTCATTGATATGTACTGATATGATTACTACCTGCTCACTTATTCAGCTCTCCAACACTGTTGCTCTCTCTCTACTTGTCTGGCTAGTGGTGTGTGTGTGTGTGTGTGTGTGTGTGTGTGTGTGTGTGTGTGTGTGTGTGTGTGTGTGTGTGGTGTGTGTGTGTGTGGTGTGTGTGTGTGTGTGTGGTGTGCGGCATGTGTTTCTTCGTATTTCTTATGCACCCTTTGGCAACAGCAGTCATCCTCGTGGAACAGTGATGTGTGTGTGTGTGTGTGTGCAGTGGAAAAGTGATGTGTGTGTGTGTGTGTGGAACAGTGATGTGTGTGTGCTCACATGACACTGTCTGTCTTGAAGATCCTGTCAGCAACAGCTTGTGACTGCCATGTTTATGAATGAACCATACCCCTGCATTCAGAGTAGGGGGCCGTGACTGTGTGTGTGTGTGTGTGTGTGTGTGTGTGTGTGTGTGTGGTGTGTGTGTGTGTGTGTGTGTGTGTGTGTAATAGCATGTTCCTGTGTGGGTGGACTGTCTATGCAGTGCTTCGTGAGCGCTCAAAAATGTTTCACTTTCTGCTGGACTTGAATGAACTACAGTGTTCAGTGTAAGACACAGGGTCAGTGTGTACGAGCAGGACCATATCTCTGTCCATGATCATGTTTATATTGATCAATAATTGAATAAGTGTGTTGTGTGCGTGTGTTCAAGTCCATTTGAGTATTTCTCCATCCTATAAGGTGTGTGTGTTGAGTGCCTCAGTGAGAGTCTGGATACAGCCGGGCCTCATGAATTAGCCATGATGACAGCCTGCAGCTGTCTGGGGAGTTATTCTACACTGCTCTCCTTCTCATTACAGCTAGTGATAAATCACACTGGCCTACACACGCATGCACACACAGACACGCATGCACGCGCACACACAGACACACACACGCATGCACGCGCACAGACACACAATGTTTGTGTGACTGAACTGTGCTAGCTCCCTTCCTACCTACACCTTCTCATGTCTCTGCTTATAGTTAAAATGTTAAAACCTTTTCTTTTTCGTGCCTCTGTATGTGTGTGTGTGTGTGTGTGTGTGAGTGTGTGTGTGTGTGTGTGAGAGTGTGTGTGTGAGAGTGTGTGTGTGAGAACGTGCTGAAATGTGATTGAGTAAAGGGGAGCTCTGCCTCGCCTCTAGACTGCTAATCCTGTCAGAGAGAGCCTAATCCAGCAGTCTGAACGTAATCTCACTGGATTAGACGTACAGGTGAGGTGGAGAGAGATGGGATGAGAAAAGCACGGAGCAGAGAGATTAAGAAAGAGTTTAGCAAGACAGGAAGAGTCAAACAAGGATAGACTGATTTAAACAAAAAAAGACAGACGGACTGAGAGAGAGAGACAGACTGAGAGAAACAGACTAATAGAGCCAGAGAAACGACACCAGAGAGAGAGAGGGAGAGAGAGAGACAGAGAGGGAGAGAGAGAGGGAGAGAAAGGAGATGATGGTGGAGTATGGATCACTTGCCTTTGTTAATGAGTAGGATGTGGTTGGGTGAAGCAGAGAGAGAGAGAGAGATACGGAGGGAGGGAGAGAGAGAGAGAGGGAGAGACAGAGAGAGAGAGAGAGATAGAGGAGCTCTGTAGACTGAAGCCTCTAGCCTCCTCTTCATCAAATCACACGAGGCAGCCAAGCACTAAATAACACTAAAGACCAAAGCACCCACACTGGGCTGATGACACACACACACACACACACACACACCACACACACACACACACACACACACACACACACACACACACACAGAGGGACACACTAACAGAGTGATTGACAGCTAGTGTGATTCAAATGGATGTACACACATTCATCTGGGTTTTAGGCTGGTTAAGTTGCAGCTCCATGGTCATATGTGAAGCCCTCTGATGTTGCTTGTAAGGATTTCATTTGATATACATAAAACACACATACTGCAGGCTACACACACACACACACACACACACGCACGCACGCACGCACATACCTACACAGAAGCAGACAGACTCCCAAACAAGCCTGCAGATACACACATTAAGAAGAGATAAGTTAAACAAAGAGGGCAGTCCAGGGTGGTCCACACACACATACTCTCACACACACACACACACACACACACACACACACCACACACACACACACACACACACACACACACACCCACACACACACACACACACACACACACATAGTTTCAGACATAGCATTAAATAAATGAAGAGAGAAGTGTTGACTCTGATGATGTCACAGAGCTCCTTAAAGGGACACTCCTGATCCCTGGTCCTCCACTCTCACGCTGGAGGGAACCAGGGACTGCAACATTCTGATCCTTAAGTGCAGAAACAAGCTGAATGCCCTCAAATGTTAGTCCCACTTCAACAACAGAGAACTTGTTCCCAGTTACAGCCTCAACAGGAGAGAGAGAGGAACACAAGGAGAGGAGG
>CAEFZP010002112.1:0-112500 GCA_903064625.1 Mallotus villosus
GAGGCATGCATCAAGCGATGATACGCTTGAAACACAAAATGGAAATCAGATGTCCAACTTCAAAAACCACCGTGGAGGGAATGAGGCACAAGCAAATCAAACACTGCCCATTCACAAGATTACTAAGGAATGAGAGGGGGGAGAGAGAGGGGGGAGAGGCGGGGCCTTCTGTGGTGAGAGATAGAGATGAGAGGAGAGGATGAGAGATATAGCAGATGAAAAAGAGAGAAGAGAGGAAGGGAAGAGAAGGAGAGACAAAAAGAGAAGAAAGAGAGAGAAGGGGGGGGGGGGTGTGTGGTGGAGAGGGCCAGGCGGAGTAAGAGCGTCGAGCAGAAAAGGAGGAGAACGAAGAGGAAGAAAGTGAAGGACACAAAGCTATAAAAAGGAAGGACGCCTTTGGCCCCGAATGAAAGAGAAATGTGATATAGGATTGTATGTGTGGGTGGATTAGTGTGGGGAGAGAGCCAGGGAGAGCCACAGAGAGAGAAGAGAGCGAGAGAGATAGAGAGAGACAGAGTAGAACCGAAGAGACAGAAACGTGACACGTCCAAATCCTGATTCAGACACACACACACGCCGCATGTGTTGCAGCCCAGGCACAGAGGTGGGAGCTGTGGAGAAGAGGTGCATTCTGGTTAAAGGACTTGTAAACCACCGACAAGAGATCCCCTCTGCACAGGGGGAGGGACAGCACCAGTGTGCGGACGATGCGTGTGTGTGTGTGTGTGTATGAGTGTGTGTGTGACGCAGAGGCACGTGTGTGTGAGTGAGTGTGCGTGAGGAAGAGGAAGTGTGTGTGTGTGTGTCTGCGTGTGTGTGCGGGAGTGTGTGTGTTAGTGCGGAAGAGGAGGTGTGTGTGTGTGTGTGTGAGTGACGAAGAGGTAGGTGTGTGTGTGTGTGTGTGCGTGACGACGAGGAGGTGTGTGTGTGGTGTGATGTGCTGTGCGGGAGTGTGTGTGTGAGTGAGGACGAGCAGCTGGTGTGTGTGTGGTGTGTGAGTGGTGTGTGTGTGTGTGTGTGTGAGGGAGTGTGTGTGTGAGTGCCGGTGGCGTCAGCTGCGGAGCGGAGGGGCAGTGTCACAGGGAGACAGATCAGTGTCAGTGGAGTCATGAGACGGTCCAGGTCAGTGGAGTCAGATGAGAAGGTCTGTCAGTGGAGTCAGTGAGGACGGTCAGTGTCTAGTTTATCTCCGCACGTGACGCGTCGGGCATAAGCTCCTTTAGCACCTGAGACCTCCTGTCATACACAGGGGCTTCAGTGGCGTAGAGAGAGAGGGTGAGAGAGGGAGAGCGAGAGAGAGAGAGAGAGAGATGAGAGAGAGAGAGCTAGATCTAGCAGAGAGAGAGAGAGATGTGGTGAGAGCTAGATCGAGAGCAAGGGGAGAGAGAGAGAGATGGAGAGCTATAGCAGACAGAGATCGAGAGAGTAGATTGAGAGCTGACTGCTAGAAACTGGACTCCTACTCTTAGACTGAGGGACGAGCTACCACACCCTGTGTCGAGAGATCGAGAGAAGAGAGAGAGAGTAGAGAGATCGAGAGAGAGAGAGATAGGGTAGGAGAGAGAGAGTAGAGAGACAGAGAGAGAGAGAGAGAGCTAGCTGAGAAACTGACTCATACTATTGACTGAAGGGCCTATGCTACCACACCCTGGGAAGAGAGAGAGAGAGAGTAGCGAGAGAGAGAGAGAGAGAGAGAGAGATAGAGAGAGGAGAGAGAGAGAAAGAGAGAGAGATGTTTATGTTAGCCTACATCCACCCTGACTGCAGTTCATATGGAGTCAGTGCTTCTAGCAACACTCATCAGCATGTGAACGTGTTAAGAAACAACAACAGTTCAATGTCATAAGCCCTATGTTTCCTTCACCTTAACCCCTCCCTGGAGAGATCACAGATCTACGTCTGTGTAGATAGCTCCAATCTGATTGGCTTACAACCTGTCCCAACCATGTCAGTATCAGCAAGGGAGGAAGGAGGACTCCTTTTCTCACCTGTTCCTGCAAGGCTTTTCTTTGAGGTGATGGCAGAGTGGGATTTCTGGGCACGGGGAAAGACCAGACAGAGATGTGGTCACATGACAACTTTCTAGAGTTGCTCTCACATCTCTGGTGTTGAGAGGGAGAGCTCTGCGACGAAGAGGGAAGAGATTAACACCGGGAGCAAAGAGAGATGGAGAAGGGAGCGAGAAAGAAGATGAGAAGGGAGAGAGTAAAGAGACATGGAGAAGGAAGAGAGAGCAAGAGAGTGGCAGACGGAAGAGAGCGAGATGAGACGGGAGCGAGCAAAGCGCGATGGTATGACGAGAGATAAAGAGACATGGAGACATGTAGACGGAACGCGATGGAGTAAAAGAAATTGCTCGCGCCTCGCGCTCTGCGCTCGCGCTCTCTTTGCTCCTGCTCGCTCGCTCGCTTTGCTCCGTTCTCGCGCCCTCGCGCTTTGCGCGCTCGCGCGCTTTGCGCTTTCTCTGTCGCTCCTGCGCGTTTCGCGCTCCGCTCCCCTTTCTCACTGCGCGCGTCCCGCGCGCTGGCCGCCGGCCGCGCGCCCGACGTCGCATGAGCAGGGCGCAGCGCCCGCGGGCTGAGCAGCGGCGCAGCAGCGCGCTGTAGACGCGAGAGCAAAGCGCGCTGCGCGTAGCGCTAGAAGCGGGCTCGAGCAGTCTCGCGAGCTGGCGCGAGAGATAAAAGCTGCGCAAAGGGATCGCGAACGAGGGATGGCTGTCAGCAAAGAGCGCGCTGCGCAGCGCGCGAATAGAGAACTGCTCCGTGCGCAGCTCCCGCGCGCTGGCGCCTGGCGCGCGCCGCGGGCTGCGCCGTGCGCGCGCCGCGGGCTGGCGCCGGCCGCGCGTCGCTCTGGCGCCGGCGCGCGCTCGCGCCATGCGCCGCTTTCGCCGCCCGCGGGCTGCGCCGGCGCGCGCCGCGTCTGGCGCCGGCGCGCGCCCGCGCAGCTGGCGCCGGTCCGCGCGCGCGCTCGCGCTGCGCCGGGCGCGCGCCGCGCGCTGGCGCCGGGCGCGCGCCCGCGGGCCCTGTGCGTCCGTCGCGCGCGCTCGTGGCGCCGGTCTGCGCGCGCGCGCGCTGGCGCCGGGCGCGCAGCCCGCGCCCTGCGCCGGCGCGCGCCGCGGTCTGGCGCACGGCCGCGCGCCGCTGGCGCCCTGTCGCGCGCGCGCGCGCCTGGCGCCGGCGCGCGCCCGCTCCCTGGCGCCGGTCGCAGCGCCCGCGGGCTGCGCCGGCCGCGCGCGCGCTGGCGCCGGTCGCGCGCGCGCGCGCTGCGCCGCGGCGCGCGCCCGCGCGCTGGCGCGCCGCGCGCGCCGCGCGCTGGCGCGCCGCGGCGCGCGCCGCCCGCTGCGCGGGCGCGCGCCCGCGACTGCGCCGCGCGCGCTCGCGTCGCTCTGTGCGCCGCGCGCGCGCGCTCGCTGGCGCCCGGTACGCGCCGCGCGCGCGCTGGCGCCGGGCGCGCGCCCGCGGGTCTGGACGCCGGCGTCGCGCGCGCGCGCTGGCGCCGAGGCGCCGCGCCGCGGGCTGGCGCCGGGCGCGCGCCGCGGGCTGTCGGGCGCGCGCCCGCGGGCTGCCCGCCCGGGCGCGCGGCCGCGGGCTGGCGCCGAGCAGAAAGACGAGATGGCCATCAGGGTCGGTAGATCCGGGAAGACTCACTTAGCAGGGTAGGTAGATAAGGAAGGACTCACTTAGCAAAACCTACAAAGTCCTCATGGTTGGTGTTGATGTAGGCTAACTGAACATCAATGAGCAGCAACACCTGCAGAGCGCGCACACACACACACACACGCGCACACACACACACACACAGTGACTGGGCAGGCCCTGGGAGGACGGCAGAATGGGAGGATGTGATTGGGGTGGTGACCTGGTCTTTGGCTGTGCTCTCCCGATCTCTGATGTATGATGTCACGATCCTCTCGGTCTCCTCCTGCAGCCTAGGAAACGAGCCCAGCTAGAGACGAGAGACACCACACTGAGAGATATCTCCACACACACACACACCCTTCCTCACACACACCACACACACACACACACACACACACACACACACAGGCAGGTACTGTACCCTGATGGTGCACTGGCGCACAGTGGCGGTGAGTTCCTGGATGACCATATCAACACATCTGAGACAGGGAGTCTTCAGAGTCAGAATCTGTCTCTTCACTATGGCCTCGAAGGCCATGTCCGGGGTGAACAGACCTGTCCTGCAGAGAGGGAGGAGGGGGAGGGAGGGAGGGAGAGGGAGAGAGGGAGGGAGGGAGGGGAGGGAGGAGAGACAGAGAAGGAGAGAGTAAAGGAAGAACCAGAGGGGAGAAAGTGAAGAAGAGACGCAGAGAAGAACAGAGAGAGAGAGAGAGAGAGAGAGAGAGAGACAGAAAGAAAAAGAGAGTCAGAGAGAGAGAGAGTCTCAGAGAGAGAGAGAGAGAGAGTCAAAGAGAGAGAGAGTCAGAGAGAGAGAGACAGTCAGAGAGAGAGTCAGAGAGAGAGAGAGAGTCAGAGAGAGAGAACACACCTGATACCGTGGATGTTCTTGATGGCGTAGGTGATCTCCCGGCGCACATCCATCTCATCACACTCCACCTGAGTCAGAATGTTTCAGCTCATCAGCGTCACACACACACACACACACACTCTCTCTCTCTCTCTCTGGAGGATTCAGGAGGGTGTGAAGGCTCACCTGGACCAGTTGGAAGGGAAGCGTTGGTGGAAGATGCGGTTGATCCTGGCCCCTCCGGACAGCTCCTCGGTGTTCACCTGGGCCCCACAACCCTCGATGCACTTCTCAAAGTCCACCGCAAAGTGCTGCATCAGCCTACGGCACACACACACACACACACACACAGTATCTTAGCTACGCACAGACAGGTAGGTGAACACACACACACAGTATCTTAGCTACGCACAGACAGGTAGGTGAACACACACACACAGTATCTTAGCTACGCACAGACAGGTAGCCTAGTGAACACACACACACAGACACACACACACACACACACAGTATCTTAGCTACGCACAGACAGGTAGCCTAGTGAACACACACACACAGTATCTTAGCTACTCACAGACAGGTACCCTAGTGAACACACACACACACACACACACACACAGACACACACACACACACACACAGACACAGACACAGAGGTGTGGACTGACTGCAGCAGAGCCCTGGTCTTGCGGGCGGGGGTCGTCCGGTGTGTGTTGGTGGTACTCGTCCGCCTCGCGCCTCAGCACCAGCAGCTGGGCCTGCACACGGCTGCGGAACGCAGGCAGAGTCTCTCGGATGTGATTGGTCAGTTGCTGCACACAAGCACCACACACACGTAACGTGATGAAACATGCGTGGGGTGGGTGTGTGTGTGTGTGTGTGAGTGTGTGTGTGTGTGTGAGTGTGTGTGTAGACCTGGTTGAGGACTCTCTGGAGGTGCAGGGTGCACATGGGTATGTGTGTATGTATGTGTGTGTGTGTGTGTGTGTGTGTGTGTGTGTGTGGTGTGTGGGTGTGGTGTGTGTGTGGTGGTGTGTGTGTGAGTGAGTGTGTGTGTGTGTGTGTGTGTGTGAGTGTGTGTGTGTGAGCATGTGTGTGGTGTGTGTGTGTGTGTGAGTGTGTGTGAGTGTGTGTGTGTGTGTGTGTGTGTGTACATGTGCGTGTGTGTGTGTGTGTGTGTGTTGTACATGTGTGTGTGTGTGTGTGTGTGTGTGTGTGTGTGTGTGTGTGTGTGTGTGTAGACCTGGTTGAGGACTCTCTGGAGGTGCAAGGTGCCCATGCGGTCGGCCATGTGTCTGTAGGAGGGATGCGACAGGAAGAAGGTCCTCTCTGCAGCCAGCGCCTCGCTGATGTCCTTCCTGTCCTCGATGTCCTTCTGACTGCGGTTCACCACCCCTACGTACCCTACGGGGGGCGGGGGAGGGGGGGGAGGGGGGGGCAGGAGGGTAGAGGAGATGAGGGACAATGCAGGGATATGTCCCCTCATGTCTACATCCAGTCTCTCAGAACTTGGAGTTCTGGTCAGAGCGCTGACGAGCACAGCTCCGGGGCAGTGTGGAGCAGAGAGGGGAGGGGCTGGTGGAGTGGTGTCTGTGTGGGGCTAGGCTCCATGGTGGAGTGGTGTCTGTGTGGGGCTAGGCTCCATGGTGGAGTGGTGTCCGTGTGGGGCTAGGCTCCATGGTAGAGTGGTGTCTGTGTGGGGCTAGGCTCCATGGTAGAGTGGTGTCTGTGTGGGGCTAGGCTCCATGGTAGAGTGGTGTCTGTGTGGGGCTAGGCTCCATGGTAGAGTGGTGTCTGTGTGGGGCTAGGCTCCATGGTAGAGTGGTGTGTATGAGGGGCTAGGCTCCATGGTAGAGTGGTGTGTATGAGAGGCTACGCTCCATGGTAGAGTGGTGTGTATGTGGGGCTGGGCTCCATGTCGAAAGGCCCAGTTTGGAGCCAGTCTGCTGGGTAACAGTAGAAGCATATCCCTGGGTCTCCATGGATAATGCATTTCCACTAAGAGAGTAGGCATGAAGGAGCCAGCACCTGCTGTGGCTTACCCTGTCTTTACCCTACCCCGGGGCACTCACACACACACACACACACACACACACACACACACACACTGCTGGCACAGATTCCCTAGCCTCGGCTCCCACAGTCCAGACAGAAACACGACCCTATGAGCTCAGCACTATGCACTGTCACTGTCTGTATCTGCTCACCGACACACACACACACACACCGACACACACACACACACACACACACAGAGGTGTTACATCATACAGAATAGCTGGCTGTCTTTACCATTGCATTTGTGTGTGTGTTTGGGCAGCGGGACCATGGTGAGAGATGCTTCAAAAGCCTGTCTCATGCTGAGCTTGGTCTGAACTGCTGTTTAGTGCTAAAAGACATGACCCCCCCACCCACACACACACACACACGTTAAGCCTACCCCTGCGTAGGGGCAGCAGCCTGTTCTCCAGGATGACCCGTGCGTCCGTCCCCTCGTCCATCAGGTCCAGCTTGGTGATCACCCCGATGGTCCGCAGCCCTGAAGATCAAAGGTCACAAGAACAACAACATGTATTTCTTCAAAACAAGTAAACCTCTCTCTCTGGGTCCTCACACACACACACACACACACACATCCTACCCTGGGGGTCGACATCCTTGGCCAGTTTGAGGGCGTCCGAGTTGGCCAGGTCGGTGTTGCCGGGGGTGACGGCCAGGATCAGACAGTTGTCTTTACAGATGAACTGCATGATCATGTCTCGAACCTGGTACTCGATGTCTGCGGGCTGCTCGCCCAGCGGCACCTTGGTGATGCCGGGCAGGTCCACCAGAGTCAGGTGCAGAACTGCACACACACACAATATGAGGTTACACTATACAGTACACACCCAGGTAGGGTATTATAAGACAACCAGTATTTGACTTTACACACACACACACAGAGACACCCACACACACACCCCCACACACACATACACACACACAGAGGGTACACACACACACACACACAGAGACACACACACACACACAGAGGGCACCATGAGGGGAGTATATCCTCAGGTGGATGGGGACAGCCACACACACACACAGACAGAGGGTACACAGACACACACACACACACACACACACAATGAGGGGAGTATATCCTCAGGTGGATGGGGACAGCCACACACACACACACACACACACACACAGAGGGCACCATGAGGGGAGTATATCCTCAGGTGGATGGGGACAGCCACACACACACACACACACACAGAGAGGGCACCATGAGGGGAGTATATCCTCAGGTGGATGGGGACAGCCACACACACACACACACACAGAGGGGACCATGAGGGGAGTATATCCTCAGGTGGATGGGGACAGCCACACACACACACACACACACACACACACAGAGGGCACCATGAGGGGAGTAGATCCTCAGGTGGATGGGGACAGGAGAGATCCCCTTATTGGCTCCTGTCAGTCTCTCCGTCTCCACTTCAATCTCCTGCCGCACCTCCAGGAAGTCTGTGAACCTCTTCCCTTTACAGTGCAGGAACTCTGCATACTCTGAGGACGGGAGGGGGTGGGGGGGTCAGAGATGACATGTCGACTGCCCAGCCCCCCCAAAAAAAATATCTGTCATCTTAACACAGTCCTGAGTCTGTGTGCTCCATATCTGGTAGTGTGCTGCCCTCTAGAGGCAGAAGCCGATATTGACACGCTGATAAACTCTAAAATGAACAGGCTGCAGCCTTCTGGAAGGAGAGACCTGTGTTAGTACCTGTGTTAGCACCTGTGTTAGTACCTGTGTTAGTACCTGTGTTAGTACCTGTGTTAGTACCTGTGTTAGTACCTGTGTTAGTACCTGTGTTGGTACCTGTGTTGGTACCTGTGTTAGTACCTGTGTTAGTACCTGTGTTAGTACCTGTGTTAGTACCTGTGTTAGTACCTGTGTTAGTACCTGTGTTAGTACCTGTGTTAGTACCTGTGTTAGTACCTGTGTTAGTACCTGTGTTAGTACCTGTGTTAGTACCTGTGTTAGCACCTGTGTTAGTACCTGTGTTAGTACCTGTGTTAGTACCTGTGTTAGCGCTGATGAGTTGGAGCACCAGAGGTCTGCGAGTCACGATGCCTGGGCCCCGCGGGAGGAAGTCCCTGGAGGGAGGGGGAGGGGTGAGGGAGGGGTGAGGGAGGAAGGGACACACACCAAATATATCACTCTCATGCCTGGCCTTGACTGTGGCCCTCCACCTTCCTCCTATCTCCCCCACATCCCCTCTCCCACCCCATCCCCTCGCTTCCCCTCGCACACCCTTCCCACTCGCACCCCAAATGCCTCTCGCTCACCCCCCATCCCCTCTCACCCCCTTCCCCCTCTCTCTCCCCCCCCATCCCCTCTCTCTCCCTCTCTCCCTCTCCCCCTCTCTCCCCATCCCCTCTGCCTCTCTCTATCTACTTCTCCCTCTCTCTCTCTCTCTCTCTCCACGTCTCCCTCCTTCTCTCCGTCTTTCACATACACAGCAGGGCATACCAGTCACAACCAATGCAGGCGTGTCAAGAAACGCACACTGAAACACTATACCACTTCTGCATCTTTACTACGGCTGTACTGCTTATTTATGGAGGCCTTACGTGTAGGCCAGAGAGTAGACAGGAAAGGGATCTAACCTAATGTCTGTTAGAGCTTCAGTGCCTACCGGGCTGTTGTGAAACAGGCAGGACAGGGTTGGATCTTTCCAAGCAAACTACACAAGTCCAGGTGGGTAACCAGGTCACTGGAACAGGCTTGTGTGGGAGGCTGTATGTTTCCTGTGTCTTACGTCACAACATCCTGCTGTTCTATTTAAGGTTTAGGAAGTTTGTTTAACTTAACAGGATCCTTGTATTGAGCGCAGAGGGGAGCAGAGCTGAGAGGGGCCAGGTGTTGAAGAGATCTGGCCCTCGAGGTGCTGAGGACTGCGGACAGGTCACTAGGAGAAGCCTTCATCCTCTCTCTCTCTTTGTGACTCTCTCACTCACTCCCCTCTCTCTTTTCTCTTACTTTCTCTGTTCTCTCTCTCTCTCTCCCTCTGTCTGATCTAGCAACACTCAGTGGAGAGCTGGATGGTGTGCTCTGATCAACTCTCTGATGTTCTCTCTCCAGATCCAGTGTCTGTCTCCTGGGTCACCTCCCCCCAGGCTAGCCCCAGGCTTTCCCCGACCTCACGTCCCCCGAGGCCATCCCGGACCTCACGTCCCCCCAGGCCAGCCCTCGGCCTTCCCCGACCTCCTCTGTTAGAGCCTCTGTCTGGACCGGCAGTGCGTTCCAAGAGCTAGCACCATACCAGAGGCATTAGCAGAAGAATCCAGATGGAAACAGCCTAGTCTGTATTCAAACAACCAGGCCTACTAGACAAAGACCATGTTCTTCTCTGAGCAGCTTTAACCAAGGCAATAACAACCATCTGCTGGTCACCCTGGACAACCCAAGACTCCCCCCCTCCCCCCACAGACCTTGTTCTGCCCCTGACCTGCCCCTGTGTTACCCTCTGACCTCCTGGGCGTGCTCCAGGACTCCAGAGGCAGCACCGCCTGGGCAATGTCACACACACCGTCATGCCTGGCATCCAGCTATCACGTCTCCCAAATGCAGCCACACACAACCAGATACAGGGACTACAGTATTCCATGGTCAGGAATGCTCTCGATCCCAGTCACGTGGACAGGAATCTGTCGATGTCGCTTACAGAACCAAAAAGACGACCTTGTTCGGATCACTCGAGTACTAAATAGGTCGGGATTTAACCACACATTGTTCACCAGTGTGATGCAGTAGAAAACTCAAACCAGTCATAATTAAGAGGCATTCTTGATTAACTCAAGTCCTGCTGTATCGGGATACGTTTGTTGGGATAAACAGTTGGCTTACCTGCCTACGAAGTTTTCCAAGACGGAACTCTTGCCCGCGCTCTGGCCACCTACGACTGCAATCTGCGGCAGCTCCAGATTGCAGCTCTGTCCGATGGTGCTAAACGCATCTTGAAGTCGATTCACCAGCGGAATAAGTTCCTCCATCCCTCGGTTGCCCATCGCAACGCTGGCGTCTGGCTGTGGGGGTGTGGCAACGGACTCTTACTTGACCGCTGACCTGTCAAACTTCTATGTAACACCATCCAATAATGAATCTGCCCTTGAATCTGCCCTTTAGGATGAATAATAGTTTGTCAACGTTACCCAACACGGTTTTAAAGTCCCCTACTAAACAATATAATGAACAATTTATGATTAATTAATAATTAATTCGTAGCCTCAAGTTACTAGCCTCAGTGGTTGATAGACTGGCTAGCTAACTCCAACTGATAAGATAGCTAGCTCTGTTTTATAGCTAGTGGTTTATTTAATGACAGTACCTTTCTTACTTATTTTTAAGCATGAAAAACAAACTATGAGAGGTTTCATCACTTTAAGTTCTGTGAATAAAAAGTTACTTTAGGAATCTCAGCACCCATGTAGCCTAAGTAAGTGTAAAAGCGAGTAGTCGCTGGTTGGTCCGCACCTCTCCACTGCAGCGCAGGGGTAGGGCGCAGCGGTCTCTTCAAACTGTTTTGCTTTAAGGAATATTACCCACTTGAAAATACGTTTGTTGTTCAGACAGTATTGTGAATCATTTGTTTTCACTCGCCAAAGTTTTCGGTCCAATTACAGATCCATCACCAGAACGAAACTAAAAAACTCTTCTGAGTAGTTTGACCGTCTGACAGCGAGCTAACGGTCCATGTATGTCCGCCCTCTGCGCAGAATCAACATTTGTTGTACGCACGTTCACCTCTTGAGTACTCCTACACGAAATAACGGCACATGAATTAACCAACTAAGATCGTTGTTTGATTTGATTTATACCCTTCTCGCCGGTCGATGGCTATCACCAGTGGGACCGTGCTATCCTCTCTCTCCCCCGCCCATTTCCATAAACTCTGCAACTGTAACCGTGCCGTTTGCGACTCATCAACTGTAAATAACACTGCTGCATTCTTTGGCACTGAGCGAGGAAGGGAGTAGTGACGGCTCATACCGGCTGAAGGAATGAACCTCGAATCTATGTAAAATATTTACAAACGTTCACCATGTTACATGGATAGAGAACTAGCTAAAATGAAACACATTGATGGGAGAATCTGGACTGTAGTTAGGAACAACGGTGCTGACATTGGATACAAGCGTTATAACTACTGTTTGCAAGACGGTTAGCATCCTCAACGGACTGAATGAGTCATAACATGACCTGTTATCCCCACCACTGCTGAACTCCAAAGACACACAATTGTTTGAGACAAATAAAACATAATTTACTGTGTTGACATTATCTGTACTGTCATCCAATATCCATCCCAAAAGTATTTAGGAAAATCTAAAAAGAAAAAAATGGAGACAACAGAATCGCACTCTCTCCTCCGATCAGTATCCTTCTCCTCCTCTTTCGCTTCACTCCAATCACCATCAAAACAGGGACATTTTTATGCTACTTTCAGGTCTTCCAGCATCTCTGCGATGTCTATCTGAGGTTTGCCAGTACTGTTGAGGCTCAGCGCCCCCTGGAGGCTCTTGGCTGCCTGTGCAAGAGACGCAGGGAGAAGGGGGGAGCAGTCCGCCTCAGTTTCCCCCCGCGAGCACAGGAGCACCTCGTTGACCTCCCCCTCGATCCCTCGTGACAACACGCTCGGGAACACGCCCCGCACACGCTCCAGAACACTCTTCCTGAGCGCCGAGTCACGACACACCAGGTTCAACATGAACACACCTGAGGAGGGAGAGAGTGAAGGGAGGGACATGGGTGAGTGAAAGGTGCAAATAAACTGATTTTGACTGAATGTTCAACCAATGCACCACTCCCCTGGGAGGGTGTCTCGGTCTCGGGGGGGGTTCTGTACCTCTGGGGGTGAGCAGGTTGCGCACTTTCTCCAGGAAGGACGTTTCCACAAAGGCAGGAGGAGGACAGCTCATGCCCAGAGTGGGGTCCTTGCTGTCCACGTCAAACATGACGACGTCACACGAACGAGCGCCTGCCGAGTCGACAGAAAACATCCATGGCGTTCACAGTGCGTTTTGTCACGCGTACAACAACAACAACGACATGCCCTGTGACATCATAGTTCCGGTGACATCACAGTTCCTCTGACCGTTTCTCTCCAGGGTGCAGATGTGTTCTAGCCCGTCTCCCAGGGTGACCTTCAGCCTGTCATCCGGTCGAAACCCGAACCACCCCTGGGCCACCTCCAGGATGGCGGGGTCTAGCTCCACCACCTCCACACTGGCACCAGGCACAAAGTCCCGCAGAAACTGGGGAAGGCCCCCTCCACCCAGCCCCACCAGGAGCACCGACACAGGGGCATCTAGGTAGGGGAGAGGGGTGAGGAAAGGAGGGTTGGAGGTCAGGGGTTAAAGGTCGCTTTCCTAATGTCAAGTAATAAACGAACAATAGTACAGTAAAGCTTAACTACATCTACAGACGAAAGAGTCTGAGGTAGTCATTAGATCTTTACAGCCACACACACGCACACACACCTTTTTGTTGGGCTGTGCCCACTCCCAGCACAGTAAGACCAGCCACCATGACCTTATGGTGAGCACAGCAGAGATATCCGCTGTCCACTGACAGGACGCCCCCTGGAGCCTGGGAGGGGGACGACACCGGTGGAGGAGCAGCCGCCTTCACCTTCTTCCTGTTCTTCTTCCTCCGCACGGAAGCTTCAAGAGAAGAAGAAGAAAACCTGTTGTTTCCTCTCGACTCAACAGCAGCCAGGGCGAGCTGACGGAACCAGAGAACCGCTCACCTTCTGGGCGGACGAGGCGGCTTTCTGATTGGATGAGGCCGGCGTTCTTCAGGAAGACCAGCCTGCGGTAGAGCTCTCCGTCCTCTCCCCGGACGTCCTCTACGGTGAACTCTCCGCTCAGCTCGCTGACCCCGCGACTCACCACCTCCCTCCAGCCTAGCTCGCCCCCTACTGACAGGAAGGGGACCTGCAGGGACAAACAGTAATTTTCCACATATGTTGATGCCAGATGTGACTACGTTTGGAGGGGAGGGCAACAATATGAATCTAGAGTCAAATTTGCTACCTGCTGATGGGCTGGCATCCCTGGGGGAGCCAGCTCCATCACCATAGGGGAGAGTTCCGATTGGACAGCCTGCATGTCAGTGTATTCCTGGTCCCGGTGCATCGCCACGACAACCAGCCGGCGGAAGTTGGCACTGGCGGCTAGTTGACCACGCCCCTCCTTCGAGCCGTACAGCCAATCAGTCTCTCTGCCCTGAGGTACTGAGGTGACAAAAGGAACATAAAAGCCACCGTAAAGAAATATACCCTCCATCATTACGGAACAGCAGACAATATGTTAGAGGAGTCAATACATGAGCTTAGGCAGGAGAGTAGACCAACAGCTTACCAATAAAGATGGCAAAGTGGTTGGCTTTGGGCACCTTGGCTCCGGGGCAGCTGTCCTGCACCGTAAGAGTGTACCTGGGGCTCCCAGTGGGCGCGTGGCAGAGGGTGAGGGAGGGGCTGGAGGTGGCGTCAGTGCCCGCGCGGAGCCTCTGTCTCAAGATGGCGTACGCCTGTCTCTCCTTCACGGCCGAGAGGAGGTCTGCCACCTGCGAGAGGCGGGCAGCGGCTCCGTCTTCTCCCTGACACATCTCCAGGATGGGCGTGGGCGGAGCCACGCGGAATTTGGTGCAGATTAAAACGAAGACTGGCAACGCGAAGGAAGAGTCTTCGCTCTCTGGGTCGCCCAGGCAGTGAAGCCTCACGGCCCAGCCCACCCCCACGAAGTGTTCTACAGCCAGGCGGATCACGCTCTCCTGGGCTAGCGTCACACACACATACCGGCCCCCCACAGCCAACACACGGCCCACCTGTGAAAACAGTGTACAAACGGCTTATGATAATGCTAATGATACGGCTAATGATAATGCTAAGAAACGACATGAAGGACAGACGTAAACCATAATCGGGCCAGGTACAGTGTGATGTAGTCAGTGCGACTGCACCATGCCAGAGTCGGACCGACTAAGTGAGACAATACTTCAGCCGACCCGGACTTTAGCCGATTATGCCAACACTCAGCCGGAAGCGGGCCGACAGTGCTTGCTATGTGGGTTTGGGGAACCATGGCTAACCTCGGCAAGCATCTTGCCCGCTAGCGCACCCTCCTCTTCGGAGGCCATGGCGTCCAGTGTGCCCTTGTCCAGCGACGCCTGGTAGCTGCCGTCCTCGTATGGGGTCTGGGTGGCGTCAACCTGATGGAAGGTGAGCTCGGGCCGTCGTTCAACGTTCCGCTGATTCATGTGATTCACGACTGTCTCGCTGATGTCGATGTTGGTGAGATGTCGGTAGCCAACATCATACAGCTGTTCGCTGAGCTCCGAGTTACCGCAACCAACCACCAACACCTGGAAGAAAAGTTATGTTCGCATAATCCTCCCGCAAGATGATAAACTCGCTCACTATAAGATCATAAAGACAACACATGGGACATTTGACAGAAAACGTGTTGGCCGGCTAGCTGTTTACCTTGTCACGGGGTTTGATGTATTTATGCAGCACGCCGCAGAGTTTGTTATAGTCTCCATACCATTCAAATGCCTTTTCTCCTCGCTTTTTGAAAAAACGCTCCCAGTATTCAGCTGAACTGAATTCTTCGGCCGTACGGGGTAAAAGACTCATTTCTTTATCACTTGGATAGCTATCTATGCAGTAATCTTTCTCCGGACAATCTGTCAAGCCATCATACTCCTCATCAGGACAGTTGGAAATACACTCCTGCCTAGATAACACACGCCTCTTGCGTCTCTACTTCACACATGGCATGTTCCACCCGGACGACATATTCTTGCTGTACAGAACGAATTCTCTCTTCTGATTTGCGGAGCTTCTCGATAATGGGCTGTCATTGGCTGCTGCAGACCCGGATGTCTTTTCCGTCCGGCGAGTTCTGGTACAAGCGCAAAATACTTCCGCTCAACGAAGGAATTGATTTAGCCGTAGGACTGAGAATGGCTATGCCCGCGGGAAGATCGGTTGTTTTCGTGACTGGAAATGCGAAGAAATTAGAAGAGGTAGGATAATTATACTGTTAAATATTGAGCTGTCGTGCTATGTCACGCCACAATGTTTTGGGATGAAAGGCTACCTGCTTGCTAGATACTGCAGTGAATGCAGTCACTGTATACGTGCTATGCGTGTAACTGAATATAGCCTACTTGTAGTGTGACCTACATAGAAACATATCATAATCAATGTCTGTATTATTAGGTCATTCAGATCCTAGGAGACAAGTTTCCCTATAAACTAGTGTCCAAGAAGATTGATTGTAAGTAACATTTACACATGAAAGAAAACAACAAAACTGTGGAACTATCCTCTATGTTTGAGCCGACCATGATCTAACCACCACGGTCGTTGTTTGTCAGTACCTGAATACCAAGGAGAACCCGATGAGATTTCCATACAGAAGTGTAAAGAAGCAGCAAACCAGGTATGTTCTGCAAGCCTGTATTCACTCTTTAAAGTGCTTGCTTGTTAGGTGAAGTAGCCTACAAAACACCTGCATGGCAGATGATACATAAATACACACCTGAGTCCACACCTGTTCCTTGCTGTCCTGATCTTCCCAGGTGGACGGCCCTGTGATAGTGGAGGACACCTGTCTGTGTTTCAGAGCCCTGGGAGGACTTCCTGGACCCTACATGTGAGTACTGAGTCACACCAGGATCCAAGGACGCAGGCAGCTGATTGGCTGACCTCAAGATCTGTGTCCATCACTGTGTTCTGTTTGAAACTACACACGAATGAATAATAAATCACTTGTGTTTTGTCTTTCTTGTAGTAAATGGTTCCTGGATAAACTGAAGCCTGAAGGTGAGGGAGCCTGCTTTAGTACCATGAAACAACTAGCTTAGACACATAAGAGGGAGTCAGGTGGCTGAGCGGTTAGGGAATCGGGCTAGTAATCTGAAGGTTGCCGGTTCGATTCCTGGCCGTGCGATTACGTTGTGCCCTTGGGCAAGGCACTTCACAGGGAGAATGTCCCTGTACTTACTGTACGTCGCTCTTGATAAGAGTGTCTGCTAAATGTAAATAAGAGGTTATTTGTCAGTGATGGTTGCCGGTAATGGTTGTAACTCAGTGTGTGGGCCTCCAGGTTTGCATAAGCTCCTTGCCGGCTTTGAGGACAAATCTGCCTGGGCTCTCTGCACGTTCGCCTTCTGCGCTGGGAAACAGGAACCTGTGCAGCTCTTCAGGGGGATAACAGAGGTAGAATAACTCACACACAGTTACGCCTGTGCAAATTACGTTTGACCAACACAGAGAATTTCTAGTACCGACACAGAGAATCTTAAACGCCTGTTTGAATCTCAGGGCCGTATCGTAGAGCCCCGAGGCCCTCGAGACTTCGGATGGGACCCCTGTTTCCAACCTGATGGCTATGACAAAACGTAAGCAAGCGCCTGCACCAACAACAAGAGATTTGAGCTAATTTAAATTACACCACTAGGGGGCAGCAGAGGACAACAGGAAATCAAGCTAAACGTCCTGGATGGAGATTGATGAGGGGTTTCCAGGAATGTTGTAGATCAATTGTGACATGCTTTTTGCAGTGCATAAGGATTTTTAATCTTTTACAGCTCCTTCACAAACCATTAACTTTAATTGTCCCCTGGAAGCAGAGAGAAATCGTAAAACATTTTCCCTTTCCTCCCAAAAGCTATGCTGAACTGCCCAAGAAGGTGAAGAACACGATCTCTCACAGATATCGAGCTCTGTCGGCCATGTCTGAACACTTCTGCTCCCAGGCCAAAGACGAAACCCCTCAAAGCAAGAAGAAGAAACAAGATGACTGACCAGCATCAGCCAAATCCAAGATGGGAGAACCAGAGACTCATCCATGGAGTCTGTACAGGTTTCTGCTGAGTCAACGGACACAGGGATGAATAGTGGAGAACAGTTACTGTTAGAGACTGATCCTACTGTATTCTTATATTTTAATATTTGTGCACGTAAGACAGTGAACTTATATTCCTAGTGACCATCAGGATCCCTCTCCCGAAAGTTCTGAGCACACTGTTCCGTCCAACAACTGGTTTGAATAAATGTGTTTTTGTACCACAAAGTATGTGTAGCATTTTTGACCGTTTCAAGCCTGAGTTGAAACGATGTTGCAGTTACAGACACTGCCTCTACTTGTGTCCTACTTGCATGGAAATGTAATTGTTTGCATGTAGAGCTTGTTAAAGTCGTTAGGGGATCGGGCTATTAATCAGAAGGTTGCCGGTTCGATTCCCGGCCGTGCCAAATGACGAGGTGTCCTTGGGCAAGGCACTTCACCCCACTTGCCTCAGGGGGAATGTCCCTGTACTCACTGTAAGTCGCTCTGGATAAGAGCGTCTGCTAAATGACTAAATGTTAAAACGGGTCTCCTGTCCTAGGCTGAGTGCTTTTGGAAGCGGTTCAGGTGCTCTCGCTCCTCTGAGTGTTTGGGTTTAAGGCTTGCCAGAGACCAGCAGAAACAAAGCCAAGGACCAAGGGTCCTGATGAGAGCAGCAGACAGGCCTCTGCTTGAGGCTGCCTCCCGAGGCCTCCGGAGGGGGGTAGGGAGACAGGCCTGTGCCTGAGGCTGCCTCCTGGGGCCTCCGGAGGGGGGCAGGGAGAAGGAGGACAGGATGGGAGGCTAGAGAAGGTGGGAGTGGGCAGCGTGAGGACCGTTCAGCAGGGAAATCTGGGTAACAAACGACCTGGGGGTCTGGGTATCGCTGGGCAGGAACCAAGCCAAACCTGTGACGGATTCCTCCCAGATGAACACACACACACACACAGGATAAACACACACACACACAGGATAAACACACACGCTCTCACTCCCCAGAGCCTGAGGGGGAGTAACACCATTTATCAGACGCAGGTATGTGAAAACATACTACGGTGACACGTAGACAGGAGGGCGGACTGAAGTAGACATGATCTGAAACACACGCTCGCACACACGCTCACACACACGCTCACACACACGCTCACACACACACACACACACACACACACACACACGCTCACACACACGCTCACACACACGCACACACACACACACACACACCAGCACAACTAACAACTTTGTCCACAGACACACACAGACACAGGAGGAGGATGTGGAGAAATTAAACAGCGAATCTCCAGTCCCCAGTCCATGCCACCTGAAAATAAAACAGTCTTCCTCAAAACTAAATATTTAAAGGATCCCAGTACTAATGAGTTTATACCGTCATACAAATCAATGAATTCATCCAGGCATCGAGACTTTATTGTAAAGCGCTCCAGGTTTGTTTAGGAAAGACTGAGTCACCATTTTGGATCGTGAATTCCCGCCTGACTGGTGCATCATGTAAAGCTATTGCCATGAATCTCCTCTGATAGCTGTTTGCTTAGTGTCATAGGAGCTGCGTAAATCATGAGCAACACAGCAGCTCCGAGGAAAGCTTGGCTCGACTCACTGGTTTGTTAGAGGCCCTGTGGGGACTGAGAGAGATGTTTTCAGACGAACAATGACAGCTTCTTCGTGTCAGCTACGGTCTTCACCGAGGAGAATATTTCATTCTGACCCGAGGTCACCAGAGGTCAAAACCATATCTGAGACAGGGTCAAGGGTCAAACCCTGAGCTCTTTTTTTTGTCATGTATTTAGCAGACGCTCTTATCCAGAGCGACTTACAGTAAGTACAGGGACATTCCCCCCCCCCGAGGCAAGTAGGGTGAAGTGCCTTGCCCAAGGACACAACGTAAATTGTCGCAGCAGGGAATCGAACCGGCAAACCTTCTGATTAATAGCCCGATTCCCTAACCGCTTTAACAAGCTCTACATGCAAACAATTACATTTCCATGCAAGTAGGACACAAGTAGATGCAATGTCTGTAACTGCAACATCGTTTCAACTCAGGCTTGAAAGGGTCAAAAGCCACTCAGCCATCTGACTCCATCTGACTCCATCTGACTCCATCTGACTCCATCTGACTCCTGAGACAAGATACCGTTGATGTGCCAGCACTCAGAGACCCCTCACAGTCTACCTTCGACCTGACCACGCTCTTCAGAACGTAAACATCACCGGGGTACGTACAGACAGATTTTTTTGACTAAGTGACTGTGAACAGACAAAACGGACCTTTGCTTCTTTTCTGGCAAAGAATCTTCCAGGAAATGACAGTTCAGCATCACTCATCCACATGTTTACTCTTCCAGTCAAAGCGCTTTCATAAACAGCCTGTTCAGATGTTCCAGATGACAGAAGTGATGTGCCAAAAATGCCACTGAACAAAAAAAGGTGTTTATGGAGACTGTGGATGTGGAAAGGTACACAGACACACACAAATAAAAGACACCCCTGCACACACACACAAACTACACACAAACTACACACACACAAGCAGACATGTGTTTAGGTGGAAAGACTGTATATGTCTGTCACCTGTCCAACAAAACGCCAAAGATTATGAGCTGTTTAATAGAACCCTTTTCAATGGGCTCCTTACAGTAACTTACAGTAAGCACGTTCACACTTCCCTCTCCGCAGGAGGGCTGGGAGCAATAAACTTCACTCTCTCCGCTGTGAAATCGCTCAGAAGAGATCAAAAGGGATTATTAACGTATTGTCACGCCTCGTGTCACGCCTCTAGCGTGTCTACCCGTGTCCTTGACGTGAGTGGAAAGGTGGCTTGATGTTCCAGACCAGGGTAACTCACTTGTGGAACTTCTCAATGGTGGTTGTTCTTCTTATTGGTTTTAGCTTGATCCCCGGGGGTAGAGATGTACTAGCAGGGACGTGGTGTGAAAGTCCTAGAACTGTGAGTAACGCTAAAAGTAAGTAGTTAAAACCAGACAGAATGTTCTCATTCCTCACAATCATTCACACGGTAGCAAAAACAACCACATGTTTGGACTGGGCGGGGTAGCGCGGGTACACAGACAGGAAATGATGTCGCCCCTTGTGATGTTTTGAGACAACAGGTTAGAGATGAAGATTGAAGGTTGTTACACACTCACCTCAGTTAAGGATCTGGTCTTCAGGAGCAGAGGAGGTTCTAGAACATTCCAACAGGGGGACAAGCTGGTGCCACATGCACAATTAAATGTGGCAGTTGCATTAAATATTAAGAGTTGTTGTGTATAGTTTACTTCACTGCATTGCAGACTTTCCATGCCTGTTTCCCTGCAGACGTCAGCTTGTGATGGAGCCTGACTGCCTGACCCCCGAGCCACACGTCGCCCCGAGCCACTCTCATTTTGTTACATCCTCAGCCAGTCTGCCCTCAAACACAGCTTGAATGACTATGGACCAGAGACCTAAAAGGGTTTGTTTTTTTACACATGTGACTTGATATTTCCCAAATCCAGAAAGATTTCAATTAAACCCATAAAGAAGTCACGAAAATGAGCATTACCCCATGGTTTTACCATCTCATAAATAAAACTTTGTGGGGAAATGACTGAATGAAGCCTATCCAAGGTTCATAAGGGTGAGTCACTGCCGTGGAATCCCATTGATCTGAATGATTAAAACAGTTGGGATTGCTGTTATCCCTATTCCTGGTGAGACTCAATTTCCACTTTTCACGATTCCTCTGAGGTCATCCTGTAGCGCGCACAGACGGCTCCTGACCTCCTAAACTCTCCGACTGGCGCGCCACATGGAAACCACCGCGGTGCCCATGAGAGGAATTGTGTTTTCATTTGCCTCGTTCCACAGATGAATCCCCGCTGACTCCCGTTCCCCTAACCCTGCCAGGCAGGGCCGGTGTTGTGCGACCCGATGCACCAGATAGGCACCCCCCTCGCGGGAGCGCGCGCGAAAACACTCGGAATCAAAAAGTGAATGATCTCGTCTTGATATCTCAACCAAACGGAGGGGAGACAGAAGTCTCACATTATACTTTCTTTGTTATAGAATTCAAGAGAAGTATGTAGGTTATCTGTGTAAATATCAGATGCTATTTTCAACACAAAATCATTAAAATGTGTCACTCAAACCGTATAGTACAATATACGTCTATTGTCTGTTCTGTATATCCCAGCATCAAATGATTCTTACTGTACACTAAGGGCACTAGTATGAGTAACCACAGTAAGTTTCAGGCATGTACATATTGCATCGACCCAGAAGGTCATAACGCCCTGGTATTTTTGGCGTATTGTCTTTAACATAGCCTAATATAATAATGGATGTACACAATCCTTTTCTGGCATACTAAATAGTATTGAGTATGAGTCTATAGGCATAAAGACAGATCTGCTTTGGGGATGATGCCGTTGACTAGCGGAGGCAGTGCAGTCTTCATCCTACAGCCTCCAGCTGTTTCCTAGTGCGGTCAGCTGATCAGACTGATCACAACGCTGGATAGGCTGTCTTGTATTGCTAGCACCACATCTGCAGTACAATGCACGATTGGCATTCATTGCGAACCATCTAAAGCTTGTTCGTTGACGTGAATCCGTGCCATCTCTTTGAGGATCTACCGGGACTTAAAAGCAGGTAATACACATTGTGAGGCTAGCTTACCTGCAAACTAGTTGGCTAGGTAGCTACCGCTAGCTACGTAGAGCTAATAATGATGTTCCTTCGACAGATACCGTCGTCACATCAGCGGCCTGTCGCTGTCAAGCTAGCTAAGCTAACATCTAGCAAGGGGGAACGAGCTCTAAAGTGTAGAGCTGTATGTGTGATTATCTTACTAAATAATACTACTGTGTTTGAAGTATATTCTCATTTAGCATGCACACCTCACCTAGTAGTGGTACAGTGTACAATGCAAGAGACTCAGAGAAGATGAGACCATTTTGATCGGACAGGCAGACGTGATGCTGAGCTAGCCAGCCAACACAGCTAGACACAGTCATTAACGTACCACTATTCAATGACAAATATTAGAATACACTTTAGCTAGCGAGTCATATGTGTTCAAAATCGTATTTACATTTAATTTACAAGTAAAATGGCTACAGCGCAGTCGATCAGTGTGATTCTACATAAATAGTACGGGATTACTGTTATGTCAACAAGAAGCAGTTTAGTGTGAGCTAATTTAGCATGTTACGTGACAGCCTAGATTAAACGTCAAAGAATGGAGGCTAATCCTTCTAAACGGACTCGACGGATCCACTAACGAAACATTCATGTAAACACCCACCCACAGTCGAATTCCCTCCATTGCAGCTGATGAGCATTTGACTCTTAACCCAGATAATCTCCATTCCCTGTTTCCATTTCTCTATATCTGACGGTGCAATCTGAACCTTTGTTCCCTTGTTACATTCGATAATTCAACAAAATCATCAACATCACTCAAAACATTTGATCGGTCGACAGAATTGAAGTTGACAGCTCTTTCTGTGCACTCACATCTCTTGAGAGTTTAGACCGTCGTGATTGGCCAACAATCTGGGAATTGTGTGTTGACGCTGCCTCTGAAATAACGTAATTCGCTTTCCTATCAGAGGTCAATATTGAGCTATTGAAAGCACGGCTTGCACCTCTTATAACTGCTCCCTAGAAAATCAGCTAGTTACTTTCCCCCTCTTTTTCCTCTCACCTTCTTCCTCTGCCCTTCTCTTCTCTCTAGTTGCTTCAGAAAGCAAGCTCTGTTCCCTGGCCTCTCTCTGCTCCTCTGTGCACCAGACAGCTCCTCTCCGTCCACCAGACAGCTCCTCTCCGTCCACCAGACAGCTCCTCTCCGTCCCGGCCCCCGACCTGGCCTTGTCCACCCGGGGCCCTACAAGGAGAAGCTGAGAAAGGCAACCGTCACCAGAGCTGAACTGGATTCAATGGTATCAGAACCTGCAGTGCAGTGGGGGTAGATGGGAAATTGTGTTTTCCTCTTGTCCTGTGTGGCACCACTGGGAACTACTAGGACCTGAGTTGCGGTGCGGTTGATTAGAAAGAGCAGAGGAGGATTTTGCTGGTGTGTGTGTGGATGTTTCGGACCTCAGCTGTGTTTCTGAGTAATCTCAGACAGCGAGACACTGAGATAGTCTGTGGTTTAGTTACTGCATCTCCACTGGGAAACACAAGACCATGACATACAATGTTCGGCTCCCCGGTTAGTCGCTCTCCAATTTCAAGGCAGTTCCAGAGCTGAAGCGGAACAGGATTTGAACAGTTGGATAAACGAGTTCACCCTGACAGTGGAGTGAGTGAGTGATTGCTGGCCATGGCCCGACGTCTCCCCTCACACCTCCTGTTGTGCACCTGTGACCAGGGCTGGCCTAACCTCTCACTCACACCCTCCTGCTGCACGTCAGGGCCCCAGGTTCTGTAGCGTCTCAGTCTGCTGGAACACTCAACTCCCCTGTTGACACAAGGGCTGCTAGTCTGCACTCGTTCCTGCTCTGTGGGGCATGAACTATCACACTCTGGATTAGCTGCTGCCTCAACCGTTTTCACAGATCATTTGTCACTTACAAAAGGGGGAAATCAATCAATCGACTTGTTCCGTCACA
Organism: Mallotus villosus; assembly: GCA_903064625.1. Classification (NCBI taxonomy): domain Eukaryota; kingdom Metazoa; phylum Chordata; class Actinopteri; order Osmeriformes; family Salangidae; genus Mallotus; species Mallotus villosus. The sequence continues at coordinate 23,994 of CAEFZP010002112.1, forward strand.
CCCAGATCATCATACGAAGGTTAACGAAGGGTCAGGCACACTAGCTACATCTCTCACCTGCTCTTCAGCTCAGCAACGTTAGGTTGTATCAACACCAATCTCTGTAAATCACACATTTACATTCAATATCCTTGTGTTTATGACAGACGCTCATTTGTCCAAAGCTATGCAAACAGTGCAGGTAGTAGGCGCGGCACAGAACCAAGGACTTTGTCTGTCCCGACGTAGCTGAAGCCGTTACGTACATTTAGCCACGCAGTGTCCTCGCAGTCATGTACATTGTAAAGGGAGGGTGCTGTGAGGCTGTTCCCTGACGCGTCCTTCCCCTCCCCGCCTGCAGAGGGAGCCAGAGCCGGAGGAGCAGCTTGACGACAACAACATGCCTCCCAAGTTCAAACGGCACCTGAACGATGAGGAGGTCACGGGATCCGTGCGCAGCGAGAGGGTAAGCGTCGGAGCTCACGTCTCCATCCCCGACCATGCAGGGGGCACCAGAGGGGGTACCAGGGGGAACCAGAGGGGCACCAGAGGGTACCAGGGGCACCAGCGGGGGTTAATGGGGGGCGTAGAAGGAGGAGAATATATGGAAGATAGCAGAAAAACAAAGGGAGTAGTGGAGAGGAAGGGAGGGATGACAGGTGGAAGACATTTCAGAGCTTCCAAGCCAAATGTCTGTTCCTCGTCCGAGCCTCCCTGTCTCTTTATCTCTCCCCCTTTCCGTCTGCAGTTCTGTCCTCTCTCCCTCCCCCGTCTCCCCCCTCTCCCCCTGCCCCCCCCCTCTCTGTCCCGGGGCAGGCTGCATCATCCGGTTGGCTGTTGTGTTGACGACTGATCAAAGAGAAACCCTAATGCATCTCTCTTGCATAACAAACACACCAAATCCTCCCCCTCTCTCTCCCTCCCCCTCTCTACCTCTCTCGCCCTCAACCCCTCTGGTAATAACTACCAGTCCTCTGTCCTCCCTCGTCTAACGGAACCAGCAGCAGCCTCAGACTGGTGTTCCGAGAGCTCCCGTCCTCCAGTCAGATACCAGGGTTATTAGAAGGTATTTTAACGGCCAGGCCTCCTTTTATACGAGGCTCCTGTATGTGGCTGGGGTTGAGAGGGGAGGGCCTGGCCAGGGCCCGTAAAAACCTCCTGACAGAAGCCCGATTAGAAGCAGAGGTCCGACCCGACTCTTCCCCAGCCAACTCTCCCCACCCGCCCCCCCACCCGACAGCCTTGCGTAACCCTCCCACTCAGTTTGACCTCAGGTGCAGCTCTGCAACTAGGATTTAACACACGGCCTGTTAAGGCCTTCACTGAAGACGGAGAAGCTGGTGGTTGTTATGGGGTTGTTTAGGGAGACGGCTTCTCCTGGTGGTCAGATGCCCAGTCTGTCTGTTCACCCCTGGGCTGGTCAGCAGGGTGCTGGGCTGGTTCAGCAGGCTGGATCTGTTCACCCCTGGGCTGGTTCAGCAGGCTGGGAACACGGGGCACAAAAACACATACCTTTGTTAACGTGAGAGGTCAGGGTGAAGTCATCTTTAGTTAAGGTTATCATCGTCATCAACTGTCCGTTTTCCAACCTTCTCTCACAGAGGAACCTGCTCGAGGAAGACTCCGACGAAGAGGAGGACTTCTTCTTGTGAGTTCATGTTTGCTCTCTTTGTTTCCCACCCGGGCGGGGCGGGGGGGGCAGTCCTGAGACCCCGGTTTGTCGCTTGTGGTCGTTGCTAGGTGATTTGTTGTAGTCGTTGCTAGGTGATTTGTTGATCCCGCTGGCTGCTAAGTTACTGTGTGTTCTGACTCCTGGTGCTGTTCACAGGAGGGGACCCACGGGGCCTCGGTTTGGAGCTCCAACTGACAAAATCAAACAGTAAGTACTGATCTACATCACACACACACACACACCCGCACACACACACACACACGCGTGTTATGTAACCGAGGCTGTTTCGCTGGGCCACTCTGCTGTGCTTGTTGAGTAATGCTGTGTGAAGTGCTTCACATCAGCGACAAGCAACACACAGATACACACAACTCGACACTCCTGAAGACGGAACACATTTAAAGCCGAGTACACGAGGGGGGATTTGAACCTGTGATCTCTGCCGTCTGAGGCTCTGCCACTAAGCTATACCCGGCAACAAATCCTACTACTAACTTAATATATTCATTCACCAGATTCAAACCCAGTTTCTTTGATTTGTTAAGACGACATTAGTGTTCGTTCCATATCTAACTCCGCCCCCTACCTCTCCGCTTGCTCCCTCGCCCACGCTCACCCTCAGTGTGCAGTCGCAGGTTGATGAGGTCATCGACGTGATGCAAGAGAACATCTCCAAGGTGATAGAGAGAGGGGAGAGGCTGGAAGACCTGCAGGACAAATCAGGTGAGGCACGGACAGACTGACCTTCCACATCATACACATCGGTCTGTTTCCTCCTCTCTGTCTGTCTGTCTGTCTGTCTGTCTGTCTGTCTGTCTGTCTGTCTGTCTGTCTGTCTGTCTGTCTGTCTGTCTGTCTGTTTCCTCCTCTCTCTGTCTGTCTGTCTGTCTGTCTGTCTGTCTGTCTGTCTGTCTGTCTGTCTGTCTGTCTGTCTGTCTGTCTGTCTGTCTGTCTGTCTGTCTGTCTGTCTGTTTCCTCCTCTCTCTGTCTGTCTTTGTCTGTCTCTCTCTGTCTCTGTCTGTCTCTCTCTGTCTCTGTCTGTCTCTGTCTCTCTCTCTCTCTGTCTCTGTCTGTCTCTCTCTGTCTGTCTGTCTCTCTGTCTGTCTCTCTCTCTGTCGGTCTCTCTCTCTGTCTGTCTCTCTTTCTCTCTGACTCTCTCTCTCTGTCTCTGTCTGTGTCTCTCTCTCTCTCTCTCTCTCTGTCTCTCTCTCTCTGTCTCTCTGTTTCTGTTCCCCTCTCCTCTACTTTGTCCCAGCACTGGATGTGCAGATGAAAAGAGGTCTGTTTACGGGAGTCCATTAGGGCTCATTAAGACACACACACACACACACACAATGTGAATCTGTTTTGCTCTGGCATGTCTCCTGGCACAGGCGAGGGCAAACATCTGGAACACGTTGCGTCACGTGCGTGGTTGTGCACTTGAAAAGAACCAAGTGTGTGTGTGTGTGTGCGTGTCACATGATCAGAAGCACACGGGGGCTGTGAAAGTCCATGTTGTGTCCAGATGAAGAAACCTCGTTACTGTCCCTGCTGAGAGACTCAGCCTCTCTCTTTCTCCCTGTGGAGCTCGCTCGCTCTGTAGTAGTGTTTCAGACAGAGAGACAGAGAAAGAGAGGCAGAGAGAGGCAGAGAGAGAGAGAGAGAGACAGACAGAGAGAGAGACAGAGAGAGAGGCAGAGAGACAGAGAGAGACAGAAAGAGACATAGAGACAGAGAGAGAAAGGCAGAAAGAGAGAGGCAGAGAGACAGAGAGAGACAGAGAGGCAGAGAGAGAGAGCGAGAGAGAGGCAGAGACAGAGAGAGACATAGAGAGAGAGAGGCAGAGAGAGAGAGGCAGAGAGAGAGAGAGACAGAGGCAGAGAGACAGAGAGAGACAAAGAGACAGACAGAGAGAGAGAGGCAGAGACAGAGAGGCAGAGAGGCAGAGAGAGAGAGGCAGAGAGACAGAGAGAGACAAAGAGACAGACAGAGAGAGAGAGAGAGGCAGAGACAGAGAGAGACAGAGAGAGAGGCAGAGACAGAGAGACCTGAGACAGAGAGAGAGAGGCCGAGACATAGAGAGACAGAGAGAGAGAGTCTGTACATAACTTCTTCTCATCCTAACATCAGCTCACACAGCTTCACTCACACGATGCTAACACACATTCCTCTGCTCTCCCCCCCTCTCCCTCCATCCTTGTTTCCCCGGGTCACCTGGTCACCCCCAGAGAGCCTATCAGACAACGCGTCGGCCTTCAGTAGCCGCGCCAAGCAGATGCACAGGAGGATGTGGTGGAGAGACACAAAGGTGAGGAGAGAGGAGGAGGGGAGGGGGGAGGAGGTACTGGAGGCGTGTCGGCTGTGGTGACAGAGGTGACATGTTTGTGTTATGTCGTCCGCAGATGAAGATGATCGTCGGCCTGGTGGTGGTCGGGCTGCTTCTCATCATCATCAGTGAGTCTGAGAGCTCACACACACACACACACACACACACACACGTTTCCTAGTGTCACTAGTGTCCACATCTCTCTCTCTCTTTCTCTCTCTCTCTCTCTCTCTCTCAGTTCCAGTGATCATGCGGAATCGTGGCTAGCGGCTCACCTGGAGGACGAGGGGTGAATCTTCCTCCTCCTCTTCCTCCCCGTCTCCTCGACACAGTCCTCCACAGCCACCAGGAGGCGCCACCCAGCTCAGCCCCTCGTCAGCGTCAGGAGAACTCCACCCTGTCACCCAACATATCACCACTAGGGCCTCCAGTACCTCCACCCTGTCACCCAACATATCATCACTAGGACCTCCACCCTGTCACCCAACATATCACCACTAGGACCTCCACCCTGTCACCCAACATATCACCGCTAGGACCTCCACCCTGTCACCCAACATATCACCACTAGGACCTCCAGTACCTCCACCCTGTCACCCAACATATCCTCCTTGTTTTATGACGTCCTTGTTGTTGTTTTTCTACTGATTTCTACCATCTGCACCACCCTAGTGCATCATCATCCACCCTAGTGCATCATCCACCACCCTAGTGCATCATCCACCACCCTAGTGCATCATCCACCACCCTAGTGCATCATCCACCACCCTAGTGCATCATCCACCACCCTAGTGTCAGGATTAAGAATGTATCCCTCTCACCCCCCCCCCTCCAGCCTGCGTGGTCACTCCCTCTCACCTCTGACCCCACGTCCGGCCCTCCGGTCCTGGGGGTCCTGGTCACCGCTGACCCCTCCTGTCTGGTGCTCCGGTCCTGGGGGTCCTGGTCACCGCTGACCCCACGTCCGGCCCTCCAGTCCTGGGGGTCCTGGTCACCGCTGACCCCTCCTGTCTGGGGCTCCGGCTGACCCCTGACCCCGTCTGCTCTCTGGTCTCATCTAGGTTCTGTAGTGTCGTTCTTCTGGAAGGTTCTGTATTGTTCTTCTGGAAGGTTCTCCGGATGGGCTTTTTGAACACGCCTGCTGCTTTTGCCATCGCCACGGGAACGTAAAGGGTCTTTCCAGTATCAGTGTGTGTGTGGGTGCGTGTGTGTGTGTTGAGTGTGTGTGTGAGACAGCCTGGGTGATTGTGATGTAGATTCTGGTTTGAAATGACATTGGCATGATGTGTGTATTACGATGAAGTGACAGATTGGGCTGTGAAGTACACACACACACACACACACACGCACTTAAAGGGATGTGTCACTGCCAAACGGGCATCTGGAATATGCGTAACATCCAATAAGCTCTAACCGTTATCATTCCTTCATTGTTTTTTTTGTTTATTTTTTGTATTTAAGTTAATTTATTTGAGGTGTAAATATTGATTCAGTAATGATGTACTATACTCTGACATTGCATTGGCAGACTGTGAAATACTGTAATGTTGCTCTGGAATAAAGTGATTGGAAAGGGCATCTGGACCTCGTCTGGTTTGATCTGGTGTGGTCTGGTTTGATCTGGTTTGATCTGGTGTGGTCTGGCCGGAGCTGTGAGGAAGAGGGGACAGAGAGAGGAAAGAGAGAGAGAGAGAAAGAGAGAGATAGAGGACAGAGAGAGAGAGAGAGACAGAGAGAGAGATGGAAACAGAAGGAGGAGGTCATTAGCAGTTGTGACTTCGCTGCCAGGTTGTGGAGGGTCAGAGGGGTGGTGTGTGTACCCCCCCCCCTTCTCTGTTCTCTGAGCCAATAAGGCCTGCTGGTCTACCTCTCTCACATCTCATTATGAGGTCTTTTTAGTTGTTGCTCGCAAAGTCCTTGTCCTTTGGCAGGTGAGAGTCCCAGGGTGGTGGTAAAGCAGGGCCTCGTTGATCTGATTGGCTGATACAGGACTGTCCAGGCTGGGGTCGTACCTGCTGCACCTGACACACACAAACACACACACACACACAAAGCTGAAGACAGTGGTGGAGATAAACACAGTTCTATCCACCAGGAGGTCTGGCTTGGCTTGTGACCTGAAGCCCATAGGTGAGAGAGAGCAGTTTCACCTGGCTGGCTGTCCATCTCTCCCAACTCAGCCAGGAGAGAAGCTATCGTCTCTGGGTCTCCTGGAGCCGAACCTCTGGTCCTGGTGTGTGTGTGTGTGTGTGATGGAGAGAGGAAGTGACACGCCCACGTTGGCTGGACACTGTGTTTTGGTCGTGTGCTGCTGGACTGTTGTGGATGACCTCAGAGATTCTGGGCAGAGCCACCAGTCATGTGACCTGCGAAAAACTGAAATCAGACTTAATGAGAGGAGGAGCTGTGCCGACCAGTGCCACTGGACACACACACACACCACACACACACACACACACACACACACTGTCTCATGTTGGGGCGAGGAGGCGGAGGCTTCAGAAGCCTCCAGTCTGCACCTGATACGTCTGTCCCTGCATGTCAGGAACATGCTGGAAACATCAGCTGTGACTCACAGGGGAACAAAGGACCTGTTTGTGGTTTCGCACACCTCTCTCTCGCTCCCTCCTCTCCCTCCCCCCCACCGCCCACCTCTCTCTCGCTCCCTCCCTCCCTCCCACCGCCCACCGCCCACCTCTCTCGCTCCCTCCTCTCCCTCCCACCGCCTATGTTCTTCTGTTTTTCTGTTATTCTGTTATTCACCTCCTGACTTTCCATCTCTCTGCCCTCTGGCTCCCTCTCTCACCTTCTCAGCTCCCTTTTCCTTCCTTCCCTCCTTCTCTCCTCCCTCCTTCCCCTTTGATATTTCCTCTCAGAGGATGTGCCCCGTCCACAAATGCTGCCCCCCCGAAATCAGTGCTTCCTCAATCAAACGCATACCTCAATCCTCCAGCTAATCACCCGCGTACCCATTCAGCCTCTCGTGCGGCCGTGCCAAGCCCGGAGCCAAACACAACCTTTTATGGGGTCAGAGGACGAGGCCATGAGAACAGGCCTGCGTCAACCTGCGGGGAGGGAGACTGTTTGTGCACGTGCCTGGAGGTGTGCGCTCGCTGTGTCCTCTCTCTCCCTCCTTCTCCATCTCTCTCTCTCTTCCTCCCTACCTCCCTCCCTCTCTTTCTCTTTCTTTCTCTCTCTCCTTCCCTCCCTTCCTCTCTCTGCCCCCCTCTCTCTCTCTCTCTCTCTCTCTCTCTCCCTCCCTCCCTCTTTTTCTCTTTCTCTCCCCTTTACCCCTGAAAGTCCTGTGGGGTGAAGTTCCCGGGCCAGGGGGGAGGGTTGGGGGCCAGGGGGGAGGGTTGGGGGCAGGGGGGGGCGGGTTGGGGGCCAGGGGGGGAGGGTTGGGGCCAGGGGGGGAGGGTTGGGGGCAGGGGGGGAGGGTTGGGGCCAGGGGGGGAGGGTTGATGGCAGGGGGGAGGGTTGGGGGCAGGGGATAGGGGTGGCAGGAGGGGTCAACAGGAACAGAGAGGATGAAGGAGAGAGAGCGGACATGAAGGGTTCGAGACAGACAGGGGAGAGAGAGGGAGAGAGAGAGGGGAGAAAGAGGGGAGATAGAGAGGAGAGAGAGAGGGAGAGAGAGGGGAAGAGAGATGGGAGTAGCGGTGATAGCGCTAGAGGTGTCTAGATCTCTACTCGGCATACGCTCATCTCGTTGCTCGCTCTCTGTTCTCACTGAGTGGGAAAACCAGAAACTCTTTCATCTCCTGCTCGCTAATAATAAACAAGCGATGGTAAAACTCTGCGTCTCACGAGAGGGCGAGGGAGAGCGGCGAGGGAGAGCGGTGGGCAGGGGGTGCGTGTCCCTGAGGTGCACTGGTAGAGAGAGAGGGAGAGAGAGAGAGACACACACACACACACAGCCCATTATAACAAACCCAGTCGGATGTAGCAGCGCATGGTAAGGTCAGACCCAAGAATCCTGGGAGTCAGATCTGACCCCATCTCGACGCTCCATGTCGCCTGTGCACGTCACATTTAAGCCCCGCCCCACACCCGCGTGAAAGGGGACACCTTCTCCTGAGAGAGGGTAACTCTAGCCCCCTCTAGCCCCGCTATCCCTCCCTTCCTGGGGACAGACCTCCAGCATGTCCCCCTGTCCTGATAGGATGTTCTGGAACTCGAGATATGGAGTTTCTCAACAGTTTAACTGACAAACCATGGCTAACTCTTAGACTCAACACTCCAAACATGAATTCTATAGAGAAAAACATTCTATTCTACAAGTAGCACACGCTATTCATATGTATTTCACACACAAACATACACACGTACATAAACTCGGAGCATCCCTTTTCTCCTCTCCTCATTCTCCCCTCCCCCCTCCCTCCTTCAAATCCTCCCTCCCTCTCTCTCACCTCTCTTCCCCTCCTTCCCTCCCGTCCAGGCTGTATAAATATCTGGGAGCTGTTGAGACGAGCTCACAGCCCTGTGGAACCTGTCCTGAGAGACCAGAGGAGAGAAAAGAAAGAGAGAGAAGAAGAGACAAACAGGGAAAACAGGGAAACTGGGACCAGAGTCCAAGTTTTAAGAGGAACAAGATAACGGGAAACAAAGAATCGTCCATATAGGAAAGAATCCCAGTTCAGTGACAGAAGATCTGAAGCTCTTTTCGTCTTTCAGTGACTCTGAGAAACACGACAGAGAAAGATAGAGAGATAGATGAGAGAGACTGAGAGAGATAGAGAGAGAGAGATAGAGACTGAGAGATAGATAGAGAGATAGATAGAGAGATAGATAGAGAGTGGAGTTTGAGGTTCCACCGAGTGGTGTTTTCCGTACCGGGGAGGCGCCATGTATCTCCTGCTGTGCCTGTGTCTGACCTCCGCTCTGCTGGGCGCTGACGCTCAGGACCGAGCCTCTCTCTGGAGGGTCCAACGACCCCTCCGGAGGCTGCCAGTACACCTTCACCGTGGCCAGCCCCAGTGAGGCCAGCTGCCCCCAGCCAGCCTCCGCCGGAGGCCCGGAGATGGAGGGACTGAAGGCCAGACTCGGCCTGCTGGAGGTGCTGGTGGCCAGGCTGATGGGGGGAGAGACGACGGGGGGGGACCCCGGGGCCTCTCAGACGGGGCTCCAGGAGGCCCTGGCCGTGGCCGTGGGGGAGAGGAGCCTGCTGCAGGGGGAGAAGGAGCGTCTGGAGAGGGAGCTGGAGGCCATGGAGAGGAGGGTGGAGGACATGAGGAGAGAGACGGAGAGATTGAGGAGCAGATGTCCCTCCCAGGTGGCGCCTCCCAAACCCCCCTTAGAGGACGGCAGCATGAGACCCTCCCCAGGTAAGCCCCACAACACACACAGACTTACCTAAAAAAATCACAGTAATATGTGATGATACAATTACTAATGACAACAATATTGTTATGGTGGAAAAAGTCCATTTTGAATTAATCTCCTGGTGTTGATGTGAAACGTGTGTGTCCTCACCCCCGTCTCTCGTGACTCAGAGACTCTTAGCTGACTGGCAGAGCTGATGACACACACACACACACACATGCTTAACACTACTTATTTCTGTAACATGGCGGGGATGCATGGATGTGTGTGTGTGTGTGTGGTGTGACTGGGACACGTGAAATGGGTGTGTGTGTGCGAGCGTTGGGGAACTCCGGGTGTTGTGTGTGTTGGGAGCAGCGGGGTGGGGGGGTTCAAGGGTGATTTGGGGTCCCTGTCAGAGTCTCCACTGGGGGCTGAGACCGGGAGGGGACCGGGAGGGGACCACACTCAGGTTTCTGCGGTCTGTCTGTTTTTAGGGTTGAGTTTAAGAGATTCTGAGATTCGTGTCTCTGTCGTGTGTGTGTGTGTGTGTGTGTGTGTGTGTGTGTGTGTGTGTGTGTGTGTGTGTGTGTGTGTGTGAGTGTGTGTGTGTGTGTGAGTGTGTGAGTGTGTGTGTGTGTGTGTGTGTGTGTGTGAGAGTGTGTGTGTGTGTGTGTGAGTGTGTGTGTGTGAGTGTGTGTGTGAGTGTGTGTGTGTGTGTGAGTGTGTGTGAGTGTGTGTGTGGTGTGTGTGTGTGTGTGTGTCCTCTGTGTGTGTGTGTGTGGTGTGTGAGTGATGTGAGGTGTGGTGTGTGTTGTGTGTGTGTGTGAGTGTGTGTGTGTGTGTGTGTGTGTGTCTCTGTGTGTGTGTGTGTGAGTGAGTGTGTGTGTGTGTGTGGTGTGCCCACATGGGGTGCAGAGAGGAATGCTTCAGGTTTCCCTCCCCGTGTTCAGCTCTGATGGTGCTGAGGACCAGGAGAACATGGAGGTCCAGCCTGGTATTCAGACGTATTTATGACCGGGTCCAGCTTTATGACCGGTGGTTCCCTCTGCATAGAGAACACTCGAGGGCAGGGGGACGAGGGGTGGAAACGTGATGCCGAGGTAGGTCCCGTGATGACCACCGGCCTCGCTGGTGGGGGTTACACAGCCCTCTGGGGGGGGCTCTGTTGCCAGGGGGGGAGGGGGGGCTCTGTTGCCAGGGGGGGAGGGGGGGCTCTGTTGCCAGGGGAGGGGAGAGGGGGCTCTGTTTGCCAGGTTAGCAAAGCCAGCAGAGATCTTCCACAACAGTGTTAATAATGTTTGACGGGAGGGAAGCCTAGAGGAAACGCTGCCGAGCAGATCCTAACCACGTCCTCAGGAAGACGAGCAGACAGAAGATCTCTGACCTGGATTAGGAGAGGTTGATTAGGCTAGACTGGGGTTGATTAGTTTTGGTTTTAGCTAGATGTTCTGTTTTGATCGTCATCAAGCACACGTGGCGAGGGCTTGTTTTCCTGTTAATGGCTGTGTCCTGTGGGAATGTGTTTGTGGTGCTAGAGCACAAGGTGGGACTAGAGCACAAGGTGGGATGTTCCTAGAAAAAGTCATCCATTAACCTGCCTCCATCTCTTCACCTCTCCTCCATCTCTCCAGTCCTCCATCTCTCCTCTATCTCTCCAGTCCTCCATCTCTCCTCCATCTCTTCAGTCTCCATCTCTCCGCCGTCCTCGACCTCCAGTCTCCACCTTCCTCATCTCTCCTCCATCTCTCCTCCATCTCTTCATCCGCCTCTCTCCTCCAGCTCTCCAGTCCTCCCATCTCTCCTCCATCTCTTCAATCCGCCATCTCTCTCCATCTCGCCAGTCCTCCATCTCTCCTCCATCTCTCCAGTCCTCCATCTCTCCTCATCTCTACAGTCTCCATCTCTCTCATATCTCTCCAGTCCCACTCTCCAGTCCTCCATCTCTCCTCCATCTCTTCAGTCTCCATCTCTCCTCCATCTCTCCAGTCCTCCATCTCTCCTCCAGCTCTCAGTCCTCCATCTCTTCAGTCCTCCATCTCGTCCAGTCCTCCATCTCTCCACACCATCTCTCTAGTTCTCCACCTCTCCATCTTTCCACCTCCTAATCTCTCCATCTCTTCACCTCTCCTCCCTGTAACAGGCCACACACATACACACACTCTCACACACACTCACACACTCTCACACACACAGAGGGGAAATCAACATCAGCTTCCAGATGTTGACGCACTTACGAGCACAACATGGTCAGAGCTCATTATGAGCCTGTGAGCATATTTACACACACACACACACACTCACTCACAAAACCACGCTCACACACTCTGTCTCACACTCACAGCTCCAACAAATTATTTGGGGATGTAACAAATTAGCACATTCAGTTGAACCCCCCTCAGAGGGCTTTTGGCAAGAGGCTGGAGGTGTTTGGGACCATCTTCAGGACTGTACAGTAATGGGCTACTGCAAATGTCAACCAGATGATGAAGGAGGAGAGCTGCTGTAGAAGACGAGGGGTCAAAGGTGAGGCGTGAGGAGAGGGGGGAGGAGTTGTTCCAGGTTGAACTGAACTTGGATGACAGAGAGATCGCTCAGCGTAATATGGAGGCATGCGGAAGACCGGAGGTTGTTGTGGCGTGTGTGTGTGTATGTGTGTGTGTATGTGTGTGTGTGTGTGTCAGAGAGAGAGGGTGGGTGAGGGAGATCCACAGTCATGTAGGCTCCACAGCAGCAGCTGGGATCCACTCAGAGGTGTTTATGTCCCGCTGCTACATTCCCGCTTGTCAGTGGTGCACCACACAGCACACGCACACATCGCCCCACGCTCAGAACACACACACACAAGACACACACATATCTGCAACTCCTGTGTGTACGTGTTCTTGATTCTAGATTATACTGTCTTAAGCTTGATCATTGGATTGAACATCTTCCTGTGTGTGTGTGGTGTGTGTGTGTGTGTGTGTGTGTGGTGTGTGCAGGTTCCAGTGCTCTCTCCCCACCTGGTGTCCAGACCTGTCAGTCAGGGAGACAGTGGGAGCCTGAGAGGTGAGTACACCAGGTGTGGACAAGCTGTTCCTAGTCCAGTGATAGACCAGGTGTGGACAAGCTGTTCCTAGTCCAGTGATAGACCAGGTGTGACAAGCTGTTCCTAGTCCAGTGATAGACCAGGTGTGGACAAGCTGTTCCTAGTCCAGTGATAGACCAGTGTGGACAAGCTGTTCCTAGTCCAGTGATAGACCAGGCGTTCGGTATTCTAGTCGTAAGCAACAGGACTACAGGGCAGACATGGACTGGCTGGGACAGGTGTAAACACCTGGAGGAAGTGCTACTCATCACCTCTGACTGTCTTCATTGTGGCTTCTCTTTTGCATCCCTCCCTTCTATCTACCCTTCACGGTCCTCCGTCTCCCTCTCTCCTCTCCGTCTCCCTCTCTCCTCTCCGTCGCTCCCTCTCTCCCTCCATCTCCCCTCTCTCTCTCCTCCTCTCCTCTCTCTCTCTCTCCCCCTCTCTCTCTCCCCCTCTTCTCTCTCTCCCTCTCCTCTCTCTCTCCCCCTCTCTCTCTCCCCCTCCCTCTCTCCTCCTCCTCCCTCTCCTCTCTCTCTCTCTCTCTCCTCCCTCCCTCCCTCTCTCCTCCTCTCCTCTCTCTCCCTCTCCTCTCTCTCCCCTCCTCCTCTCCTCTTCTCCTCTCCCTTCCTCTCTCCCTCTCCTCGTCCTCTCCTCTCCTCTCTCTCCCTCTTCTCTCTCCTCTCCTCTCCTCTCCTCTCCTCTCCCTCTTCCTCTCTCTCCCTCTCCCTCTCCTCTCCTCTCCTCTCCTCTCCTCTCCTCTCCTCTCCTCTCCCTCCTCTCCTCCTCTCTCCTCCTCTCCTCTCGTCTCTCACTCTCTCTCTCTCCCCCTCTTCTCCCTCTCCCTCTCCTCTCTCTCCTCCCCTCTTATCTCTCTCCCTCTCCTCTCCTCTCTCCTCTCTCTCTCCCCTCCCTCTCTCTCCTCTCCTCCCTCTCCCTCTTTCAGACCCCTCCTGGGAGTTCAGTTCTCAGGGGTTCCAGGAGCTGAAGGCTGAGGTGACCGAGGTTCCTGCCCCCAGTCCAGAGAGCTCAGTGGACAGCACAGGTAAGACACACACACACACACACACTCATGTAGCATTAGCATTCTCCTGACCCCTGACACACCACCCACACCACTCCTCAGGCTCCTGAACATACTGCTGTTGATACGGACTGGAGTGGAGAGAGACAGAGAGAGGTAGAGAGACATGGGAAAGTAAGAGAGAGGAGCGAGACAGAGAGAGAGAGAGGTAGAGAGACATGGGAAAGTAAGAGAGAGGGGTGTGACAGAGAGAGGTAGAGGGATGTGGGAAAGTAAGGGAGAGGGGCGAGACAGAGAGAGGTAGAGAGACATGGGAAAGTGAAAGAGAGAGGGGCGAGACAGAGAGAGGACTTCTGCTAGGATGCAGGGTGTGTAAACCTCCCCACGTTCCTCCCATGGACCCTAGACCAGAACGATCCAGTTAGACCCGGTTCTGGAACATTCTGCCTCCATTAGAGTGGAACCTGTAAGCACGTTTATCTCTGATGACTAAGTAGGCAGGATATTTTAATAGTTTCAGTATTAATATCTTTATATTTAACCTTGTATCCAGTATTGCCTGCCACGACCTTCCCTCGGGGTATTTTAGGAAGTGGGGGATGGATCGTTTTTCTCCAGAGAGAGAGAGAGAGAGAGAGAGGCTGGGAGTGATCGAGTCCCTGTTCCACGTCCTGGTCCTCTGAGCGCCCTCAGCCTCAGCCTCTCGCCCTCAGCCTCGCCCCTCGCCTCTCGCCCTCAGCCTCTCGCCCTCAGCCTCGCGGCAGCTACAGAGCTGTCACACGGTGTCCCAACTGTCAACAGGATCCCCAGGAGCATTCCCCACCTTCACATACCACAAGCAGCCACTCATGCTCTCTCTCCCCCTCTCTCTCTCTCTTACTTTCCCATGTCTCTCTACCTCTCTCTCTGCTTGCGTCTCTCTCCCCCCCCCCTCTCTCTTACTTTCCCATGTCTCTCTACCTATATCTCTCCCCCTCTCTTACTTTCCCATGTCTCTCTACCTCTCTCTCTCCCCCTCTCTCTCTTACTTTTCCATGTCTCTCTACCCTCTCTCTCTCTGCTTGCCTCTCTCTCTCCCAGGCTGTGGGGAGCTGGTGTCCGTGGGCGAGCCGGTCCTCCACAGGAGAACAGACACCATATCGGGGAAGTACGGCGTGTGGATGCAGGACCCCGAGGCTAGCGCCCCCTACGGGCCGGAGATGGTGTGGCGCATCGACACGGTCGGCTCCGAGGTCCGACAGCTCTTCGGCTACGAGGACATGCAGCAGTTTTCTCGGGGCTTCCCGTCCAAGGTAGTACTCCTCTCTACTCCTCCCCTCTCCCCTCTTCACCTCTCCTCTGCTCCTCTTTCCTTCTCTGCTCCTTTCTCCCCCTCTGCTCCTTTCTCCTCCTCTCCCGTCTCTCTGCTCCTTTCTCTCCTCTTCTCCCATCTGCTCCTTTCTCCTCTCTCCTCTGCTCCTTTCTCCTCCTCTCCTCTCCTCTCCCCTCTGCTCCTTTCTCCTCCTCTCCTCTCCTCTCCCCTCTGCTCCTTTCTCCTCCTCTCCTCCTTTCTCCTCCTCTCCCCTCTGCTCCTTTCGCCTCCTCTCCTCTCCCCTCTGCTCCCTTCTCCTCCTCTCCTCTCCTCTCGTAGCTCTACCTAGTATTAACCCCCTCTGTGGCCCCTCTCCCCCCGCAGGTCCTGTTGCTCCCCGAGCCGGTGGAGAGCACGGGCGCCACCCTCTACCGGGGCTCCCTGTACTACCAGCGCCGCCGCAGTCGCACCATCCTGCGCTACGACCTGGCGTCGGAGAGCATCGCGGCCCGCAGAGACCTCCCGCACGCCGGCTTCCACGGCCAGTTCCCCTACTCGTGGGGCGGCTACACCGACGTGGACCTGGGGGTGGACGAGCAGGGTCTGTGGGCCGTCTACTCCACCAACAAGGCCAAGGGGGCCATCGTTGTGTCCCGTCTGGACCCGCACAGCCTGGAGGTGAGGAGGAGCTGGGAGACGGGGATCCGGAAGAACTCGGTGGCCAACGCCTTCATGATCTGCGGCCGTCTGTACACGGTGGCGAGCTACACTTCCCCCAACACGACGGTGAACCACGCGTACGACACGGCCAGCGGTCAGGGCAAGGCGGTCGCCGTGCCCTTCAAGAACAAGTACCGCTACAACAGTATGATCGACTACAACCCGGCCCAGAGGAAGCTGTTCGCCTGGGACAACTTCCACATCGTGTCCTACGACGTGAGGCTGGGGAGGCCCCAGGGTAACTGAGGCCGGGGGGGAGGCCCCAGGGCAACTGAGGCCGGGGCTGGAGGCCCTGCCGGTGGCACCTCCATAGTCTCCAGAAGCCTCCTCTCCTCCACACCCGTCCATCAGTCTTCTTGGCGGCGGTCCACTTTTAGACGATTGAGATGCTGCCCCGGATGTTTCAGCGCTGTCCTCCGGAGGCGAGAGAAGGGCGTAGCTTTTGTCGAGTAGGTTTGATTGGCTCTTGGGCGGTCACCTGTGAGCTCACCTGTCCTACTGGTGAGACTGACGAGCCTGTAAAGCATAATCGTGTGGCAGTAGAGGTTAGAATGAGTTGTGTATATTCGTTACCTAAACTCCCATGAGCGCTGAAACAAAACGACGGGAGGAACCCATCCTCTGCAGGTGCTGTGTCAGGGGGGAAGGATTTCGCCGTGGCGCAACCCACTAAACGTGTTTATAGAGGAATTATTTTTCTACTGTTTTGGTTACCAGATCTTGTGTTTTCATGTGTCGCGCTGAGAAAGGTTGGATGGCTCAATTAATAAAATCACTTATCGTTCCGATGTTTATCATAATGGCTTATAAATACTCATTGGAGTGCAAAGATGTACTTCTTGACTCATTCAACATAAGCAAAAATGTTTATAATATTGCATGTTCCTGTGAGCTTTCTCAATACTAGGGCATGTACAGATGTATACCATGAGAACAAATAAACTATAAATAATAAACCGAGTTTGTTGTTGTGGTTTTCTAAACCCACACCTGATGGTAACCATTCAGCACATACCCAAACTGATCTTCCTCGTATCTCACCTGTAAACACCTACGCAGTCATACTGACCCCTAGTGGCGCAATCTGGGAACTACACCTCAGTTCAAAAACCAGAGAAGTCGGAACAGGCTGACGAATCAATCAGCGAAACACAAATTCACCTTATAACAGCATATTATTTTATTAGTTTCTGTAACCAAACCAAGAGAATGTAAATAAGACCGTACATATTTTAATACAGCGATGTAACCCCTGTACAAGTAAAACAAAAAAAAACAAAAAACCCAAATCCATCATCAACATCATCATCACCCCCCCTCCTCCACGTCAGGGTAGGAACCTGCATACTAGTATGCATCTTCCCCAAGGACACTCGTTACCGCGGTAACCACCATACCGGGGGGAGGGGGGGGTTTCTTTGTGGGTGGTGGGAGGACAGAGGTGAGATGAGGGTGAGGGGGTGAGAGGGTCCTGGACGACACCTTCAGTCCTCTCAACATTGAAAAGGAAACGCTTGACTTCCTACTGCCTTAGACACCCCTTCAGAACTACAAGTCCACACCCCTTCAGAACTACAAGTCCCATCTAGGAGAGGCATCTACCCTTTCCTCAAGTCGCTGCATTTCTCGCTCTCTCCGCGCTCGAGAACCCTCAGTTCTCCTGAGGCCGTCTGGCCGCAATGCGGAGGGCACTAGGACCCTGCGAGCATCTGCTGCTCTCCATAGAGGAGCGCGCGCGCGTGTGTGTGTGTGTGTGTGAGACAGCGAGGATGAGTGTGAAAGCGGTGGAGGTGTGTGTGTGTGTGTGTGGGTGTGTGTGAGTCAGTCCCCCCTGACTAGATACAGGCAACGTCTATCTGGAGTAACCGTTTGCAAACAGCCCCTAATAACTTCACTCAAAAACGCCGTTGCCACAGCAACAGGCATGTTAAAGGCTTTGTGACGTCATATTTTCGCAACTTATCCTTTGGCTAAAGAAACAGGACACACACGCACACACACACACACACACGGCCTCCTCAGGCAAGAGACGCGAGCAGAAGGCAGGAGGAGCTCATAGGCAGAATAATCAACGAATCAATCAATCATCAAATCAATTAATCAACCGATTCAATTTGACATTTTCGTGCTTCTTTCGGGGATAAACAAAAGCAGTCGAATTCCTGATTAAATCGATTTCAGTTCAGAGAAAATGGACATACGGTTGAGTACAAGGTGTGTGTGTGTGTGTGTGTGTGTGTGTGTGTGTGATGGTGCAATGCGGAGATTCCACACACACACTGCCTCTCTGGGTTAGTACTGATGTGAGGGCTGGTGGGGAAAATAATGTGTGCGTCACTAAAATACATCTTTAAATAAGATTGTTCGTTCAACTACAAAAACAAAAGATTGATTCTCTTCTTCTTCAGAAAAACTCTACACCCCGCGCCCACTTCTCTAATACGTGGGTCTGCTGAAGAACGTGCGGTTCTGCCGAAGGAACAGAAGTCAAAGAGCTAGAAGAACGGCTAACTCAGCAGCAAATCTCATTTCATTTTTTTCTTCTCTCTTTTCTCCCTCCCTCCCTCCCTCCCCTTCTTTCTCAACCAGACGTCTAGACGTGTTCTGTACAGCTAGTGTAGTCGTCTCATACAACACCCCCCTGCACCTTCAGAGGCCTGGCGAGGGGGGAGGGACAGGAGGAGAGAAGCAGGGGTGAGGGGGGAACTTACTACAGTACCCCTCTTCTCAGTAACCATTCACGTTTGGACCCCCAGTCCCCTCCGCCCCCCCCCATCCCTCCCCTCAAGGCTGATGTGAGAGAGGGAGAGAAAGAGAGAGAGAGAGAGCGTGTGAGTGGGTGATTGGAGCAGCTGGATTCTCTTCCTCCCTCCACGGTGTGGGGTCTGAGAGAGAGAGGAGGGCGTGCGAGGGCACACTACTTGCCCTCTTCAGGCTTGATGGCCTGGGGCTTGATGGGACCAGTCCGTACGGGCTTGCCCGCGGAGAGGGAGGGCTTGTCGGGCTCCGCGCGCTCCAGGATGCCCCCCGCCTGGTGGTTGGGGGCCATGCTGTCCAGGGGGGGCTTGACTCCCTGGTCGAGGCGTGAGGCCTTGCTGACGGAGGGAGCCTTCAGTTGCTGCTGCTGCTGCTCGGAGAAGAACTTGTGGGTGGACTGGAGAACCTCCGCCCTCTGCTTCGCCTGGGGGGTGGGGTGGGGAGGAGGAGACAGTCAGTCACTCGACACATCAAACATTCAGCACCAATCAGAAAACGTCAGCCAATCGAAACGACAGGACACGCAGTCAGGTATCAGCGAGGCGATCGACTGATCATGCGATCATGTGACTGAGTCAAACAGTCGTGTTCCTAGGACGGTACCTTGAGATCCTGCTCTGCCTTCAGAGCTGCGTGTGTCCCTCTGGGGGCCATGGGGGGACCCGGGGGGCCCCTGGGAGCGTGCTGGGGCCGGGGGTGAGGCATCAGCCCTCCGCCCAGAGAGGGGGACATGGGTGGGCCCATGGGGGGGCCCATGGGGGGCCCCATGGGTGGACCCCATAGGGGGGCCCATAGGAGGGCCCATGGGAGGGGCCCATGGGAGGGCCCATGGGGGGGCCCCATGGGGGAGCGTTGGAGGCCCCCCGAGAATGAGTTAGCATGGGGGGGCCTGACCAAGGGAGACACCATGTTGGGCTGAGACATCATCTGAAAAGGGGGAGAAGACCAGTTAGCGTCAATCATACAACACTCACTAGGGAAGCCACGTGTGTGTGTGTGTGACAGTGTGCGTGTGACAGTGTGTGTGTGTGTGTGTGTGTGTGAGAGAGAGAGAGTTACCTGTGGGTTGAACTGGCCAGGGAAGTGTTGTGTGATCCTCATGCCTGCAGAGCTGGGCTGGAACTGTTTCTGGTAGAGCATGCTGTTCATCTTACTGGACTGGCTGCTGGGGGAGGTGGAGCTGGCCCTGGGGAGGGAGAGGAGGAGGGAGGTGAGGAGGGGAGGAGAGGAGGAGCGGGTGGGGAGGAGGAGGAGCGGGGTGAGGAGGAGGGAGGTGAGGAGGAGCGGGGGAGGAGGGTGAGAAGAGATGGGAGGAGGAGGAGAGAGAGGGGGGGAGTAGGGGGAGGGGAGGAGTGGGAGGGAGGTGAGGAGGAGCGGGGTGAGGAGGGTGAGAAGAGATGGGAGGAGGAGGAGGGAGGGAGGGCGGGATGGAGAGGGGTGGAGAGGAGTGGGGGAGAGGAGGATGGAGAGGAGCGGGGAGGAGGATGAAAGAGGATGGGAGGTGGAGCAGGATGAGGAGCTGTATGGAGGCAGGCGGTGTGTGTGTGTGGTGTGTGTGTGTGTGTGTGGTCGTCGGGGCTCTTACCTGTCGTAGCGGTAGTGGCTAGACGTGGGCGTGGTGCTTCTGGCGCTGGGAGGAGTCCCTGGTTTGATGTCCATCCCAGAGCCAAACAGCTTCATATCCATGTCCATCTGCACACACACAGACAGGTTAGATCCACTGCTAGGCAGACAGACAGGCTACCAGACAGACAGGCTGACAGACAGACATGCTAACAGACAGACTAACAGGCTAACAGACAGACATACAGGCTAACAGACAGACAGGGCTAACAGACAGACAGGCCAACAGACAGACAGGCTAACAGACAGACAGACAGGCTAACAGGACAGACAGACAAGGCTAACGGACAGACAGGCCAACAGACAGACATGCTAACAGACAGACAGGCCAACAGACAGACAAGCTAACAGACAGACAGGCCAACAGACAGACAGGCTAACAGACAGACAGCTAACAGACAGACAGGCTACCTTGCTGGACGGGGGTTGCATCATGCCATGGCTGGGGCCCATGAGGCCCCGGTAACCCTGGGATACGGGGGGCTGCCTGTTGATGCTGGGGGGCGGGGCCTGGGGTGGGGTGGGGGGCAGGGCCAAGAGGGGCTGGCCCCCCCCAGACCCATAGTTAGACAGAGACATCTGAGAGCCTGGTAGAGGAACTGACACCTGGTGGAGGAGGAGGAGGAGGGAGAGGGGGGTAAGGAGGGGTTTATGGATTGATAGTAAGTGTGTGTTTTGGTCGTGTGTGTCGTGGTGTGATGTGGGGTATGGGTCTGGGTGTGTATTCTGTGGGATGTGTGTGTACTGGTGTGTATGTGTGTGTGTGTGGTCTGTGTGTGTGTCTGTGTGTGTCGTGTTACCTGCTGCATTGAAGAGCTGGCTGACTGGGTGTTGCTATAGTAACTGCTCTGGCCGTGTTGCTGCACCTGCCCTGAGTACATGTTAGAATGCTGATTCATCCCCTGGCGAGCCTGAAACCCCACACACACACACACACACACACACACCCACACACACACACACAGATTAGCACGTGAGGACCAGAATGATGACCCACTTTGAAACTGGCCGAAGGTGGGTATGTTGCAAGTGTGTGTGTGAGCGTGCATGTGTGTGTGTGTGTGTGTGAGCATGCATGCGTGTGTGTGTGTGTGTGAGTGAGCATATGTGTGTGTGTGTGTGGCTATGCATGTGTGTGTGTGTGTGAGCGTGTGTGTGTGTGCATGCATGTGTGTGTGTGTGTGCATGCATGTGTGTGTGTGTGCATGCATGTGTGTGTGTGAGCATGCATGTGTGTGTGTGTGAGTATGTGTGTGTGTGTGTGTGTGTGTGTGTGTGAGCATGCAGGTGTGTGTGTGTGTGAGCAGCAGTACCTGCTGCAGCAGGTGTGGGTCTATGAGCTGGGAGGCGCCCATGCCGGAGGGCTGGTTGAGCTGAGGCTCAAACAGGATGGGGATGTGCTGCGTGGAGGAGGGCTGCTGGTAGGCCAGGCTGGACTGAGGCTTCCCCAGCTCAGGGCCCTGCACCCCGGGGTAGCTGTGCAGGGAGGGCCCTGACAGCAGCATGGAGGGCTGGGACAGACTGCTCTGCATGAACGCCTGCTGAGACCTGGGGAGGGACACAGAGTTAGAGGCATGAGATCTGATGGTGGTGGGTGGTGGGGGAGACGTATGGGGTGTGAGACTGTATGGGTGTGTGTGTGTGGTGTGTGAGACTGTATGGTGTGTGAGACTGTATGGTGTGTGTGTGTGTGTGTGTGACGTATGGTGTGTGAGACTGTATGGTGTGTGTGTGTGTGTGTGTGTGAGAGACTGTATGGGTGTTTGTGTGAGACTGTATGGTGTGTGTGTGTGTGTGAGAGACTGTATGGTGTGTTTGTGTGAGTGTGTGGTGTGTGTGTGTGAGACTGTATGGTGTGTGTGTGTGTGTGAGACTGTATGGTGTGTGTGTGTGTAATGTTGTGTGTGTCTCACCTGTATGGTGTGTGTGTGTGGTGTGTTCACCTGTAAGGCTGCAGCGAGGGAACTGAACAGATCCTGGGGTTGGGAGACGGGAGGCCCTCCACTGAGGCCCAGCTGAGCGTGGTGTGTGTGTTGGTGTGTGTGCTGAGCCTGGTGTGTGTGTTGGTGTGTGTGCTGGGCCTGGTGTGTGTGTTGGTGTGTGTGTTGGTGTGTGTGCTGGTGCTGGCCCTGGAGCGGAGCGTAGATAGGGATGGGGATCTGCTGCACGGCCGTGGTCTGCAGAATGCGTGCAACACACACACACACACACACGACACACACACACAGACAGACAGACCACACGTGTACACAAACACACACACACACACAGAGCGCAGACACACAAACACACAAACACAGAACACACACACACAGGCAGAGGGCATTAGTATGCATCGCCAGGTGATGGCCCCTCCCCCACAGGTGATGGCCCCTCCCCCTCCAGGTGATGGCCCCTCCCCCTCCAGGTGATGGGCCCTCAGCTGATGGCCCCTCCCCTCCAGCTGACAGCCCCTCCCCCTCCCAGTGATGGCCCCTCCCCCTCCAGGGTGGTGGCCCCTCCCCCTCCAGGTGAGTGTGTGGGTGTGGTTCTGACCTGGGACAGTCCGGGCTGGAAGCCTGCTGCTGGGCCAGTGAGGGCGGGGGCCAGGCGGGGGGTGGGGGGAGCTGAACAGGTGGCTGGTGTCCATGTAGAACGCTGGGATCTGGGCTGCAGAGCCTGGGAAGCAGAAGGGTGAGGACACAGAAAGGTGAGGACACAGAAAGGTGAGGAGGCAGGAGGGTGAGGACACAGGAGGGTGAGGACACAGAAGGGTGAGGAACACGGAAGGATTAAAGCTGAACGCTTTTGACCTATTGCTGTAAAGTCTGGTCAACTGGTCAAAACCTTCCCAAACATTTTTCCAAAATATTTACTTTTCCCCCCCCACACAGTCAAAAGAGGGGAGAGGAGAACAGAGAACCCTAAAACAGAGTAGAGTACAGTACTATGATGTGTGTGACAGAGAGAGACAGACAGAGAGAGACAGACAGACAGAGAGCGACAGACAGAGAGAGACAGACAGAGAGAGACAGACAGAGACGACGAGGCTGTGCTGACCTGCTGCAGACTGGGACACGTAGACCTGGGGGCTCTGCTGCTGGGACAGGAGGGGGGCCACGCAGCCCAGCTGGGAGAAGCTGCTGCTGGACATCACCCCTCCCTGAAGCTGCTGGGGCTTCACCTTGCAGATGTTGGGGGGATCAGAGGCCGTGGTGCTCTTGGTGCCCAGGGAGGACGTGGTGTAGGTGCCAGACCCTGGAGGGGGAGAGAGGAGAGAGGAGGGAGGAGGAAGAGAGAGAGGGAGAGGGAGGGAGGGGGAGAGGTAGGGAGGTAGGGAGGGAGAGGAGGGAAGGAGGGAGGGAGGGAGGGAGGGAGGGAGGGAGGGAGGGAGGGAGGGAGGGAGGGAGGGAGGGAGGAGAGGGGAGAGGGAGGGAGGAAGGAAGGGAGAGAGGGAGGAGGGGGAGGGGAGAGGAGAGAGAGAGGGAGGAGGGGGAGGGGGAGAGAGGGAGGAAGGGGTTTAGAGGGATGGAGGTTAACTTGAGAAGAGAGCTCTTAGGGGAGACTGGAGGTGGACAAGCCGGCCTTCGGTAAGAGTGAGGATTAAGAAAATGATATGTGACGGCCGTATCCTCGGTTACCAAAACAAAACACAAGCTGTCCCCATCCACGTTTGAAAACAACCCCCCGCCCCCTGCCTGTGCACAGGGAGCAGGGAGGAGTGTGTGTGGTGTGTGTGTGTGGTACTGACAGCGATGGTGCTGGGCGTGACTGAGGCCACAGGGATCTGAGGCATGGAGGTGGAGGAGAAGGAGGAGTAGGAGGCGGGGCAGGAGGTGATGATGGGGGAGGAGGAGGTGACGGGAGAGCTTTTGTCTCCCAGGCTGGGGGAGTTCTCCCAGGCCTTGCGTGCTGACTCCATTGGGGGGGAGGGGAGAGAGAAAACAGTCAGAAAAAGCACATCTCTGGGCGTCTGATTCTGGAAGCACAAGAGTTGTTGAGTGCGAGGGTAAGGCATGGTACAGTAAAAGTGTGTGTGAAGTCACCTTCAGGGGTGAGGTCCACGGTGGCGGGGGAGACGGTGGTACTGAGGCTGGAGCTCTGCTGGAGAGCCTCCCTGCGAGGCAGGTGGGCAGCGCCACCTAGTGGACACATTTACATTATTCATTTACACTTTTATCCAAAGCGACTTCCAAGAGAGAGCTTTACAAAGTGCATAAGTCACTGATCATAACAACGAGATATCCCCAAACATTGCAGGTAGTCAAACATGAACCATACATTGTGAAAAAAACTCAAATAAGTGCCAAAGGGAAGAATCATAAGAGCATGTAGTTAACAAACATGAACCTCAAATAAGTGCAAGAGTGTACCTATAGAAAAGCAAGCAACAGTAAAATATTTCACAGCGCAAGGACAACACACACAAGAACAGCGCCTCAGAGGACAAGCTGGCACAGTACACAAATACATCATGGTGTTGGTATGACTATTATCATGACTGTGCTGATATGACTGTATCATGACTGTGCTGTTGCTATGGCTGTGTTCTCATGACTGTGCTGTTGCTATGTCTGTGTTCTCATGACTGTGCTGTTGTTATGTCTGTGTTCTCATGACTGTGCTGTTGCTATGTCTGTGTTCTCATGACTGTGCTGTTGCTATGTCTGTGTTCTCATGACTGTGCTGTTGCTGATGTCTGTGTGTTCTCATGACTGTGCTGTGCTATGCTGTGGTTCTCATGACTGTGCTGTTGCTATGTCTGTGTTCTAATGATGTGCTGTGCCTTACATTGGCCACCAGACTCTCCTCCATCTTGCTGCCACTATGGGGACGCTGTCGCCAGGGACGAGGACGGGGTGGTGTAGTCCGTCACAGACTCCTGAGAGACACACACACACACACAGAGAGAGCGAGAGACACACACACACACACAGAGGAGAGCACACACACACACACACACACGAGAGAGACACACACACACACACACAGAGAGAGAGAGAGACACACACACCACACACACACACACACACACACCACACACAGAGACAGTTAGAACAGCTCTGTGTCCCAGATGCTAATACACACATGCTAATACACACACAGACACACCACACACACACTGCTAATACCACACACACACACACCTGCTAATACATCAACACACACACACACCATCTAATACACACACACACACCTGCTAATACACACACCTGCTAATAACCACACACACACGCACTTCCCTGCACACAGTGATAAACTATCCCAGAATCCAGGGGTACAGAATGGCGGTTACACAGTTTGTCAGGACCCGGTGGAGGAGGCGTGTCCTACCTTGGAGCTGCTGCTGTACTCGGCCGAGGGCACGGTGATCATGCCCTCGATGTCTCCGCCCAGCTCGGGCACGCCGGGGTCCGTGAGGGGGGCTGGAGTCAGCCGGCCTGCCGCTCGCTCCCCCGGACACGCCCGCCTCCAGGCCCTCGCCCTCCCCGCGCGGCCGTCCTTGGCCTTGCGGTTCTTCAGGGAGCGCTCCTTGCCGATGGGCCCGGGCTTGTAGCCCTTGGTCTCCACGGGGGGCTCGATGTCTGGGAGCTGGAGACGCAACGCAAAGAACATTCTGGATCAGCTGGGATCTTTTACATCTGGTTTTTATACAGCACTGGCACTACTACTACTGGATTCATGTGATGGGAAGTTTGAATATGAATAATTGTGTGTGGTGAAGGTCTGAGTGCCTCTGTGTGTGTGTGTGTGTGTGTGTGTGTGTGTGTGTGTGTGTGTGTGTGTGTGTGTGTGTGTGTGTGTGAGAGAGAGAGAGAGAGAGAGAGAGAGGGAGAGGGGAGCAGCGGAGAGAGGGAGAGAGGGAGAGAGGGAGAGAGAGAGTGTGTGTGTGTGTGAGCTCCGTACCTTCTGGGTCTTGATGGGTCCCGGCGCGGCTCTGCTTCTGTCTCTGCTCCTTGGGGCCGGCAGCCCCGCCTCCAGGAGGACCGGACCCCCGTCGCTGTCCGTGCTCCCCGCAGACGAGGGGGCTCCGAACTGGATACTGTCCAGCCCCAGCTCGACCACGGCCCTCTGGGCCCACCTTCACGCCCTGACACACACACACACACACGGTTACACTACACACCATATCTACTCTCCACACACTAGTGTGAGTCTGAACGTGAGTGTCAGGGTGTCTGAGACGTCCCAGCTGTGAGCATGCATGTGTGTGGTGTGTGTGTGTGTCGTGTGTGTGTGTGTGGTCCTACCTCGACCGTCCCGGTGAAGGAGGTGAGGGGTTTGTTCCAGGCGCTCACGGAGGGGGGCTGCGGGGGGCTGATGGGCCCTACTGACACACACAGGGAGAGGATGTGATGTCATAATGCCAGTTAGCAGAGGACAGGAGTGCCGGGGGGCGCGCGCTTCTGGAGGTTTCCGTCTGCGCGGGAGGACGCGATGGAACTCACGTTTCTTGACGTCGGGGAGCGCCGCGGAAGCCGCCACCTTGTTCTCCCACAGTTCCGTTCCCAGGGTGCTGTGCGGGGCGGGGGCCGCGGGCATGGGGGGCCGGGGGCAGGGTCTTGGAGGTGAAGTCCACCGCGGCTGGGGGGCGGCGGGCAGGGGTGCGGGGGCGACCTCCTGGGGCCGGGGTGGCGGTGGGGACGACAGCAGGGGGGGGCTGGGAGGGGGGAGGGTGTACGTGCTGGGGGGCAGAGAGATGGGGGGCTGGGGCAGGGGGGCCTGCGGTGGGGGGTCTGGGAGGTTGTTTGCTGTTGATGTTGTTGTTTTTTGGCAAATCTCGGAGGCACTTTCCTCCTCCCCCTCTGCCTTTCTCTCCGGAGCCCTTTCTTCCCCAGTTCTGTCAAACAAACGGGCAGGAGTTAGGACCCAGGAGGCGCTGGGGTAGTCTCCGTCTAGCCCCACCCTCTCCTCCTTCTCTCTCCCTCCCCTCCTCACCTGTGTGGTCTGCTCCTCCTTCTCTCTCCCTCCCCCTCCTCACCTGTGTGGTCTGCTCCTCCTTCTCTCTCCCTCACCTCCTAGCTCCTCCTTCTCTCTCCCTCCCCTCCTGCTCCTCCTTCTCTCTCCCTCACCTCCTCCTCCCCCTCCTCACCTGTGTGGTCTGCTCCTCCTCCTCTCTCCCTCCCCTGCTCCTCTCCTCCTCCTCCTCCTCTCTCTCTCCCTCACCCTCCTCCCACCTCCCTCCCCTCCTCACCTGTGTGGTCTGCTCCTCCTCCTCCTCTCCCTCCTCCTGCTCCTCCTCCTCCTCCTCCTCTCTCACCTCCCTCCTCCCCCCCTCCCTCCCCTCCTCCTCACCTGTGTGGTCTGCTCCTCCTCCTCCTCTCCCTCCCCTGCTCCTCCTCCTCCTCCTCCTCTCTCCCTCCCCTCCTCCCCCCTCCCTCCCCTCCTCACCTGTGTAGTCTGCTCCTCCTCCTCTCCCTCCCCTCCTCACCCT
Source organism: Mallotus villosus (assembly GCA_903064625.1). Taxonomy (NCBI): domain Eukaryota; kingdom Metazoa; phylum Chordata; class Actinopteri; order Osmeriformes; family Salangidae; genus Mallotus; species Mallotus villosus. Next base: position 51,156 of record CAEFZP010002112.1, read on the forward strand.
TCTCTCTCCTCCTCACCTGTGTGGTCTCCTCCTCCTCCTCCTCCTCCCCTCCTCACCTGTGTGGTCTGCTCCTCCTTCTTGCGTCTCTCCTCGTCCTGCAGGCGTTTCTGCTGCTTGCGGGAGACCACCTCGGTGAAGCCGTCGTCCGTGGCGTTGGACTGGGGGTCCTCCAGGGTGGTCACCTCCGGGTGGTCGTCGATGATCACCACACCTGGGGAGGGGGGGGGGAAGAGGGGGGGCAACAGAGCTCACTCACTGTACCAGGGAACACAAAACTGTGTACCGCCATTCTGTGATAGCTTATCACTGTGTGCAGGGAAGTGCGTGTGTGTGTATTAGCAGGTGTGGTGTGGTGTGTGTATAGCAGGTGTGTGTGTGTGTATTAGCAGGGTGTGTGGTGGTGTGTGTATTAGCAGGTGTGTGTGGTGGGTGTATTAGCAGGTGTGTGTGTGTGTATTAGTAAGGTGTGTGTGTGGTGTGTGTATTAGCAGGTGTGTGTGTGGTGTGTGTATTAGCAGGTGTGTGTGTGTGTATTAGCAGGTGTGTGTGTGGTGTGTGCATTAGCAGGTGTGTGTATTAGCAGGTGTGTGTGTATTAGCAGGTGTGTGTGTGTGTATTAGTAAGGTGTGTGTGTGGTGTGTGTATTAGCAGGTGTGTGTGTGGTGTGTGTATTAGCAGGTGTGTGTGTGGTGTGTGTATTAGCAGGTGTGTGGTGTGTGTGTGTGTGTGTGTGACTCACTGGCGTAGTTGTTGAGGTCAAACTGGGACAGGGCGTTCTCCTTCTCCTTGGGCTTCTTGGCGGCCTGCTTGGCCTCGTCCTTACGGCGTGAGGTCTGGTCCTTGCCGGGCCTCTGGCCTGGGCCTCCTGACGGGCCCTCGGGGTTCTGGGGTCCGGTTCTGACGGAGGGGAGGGAGGGCGCACGCAAACACACGTTAATGAAGTGGATCGACAACACACACACACACGATTCCACCACACACACACACGATTCCACCACACACACACACGATTCCACCACACACACACACACACACACACACACAGCGACAAACCATCCCAGAAGGGTTGGAAAAGGGTGAAGTGCCTTGCCTAAGGACACAACGTCATCTTGCACGTCCGGGAATCGAACCGGCAACCTTGTGATTAATAGCCTGACTCCCTAACCGCTTAGCAATCTGACCCCCCAGGTCAGAAGGGTTGGAAAAGGGTGGGGAGGTGGGGTGGGGGCTGGGAAGAGACCTCACCTTCCTACTGCAAGCTCAACTCTCAGTGACTCACTGCACTCCTGTGAACACACGAGGTACGCAGAGAGAGTAGGAGAGAGAGAGAGAGAGAGAGCGAGAGCGAGAGAGAGCACGCCTCTAACGGCTTCAGGGTGTTTCTGCTGTTCTGACGGGGAAGAGGACAAGCCACGAGACTGAGATGTGACTAGAGAGAGAAAGGGGGGAGAGAGTAAGATAAAGTGATAGAGGGGTGGAGGGAAGAGTAAGCAAGAGAGGGGGAGAGAGAGAGATGAGTAGGAGAGAGATGAGAGAGAGTGGGAGAGAGATGAGTGAGAGAGAGTAGGAGAGAGAGATGAGTAGGAGAGAGAGAGAGAGATGAGAGAGAGATGAGAGAGAGAGTAGGAGAGAGAGATGAGAGAGAGAGTAGGAGAGAGAGACAGAGATGAGAGAGAGCGAGAGAGAGAGGGAGACAGAGAAAAATAGGGAGAGAGAGAGAGAGAGAATAAGAACGAGCTGGTGTGTTCAGACTTCTATAGAGGGACGGCCACAGAGGAGGGAGCAGACTATAAATACGGTGAACCTCAGTCTATATTTAACACTCCCACACAGCCCCAGATGAGGACGGGAATCAAACATGTCCTTCATATGGGAGGATATTAATACACACAGCTGAAGACAATTAGGTGTTCCTGCACACACACACGCACGCAGGATGACACGAGACAGAAACTGACATTCACACTCTCCCCCTCTTCACAACCGACTAGGATCCCGAGAGAGGAACCCAAAACGTAACATTCGGGGTAAAGCGTGATTTAAAAAAAACAGCTGTCGCTTTCTGCAGCGCAACTATTGTTTAAAGTCCCGCCTCTAATCTCTGTTAGACCCCGCCCCCCCGGTGCTCACCCTCTCCGGCCAGGCTTGGGCCCTCCTCTCCGGTCCCCCTTGGCTCCGGCGTAGCCCCGGACAGGCTTGGCTCCGCTGTTGCCCCTGCGGTTCTGTCTCTCCACGGGCCTCTGGCTGGAGAAGCTCCTCTTGGCCGCGGGGCGCCGCCTCTCTCTTGGGGGTCACCCCGCCCTCGGTGGGGCTCCTGCTCGGCGGGGCGGAGCCTTGGGGGGCGGGGCGGGGCCGGGGCGGGGGCGGCGGCGCAGGCGGCCTCCAGCGCTCCCCTCCTCTCCTCTCGCTCACGGCGTTCGTTGAAGTCGCTGCTCTCCGACGCCGTCTCCCACTCCTCGTTGGCCTGGTCCGACGAGTTCTGGTTGGACAGGTCTGGAGACTTGGTGCCCACGGCCGTCACGGTGGGACTGCTGCCCTCCGGCAGGGAGGCCTCTGTGGGGGAGGGCAGGTCCGGGCCGGGGGCCCCCACCTCGGCAGGCACAGTGACGGGCGTCCCAGGGGCTCTGGACAGGGTGGGGGACAAGGAGACGGAGGCGGGGGCCACAGGCACTGAGGGTAAGGGGGCGTGGGGCAGGGGGGCCGTCTCCCCCCCGGCTAACACGGCAGCCTCTCTCTCCTTTAGGCGGCGGAAGCGAGGTGGCTTGTCTTGCCTGGGGGGCGGGCGGGTCTGGGTCGACGGGGCCTCTCTCTGCTGTTTTGGGGGCCCACGTCCCCGAACTTCTTGCCCTCGTACTTGGGGGGCCGTCGGTCCAGGGGAGTGTTGTCGTATCTGGAGGGCTCCGCCTCCTCGGGCCTGAAGGTCTCCATGGGCTTGGAGGGCCACTGGGACGAGGACTCCCTGGCCCCAGGACGTCTGAGAGGGGCCGACCGGGGCCCCCCACGCTCCCGGGCCCCTCCGCGTCGGCTGTACAGACCCCCCCTGCCCCGCCTGGAGGGCTCTCCTTTGGGCAGGAACCCTGGCTTGGGCCTGCCCTCCTCCTCTCCCCTGGAGCCTCCCTTCTCCCCCGGGGGAGGGGGTCCGAAGCCGGGCTTGACTGTGCCGGGCCTCCCCTCCCCTGGAAGCTCTCGTCTGAGCGGCCGGCTGGGTTTGGTGCTGGGCTCTCGGTCGGAGGGCCCCGTGTCGCTGGCGGACTCCCGGCCCCCCTCGCTCTCCGTGTCCGTGTTGGACCCCCGTCGGCGACGCCTCTTGGGCATCACCTCCAAGTCGGAGCTCTCGCTGCGTGTCTCGCTCTCCTCACGCCATCGGAAGGCCGCGGCGCCCCCGGCGACGGGGAGGTCGGAGCGAGACCGGGGCTCCCGGTACGGAGGATAGTCACCCCGGCTACGCCCGCGACCGCCCCGGTTCCTCCCGCCGTACGTCCCCCGGTAACTGCGTCCTCTGGCGTAATACTCTCCGCGGCCACGTCCCCTGAAGCTGGCGTCCATCGGCCAGTCCCTGTCCCTCTCCCTGTCTCTGTCCCTGTCCAGCTCCCTGTCCCTCTCTCTCTCCCGGTCACGCTCCCTCTCTCTCTCCTCCCTGCGGAAGGCGCGAGGGGGCAGAGTCGACTCTTTCCTCAGGGGCAGTTTGGGTTCGGGGGGGTGCTTGTCGTTGGTGGCGGGCTTGTTGTCCGTCTTGTCCTCCTGAGCGAGGGCGGGGGGAGTCCCGGAGGGGGCGAGGGTGTCCCTCACCCTCTGAGGCCCAGCCTGAGGCACCTCCTCTGGGTCGACAGGCTCCCTCTTCACCTCCGCCTGGGGGGGGCCTGGAGCCCTCGGAAACGGCGGCGGCGGCAGACTGGAGGACCTTGGCCACGCCGGCTTCCTTCTTGGCCTCCCGCCTCTCTCCTCGCTCCCCTCTCTCGTGGCGCTTCTCCCTCTCTTCCCTCTGCTCCCTCTCCTCCTTCATGTCTCTCAGGACCGGCTTCTTGATTGGCCCAGAGCGGCGGACGGGTCTCTCCCCCCCCCGACCCCTCCCTGCGCCCGGCCCCCGCCCGCCCCCCCCAGCGCAGCTCCGTCTTCTGCCTGCTGGGGGCGGGCGGGAGCAGCTTGTCGGGTTTGTAGAGCACGTCGACGGGAGGTGCGGCCTTGTTGGCTGCCGCGACCTGGGAGAAAGGCTCCGGCCTGGCCTTGTCCTCGGGCCTCTCCACCGCATCCTGGACCCCCAGTGTTTTTGTTCCCAGAGACAGGCTGTCGAAACGGGGCTCCTCCTGGGAGACGACACCCCTGTGGAGCATGGCCTGGCCCAGGGCCTCCACCTCCTCTCCGCTAGGAAGACCCGGCTCCTCTGGGTCGAAGCTGGACCCCGCGGGGGCCCTCTCCTCCGGGCTCGGGGTGAAGGCAGACTGGGGCTCGGACGGCTCTCTGAAGAAGTCGATCTTCCCCCGGGGCTCCAGGGGGTCCTGGGAGTACATGGAGGACAGGCCCCTGTCCAGGTCTAACCCTGCGTCCAGTCTAGAGAGAGAGAGAGAGAGATGGAGAGAGAGAGAGAGAGAGATGGAGGGTTAGAAACAAGCAAACACAAACAGAATCCAGCAGCAGCGAAACCGCCAACCTCCGCCCCCTATCCCAAAGCTCCGCCCCCTCACCTGGGCTCCTTGTCTTCCCGCCCCTTAGGGGGCGTGACCGAAGGCAGAGGTTCCGATTGGGCGTAGGGCTCGGAGCCCCAGACCATGCGGGGCTCGGAGGGGACCCCGTGGTCGCGGCCCGCTCGGCTCAGGTGGTCGAAGGAGTCCGAGCTGGAGCCGGAGTTGTCTCCGGGTTCCCTCCTGACGATCTGCTTGGGGGGCATCCTCCCTGGAGGCGTCACAACACAGCGAGCGTCAGGACCAAGAGCGTCACAACACAGCCAGCGTCACAACACAGCGAGCGTCACAACAGCGAGCGTCAGGACCAAGCGAGCGTCAGAACACAGCGAGCGTCAGACACAGCGCACAGAGGCCTGCTTACGGGAGCACGGCAGGGTTACAGCTGTACCACAAACACATGCACTCAGGGCTGGGTGGGAAAGGATAGCAACAAGGATAGCAACAAGGGTAAATTAAGACAGAGAGAGGAGAGAGAGAGAGGCAGACAGACAGAGACAGAGAGAGACACAGAGAAAGAGAGAGGCAGAGAGAGACAGAGAGACAGAGACAGAGAGAGGGGGCTGGTGTCGGAAAGGATAGCAACAAGGATAGCAACGGTAAATTAAGACAGAGAGAGACATAGAGAGGCAGACAGACAGACAGACAGAGTATCAAGCTTGTGTTTGATTGACAGGTGGGTGTGTACCAGGGTGTATGGGCGGTGCTTCCATGGCCTGCCGGCCGGGCATCATGCGGGGGGTCCATGTAGGACTGCATCATCAGCCAGCGGGGGTCGAAGCCCATGGAGGCCAGGTGCTGCTGGTGGTGGGGGCCCATGGTCTGGTACAGGGAGCGCTGCTGCTGCTGCTGGGGGGGGGGCCCAGCCACACCGGCCCCCCCTGAGGGGGACACGGACCTCCCGCTCTGCTGCTGCTGCTGTTGCCACTGCTGTTGCTTCATCTGCTCCTGTGGGGGTGGGGGGGAAAGGGGAGGGAGAGGGGGAGGAGGGGTTAGACTGTTACGAGAGATCTTGAACTGAACACACAGCTACAGTTACTGTTCGTAAGGTCAATCTCCATCCTTCCCCGGTCCCCTTTCACTACACACACACACACCCAGTCCCACACACACACACCACACAGCCCCTCAACACACACACCACACCCCCCAGTCCCCTTCCAACCACACACACAGTCCCCTTCAACACACACACACGACCCCGGTGGGAGATGCTACCTGCTGTCTGAGGAAGCGAGGAGGCAGAGTTTTCTGGAACTGTTTGGAGTATCCAGAGGAGAGAGGGGGGCGCACCGAGGCCCCGGCCTCCCCCCCCTCCAGGTCCAGGGGGGCTGCAGGCCCCTCCTCTCCGATGGGGGGGTCCACGCGGGGCAGGGGGGGCTGCGGCTCCTCCACTGTCAGACAGAACACAAACACACACTCAGGAGAACGTTCTGGTACCCAACAGAACACAAAAGGAGGAGGGAGTCTCTGAGGAGGCAGAGCAGAACCAGGTCAGGACTAAGAAAAGCAGGCCTCAGCTGTGAGCAGAGACAAGTTTTTTTGTTTTAACCCATTAAGGAGTAGCGTCGCACATACGGCATGTGATCGTTCGGGTCTCACAGGATGTGTTTCAACACGCTAGACGAAGCAGAGTCGGGCTCAACGTAGGCACACTGTCTGGTCTAACGGACTGTAAATGTGGGTGTGACGTTTTACAGCATTGGTGTTCTTGAGGGTACAGCAGTTTGTGCAACGCAGTCACATCTGGAGTGAAACATCAAGCTGGTGGCAACTTGTGTGGTGGCATATGAACTTCCAATACTGCCAACACTGTACCACCTTGTCTGTGAGCAGAATCATTAATATGCACAGCAGGTCTTCTTCTCTACAAACTGTTTCCTGAGAGTTTATTTTGAGACGTCTCTGTGTGGCAGTCTCTTCTTCTTTATCCTCCTCCGTGGAGATGTCTCCGAGCTGTGGGGGGTCTCCTTGTTCAGGAGAGCTGAATCTCCGTACCAGAGTCCCACCCAGCCATGAGGTCTCACATCAATCGCTTCCCCAATCAGAGGTCCTTTCGTCGGGTGGCAGAACCACTTTGATGAGGCTAGGAGATGAAGACATGGAGGAACTTTGTTGTTTCTCCACGTTTCCTTTATTGGAGACAGTTGCCTTGATTCCAAAACAAGTTGTAAAGGAAAGTTAATGTGTCTGGGTGTGTTGTGACCGTGTTTTATCTGCTGGAATGCGAGACGGAGACGGGATTGTCTGTTTTCAGTTGCGCAACCAGTCGTAACCCGACGACGTTTATGGTAGTCTTTAAAACATTGTGTAAAATCGTATCTGATCTTGACTTTTAAGGATCAAGTTAGTAATGTGCTGTGGAGGCACTGTGGCGGAGGTGTCATCGTTCGTTCATTCTATTGGGACTTACGGTAGAGAGTAATAGCATAGCTGATGTGTTTGTGCCAAGAGTGTTGTCAGGACTGTATATAGATCCTTCCTCTGATGACACTCTCTTTGGCAACGATACAACCATTTGTATAACTGTATAACAAAGCCACATGAGGTGTGAAATGGATCTTGCTTTGCTTGCTGGGTGAAATTGTCATTTATTTCATCATTTGTGGAGTAAATTAGCTTTTTTTCCTGAGTAGAGAGTTGCTTGACTAGTTATATAGCTCATCATTGACAATGTGCATGTCAGAGTTATACTATCTGTGCTGGTGGGAAAGGAACTTACAAGTATTTATTTATGCTTCACTAGCATCCAACTGTTCTGTAATTGTTTCTGCATAGGCCTCAATCTGCAAACAAATACATGATAAATATAGAACAGGAAGCAATGTTTGTTAGGTTCTATGGTAGATTTGGTGAAGGAGGGTCAAATATCCAAGAAAGAATGGAATTAATCATTCCTAGCAAAAAAACTTTTGGAACTTTTTTTGAATTTTGACGAGAATTCTGGAATTTTGACGAGAGTTCTGGAATTTTGACGAGAGTTCTGGAATTTTGACGAGTTCTAGAATTTTGACGAGAATTCTGGAATTTTGACGAGAGTTCTGGAATTTTGACGAGAATTCCGGAATTTTGACGAGAATTCCGGAATTTTGACGAGAATTCCGGAATTTTGACGAGAATTCTGGAATTTTGACGAGAGTTCCGGAATTTTGACGAGATTCCGGAATTTTGACGAGAGTTCCGGAATTTGACGAGAGTTCCGGAATTTTGACGAGGGTTCCGGAATTTTGACGAGAGTTCCGGAATTTTGACGAGAGTTCCGGAATTTTGACGAGTTCCGGAATTTTGACGAAAGTTCCGGAATTTTGACGAGGGTTCCGGAATTTTGACGAGAGTTCCGGAATTTTGACGAGAGTTCCGGAATTTTGACGAGAGTTTCCGGAATTTTGACGAGAGTTCCGGAATTTTGACGAGGGTTCCGGAATTTTGACGAGAGTTCCGGAATTTTGACGAGAGTTCCGGAATTTTGACGAGAGTTCCGGAATTTTGACGAGAGTTCCGGAATTTTGACGAGAATTCCGGAATTTTGACGAGAGTTCCGGAATTTTGACGAGAGTTCCGGAATTTTGACGAGAGTCCGGAATTTTGACGAGGAGTTCCGGAATTTTGACGAGGGTTCCGGAATTTTGACGAGGGTTCCGGAATTTTGAGAATTCTGGAATTTTGAGAATTCTGGAATTTTGAGAATTCTGGATCTAAAACTAATCTGGTTTTACAGTTTACCCTGAGAGAAGTTTCTGAATAGTAGTTAAATTTAACTATATATTTTTTTTATTTTCATCATGATTATGGTTTATAGTAGTTTACTCTGAACACTGCAGTTTTCTTTCCCAGGAAGTGGAACTGTCTGTGGAACGGCAGCCATAGTGAAACGAGACACTTAGTTTCATCACCCTGACCTGCCAAACAGATGAGCTTCGGCTTTCGGGGTCCATCAACAAGCGCGAGTTGGGCAACTACTACTCACAAAATGTCACAAAAATCATTTAAAAAAGTTGTATTCTAAATGTTTGCATGCATGTCTGCTTATGACAAGGTAAATACAGTTAAATTACCCCTATATTTCCAGTTTATTCCCTGTTAATTCCTGTTAATTCCCGTTAATTCCCGTTAATTCCCTAATTCCCGTTATTTCCCGTTTATTCCCATTAATTCCCGTTAATTCCCGTGGAAAGTTTCCAACTTTGAATATTCCCGGAATTTTGCAACCCTATCTCACATACGGGATTTCGAACATTACAACTGTTGCTCACCTCTGCTGTCGTCCACGCTGAAGTAGTCCCTGATGGGCAGGGGAATCCTCTCAGCCTGGGTCTCCTCCACCAGGGGGGCCACATCTCCCAGGGGGCCCACCTCCGTGAGGGGGCTCACCTCCACGAGAGGGCTCACCTCCGCGAGGGGGCTCACCTCCACGAGGGGGCCCATCTCCGCGAGGGGGCTCTCTCTGCTGGGGGGCTGGGGGGACACGGCCACCGGCCTCTGGACTGGAGGGCTCGGCTGGCGAGGCACAAAATGACTGTCTTCCTCCAAGCTGGGCTCTACTCTCTCTCTGTCTCTGTCCAGTCTCTCCTGGTCTCTCTCGGCCCCCTCTCTCTCAGGGGGAGTGGCTTGCAAGAGCAGGGGCGGAGCCTGGGGCGTCGGCGTTGAAGGAGCCGGGCTGGAGACGAGAGGAGGAACCGGAGCAGACGGGGAGGGAGACTCCTGCTCGCGTCCCGCTCCCTTCTCCTCGGCGGCGGTCTCCGTCGGGGGGGCGGGCCTGGGCTCCGGCGAGGGGGCGGGTCTGGGCTCCGACGAGGGGGGGCGGAGCTTCTCGTTGAGCCTCTTGAGTTTCTCGGCGCAGCCGGCCAGTCGCTGCTCCTCCATGCGTCGCTCCTCGTCCGCCCTCCTGCTCCGCGCGCGCTCCACCGCCTCCGACTGCTGCTGCCGCTTCTTGCCGCCACGCCTCGGAGTCCTCCTCTCCTGCGGGGGGCGCCGCGGCGGGGGGCTTAGACAAGCGGGGGCCTCCGCTGCCCACCACACGCCCGCCAGCATGACCCTGAGAGAGAGAGAGGGGCGAGAGAGAGAGAGACAGAGAAAGAGAAAGAGAAGAGAAGAAAGAGAGAAAGGGGGGAGAGAGACAGAGGGAGACAGAGAGAGAGAGGTATGAGTAATCTGTACATAAGAGACTATTCATTCTTTAAATCCTCCCAGCCTGGCACAGCACACCTGGTTTAGCCTCACCTGTTGCAGTCTGGCCTGTTGCAGCCTCACCTGGTGGTCCTTGCTGTACTGCCCCACGCTGCCTGGGGAGGAGTCCTGGGGGTGCCGCCGTCTACCCACGATGCTCTGTTACCAGCACGCTCCTCAGAGCCCTCTGGGGGGCGGGGCCTCATACGCTCCACTTTGCCCATCCACTCCCGTAAAGAGACGAGTCGGATGGAGAGAGTAGAGACGCGAGATGCAGAGGAGAGTGAGAGTTACAGAGGGAAGACGGACGAGAGTATGTAGAGCGAGAGATGCAGAGATGAGAGTCAGATTGCTCAGTTTCCGCATCATTGCTGGATTGAGAGAGAGAGCGACTTGTGCCGATGGGACCGCCGTAGAGACCTATGTTACGTAGCGCATCGTACGACGCAGCTATAGTAGTAGAGAGAGAGAGAGACGGAACAAGGGAGAGAGAGAGAGGATGCGAGAGGAGTGGAGAGTAGAGCGAAGAGTTATAGAGAGTACAGAGTGAAGTACAGAGACGATGAGAGTAGACGAGAGAGAGGAGACGAGCAGTAGAGAGAGTCTAGAGTACAGAGAGCGCGAGTAGAGTAGAGAGAGGACGATGAGAGTAGACTGAGAGTAGTCAGAGAGTAGAGCAGACGAGAGAGAGAGGAGAGAGAGAGAGAGTGCAGAGCGAGAGAGAGAGAGGAGAGGAGGAGAGTGAGAGAGTTTAGCGAGAGAGTAGAGAGAGCGTACAGAGATGTAGAGGACAGAGAGAGAGAGTAGAGAGAGAGAGGAGAGAGACGTAGAGAGCGTCCAGAGCGTAGAGGTTGACAGAGAGAGAGAGGAGTAGAGTTAGAGAGAGGAGAGATGAGGAGAGAGAGTACAGAGAGTAGAGAGAGGAGAGAGAGCCGAGAGAGAGTACAGAGTAGTACCGAGAGCTCGAGAGAGAGGTACAAGAGTAGAGAGAGAGAAGAGAGAGAGAGGAGAGAGAGAGAGAGAGAGAGATGAGAGGAGAGAGAGAGAGGAGAGAGAGGACGAGAGTGAGAGAGAGAGAGTAGAGAGGAAAGAGAGTAGAGAGAAGTACAGAGAGTAGAGAGAGTAGAGAGAGAGGAGAGAGTAGAGAGAGTACAGAGAGAGAGAGAGAAAGTACAGAGAGTGAGAGAGAGAGAGTAGCAGCGAGAGTGAGAGAGTGAGAGAGAGAAGTACAGAGAGTAGATAAAAAGAGAGGGGGTAGAGAGACAGAGAGACTCAAGAGGTAAGACCACAGAGGACTAACATATCAAAGACGAGACCTCGATGAGAGACCTCGACAGGAAGGAAGACGGGGATACACGGGTTTCAGAACCACCAGTTCTCTCCCTTCTCCTTGGCCGCTTGGTTTTCCTCGTCGTCGCTAGAAGTTGAGTTTCTCCGTGTAGTCCACCTCCATCTGGGCTCCTGGGACAGAGAGAGAGAGAGAGAAGAGAGAGAGAGAGAGAGAGAGAGAGGAGAGAGTTAGCACCCAGCCTCCCACACCCCTCCCTCCCGCCCCTCCAGGATAGGCCAAGCAGAGGTGACATCACCGCCATCCACCACGTCGACAAAACTCGAGAACCGTGAAGCACGACGTCCAGAGGCCCACTGACCTGCCCAGCCCTCGTCAGCCTCCGTGTCCAGGTTGTCCAGCTCCTTGAGGCTCCGTGGCGCTGATGATGGAGGGTCTGTCCGGGTCTGGAGCCAGGCCTGGGGAGGGCCCTGCTGGGGACGGACTGGTCGAGGAGCCCTGGACACACAACACGGAGAGGGTGGGGTTACTACGAGTACGACCCCCTACGGAGCAGGACAGCTCTCTGTGGGGAGCGGAGCAGGAAACACGAGAAGCTCTGCTCACCTGGCTCCTTCCTGCAGTGGTGCAGGGTATCTGAAGTTGCCTGGCGTGGGGGGAAAGGGCATTCGGGGATACGCGTGTGGAACATCTAGAGGAGAGGAACACAGGACGGTTTATGACAGAGATGAGAAGGCTGATAACCATGGAAACACAAAGACAGGTCGTGTCATGGAAGGAGGGACTCACATAGGGGGGCATCATGCCACGGAACTGGGGGTGGAACTGGGGGGGGACCCCGACTGGAGGCTGCTGCCCCCCGTTGAGTTTGGCCTGGGGGGGCCCCAAGAGGGAGGAGGAGGAGGAGGGGGGAGTGGCGGAGGAGGAGGAGGGGGTGGTGGTGGTCTGGGGGGCCGGCAGGCGCACTGAGGCAGCCTCTCCCTGGTCCTCCCTCTGGCTGTCTCCGGAGGGGGCTCGGCCGGCCTCCTCCGCCTCCAAGGGGGGCGAGGGGGTGCTGCTGGCCCCCTTGCCCTCCTCCTCTGGTGCTCTGCTGTCCATCTCAGAGGGGCTGCTGGAAGCGTTCAGATTCCGGCCCCCTCCCTCACGCCAGCTGCCGACATCTGGAAGAGGACAGACGAGGGGCTGGTTAGTTTGAGCGTCTGGGACAGAGGCCTGGGTGAAGATGGGGGAGGCTGGGTGAGTGTGGGGGAGGCTGGGTGAGGCTGGGGGAGGATGGGGGAGGCTGGGTGAGTGTGGGGGAGCGGGGGAGCCTGGGGGAGGATGGGGGAGGCTGGGTGAGTGTGGGGGAGCGCTGGGGGGGATGGGGGAGGCTGGGTGAGTGTGGGGGAGCCTGGGTGAGGATGGGGGAGGTTGGGGGAGGATGGGGGGAGGCTGGGTGAGGATGGGGGAGGCTGGGTGAGGATGGGGGGAGGATGGGGTGAGGCTGGGTGAGGATGGGGTGAGTGTGGGGAGGATGGGGGAGGCTGGGTGAGATGGGGGAGGCTGGGTGAGCTGGGGGAGGCTGGGTGAGGATGGGGTGAGTGTGAGGGAGGCTGGGTGAGGCGAGGGTTCTACTCTGAGGTCTGAGGCTTGGTCCAGGCCCATACGGCTCCTCCTCCTGACCCTCCTCTTTCTCTGGCTCTCCTGCAGCCTGCAAGCTGGGAAACTCCTGGTGGAACTGGCTGTTCACCCGCGGAGCTCCTGCAGAACACACAGTGGTGACTAAAATGCACAGACAGACAGACACGACACACACAGACAGAGAACGGGATACACACAAAGACAGACAGACAGGACACACACAAGACAGACAGACAGGACACACACAAAGACAGACAGACAGGACACACAAAGACAGACAGACAGACAGGACACACAAAGACAGACAGACAGACAGGACACACACAAAGACAGACAGACAGACAGACAGGACACACACACAAAGACAGACAGACAGACAGGACACACACAAAGACAGACAGACCGGACACACAGACAGACAGACAGGACACACACAAAGACAGACAGACAGGACACACACAGACAGACGGACACACACAAAGACAGACAGACAGACCACACAAAAGACAGACAGACAGGACACACAAAGACAGACAGACAGGACACACACAAAGACAGACAGACAGACAGGACACACAACAGACAGGACACACACAAAGACAGACAGACCGACACACAGACAGACAGGACACACACAAAGACAGACAGACAGACACACACAGACAGACGGGACACACACAAAGACAGACAGACAGACCACACACAAGACAGACAGACAGGACACACAAAGACAGACAGACAGACAGGACACACCAAAGACAGACAGACAGGACACACACAGACAGACAGGCACACACAGACAGACAGACAAGACACACACAAAGAGACAGACAGACAGACAGGACACACACAAAGACAGACAGACAGACAGGACACACACAAGACAGACAGGACACACACACAGACACACAGGGCTAGTTTCCGGAAGCCTCACCAGCCGGCTGTGTCGGTGTCTTGCTGTTGGCCCAGGAGCGGCTCCCGCTGACGGGGACCTCCGGGGGCAGGGGGGCCACCGGTTTGGGCGGGGGCGGGGGGGTCTCCTGCTGCCTGAGGGACGACAAACAGATGAGAGAGAGGGGGGGAGGAGGCAAGTATCTACAGTAACAACTCCAGACAGGACAGTGTGCAGGGTGTCTGTGGGTGTGTGTGATGGTGAGGTTCTCCTCTCTGCACCCCCTCACCTCTCTTCTCCTCCTTCTGTCCGCGATGCCCAGCCGCTGCCGTCCTTGGGTACGATGTTGACGTTGGGATCGTTGCCCTTGTTCTCTGCCTTCAGGCTGGGCAGGTTGGCTGGAGGGGGCATGCGCCTGCTGACAGCAACTTTACCCAAACTCTGGAGCCCATGTCTGGCAGCCACTGTGCGGGGAGGGAGTGAGAGCGGGAGAGGGAGAGAGGGAGAGGGAGGGAGGGAGAGAGGCGAGAGGGAGATAGGGGGAGAGGAGAGAACGGGAGGGGGAGGGGGAGGGGAGAGGGAGAGGGAGAGGGAGGGAGGGAGGGAGGGAGGGAGGAGGGAGGGAGGGAGGGAGGGAGGAGGAGGGAGGGAGGGAGGGGAGGGAGGGAGGGAGGGGAGGGAGGGAGGGAGGGAGGGAGGGAGAGGGAGGGAGAGGAGGGACCGAGGGAGAAAGAGAGGGAGAGAGGAGAGAGAGGGAGGAGAGAGAGGGAGAGGGGGGGAGAGAGGGAGGAGAGAGAGGGATGGGAGGGAGAGATGTAGAGGGAGGAGGGAGAGAGGGGGTTACTGGGGTTAAGCCATGTAACAGGAGAGCTGCGCTGGGACGGAAACACAGCTTCTCGCTCCTCTGATTAGCTGAAGCACTGTCAGTTATGTCTGTATCAGTTACGTATACGTGTGTCTGTGGCATGTATACCACTGAGGCCGTGACTTTGAACAGGCAGGATCTGATCGTGACATGCGAGGTCGAAGGACGTGCTCACCTGCAGTTTTCTGGGGTCTCCAGAGACTTGCCCTGTAGGTGTTGAAGAGGGCTAAGGGTTGCATACTTGGTCTTCCCATCCTTTGCCTTGGTACTCTGCCCTGACTGCTCTGACATTTCGCTTGATGATGAAAACTCATCGAGTCTGTGGTCTCGTGTCTCACCCGCCACGACACAGGCTACTAGCGGCGGAGCGCGTGGAGGATCGGGAAGGAGTGGTAGGGCAGAGAAGAGAGGGCGGGTGAGGAGAGGGATGGGAGGGGCGCAGAGGAGATGGACGAGGGCAAGAGATGGCGAGGGAGGAGAGGAGAGGAGAGGGCGGAGAGGTTGAGGACGAGGAGGAGAGAAGTGTAGGGAGCGAGAGGGAGGAGAGGAAGAGGGGAGGTGCGAGGACGATGGGTAGGACCGAGGGATAGGAGAGGGAGGGGATTTCAGGGAGGGAGGGCGGAGCGTAGAGGAGGGAAGACAGGGAGGACGGGAGAGGGAACCCAGGGAGGAGCAGGGGAGGAGAGGTTGGGGAGGAAGGAGGAGCACGGGACGGGAGGAGAGGAAGAGAGGGAGGGAGGATGAGGGAGGGAGTAGAGGAGGGATAGAGAGGGAGGAGGGGAGAGGGAGGGAAGCGCGTAGAGAGGGAGGGAGGAGCGGGCGGAGAGGGAGGAGCGGGCAGGATGGAGAGGAGGGAGGCGAGAGGAGGGACGAGCGGGAGGCGAGGAGAGTGGAGGGAGGGCGGAGAGGGAAGAGAGGGAGGAGGAGAGAGGAGGAAGGAGAGGGAACTGAGAGGGAGGGAAGAGAGGAGGAGCAGAGTACGGCTTACATTGAGCTCTTAGCAGCTTATGCCAGAGCGACTTACTCGGAAATACAGGGACAGTCACCAAGGCAAGTCGGGTGAAGGTCTTGCCCAAGGACACAACTGCATTTGGCACGGCCAGAATCGAACCTTCTGATAATATGCCCGATTCCTAAAACCGCTCAGCCATCTGACTCTGGCTAGCTACAGATCGAGGAGATAGGGACCATCAAATGTATCCACCGCACGGAACGCCACCCCACATCTCTCGATAGAGCGCCTGGTGTCACAGAGCCTGTCGCCTCTACACCAAACCGCGCTGGATGTGTGCGAAACAAACCGTTTATAGAGTATAATGGCTTTACTGACTACCGTGTGTGCAAGAACTCGTCGTGCCCGAGACAAGAGGGATCCACAGTGTGTGAAACAATCCAGTTACTTATCAGCTGATAATGAGAGGATGGAGAGAGAGGAGTATGGAGGCCAAATCGAAGAGATGATTCGGAGAGGAGATGCTCCGACGAGGGAGACGGCAGTAGACTTCGAGGGGAGACCCCGGAAACTGAGGGATTTCGAATTCAGACGTCTCACCGACGTGAGCCTATGAGGTTTGTGTATTGACCCTCACCGACTGAGAGCATGCAGATGGCCCACGATTGTGTGGAGTAGGGTGGATGATCTTTGCCTCGCGAGTGCGCACTGTGGGACCAGACGAGAGACCACCATGCGAGGCTTCCCATTCCGACCTCGTTTGAGAGATACCGATCGGATGGTGTGACTTCTTATGGCGATCGATTTGGCGCTTCCTTCGTTCCTCACGTTGACGAGACGATGTTGAGCACGAGGGTGTCGAGGGGTCGGAGTAGGAGATTCCAGAGACTGATCCATGTCGAGTTGGCGAGAGGACTGGACGAGTGATCGAGAGAGAGAAGACCTGATGAATTCGGGAAGCAGAGCACGTCGGAGAGATGATATCGAGACCCGAGAGAAGAAGAGACGCCGTGTAGAGAGATCTGGACGCGAGCAGGGCGAGCGTGGGGATCGATTGAGTTTGCCCCGAAGGAGATGCGTTGATGAGACCTGAACCGACGGGCTGGACGCTATTGGACGACTATGATGGGGTGTTGAAGAGGACGAGTGATTTGATTCGCTCCGAGAGAGAGACGATTGACCCGAGCTGACTGAGAGAGGAGGAGGGGGAGTTTGAGTAGGAGAGAGAGAGAGAGAGCAAGAGAGAGTATGTAGAGAGGAAAGTTTGACAGCGAGAGGAGTTAGAGCATCTCGTTCGAGAGAGGTGGAATCGAAGCGTTGATGAGGTTCTTTGGAGGAGAGTTTTTGCAACGCCTGAGAGAGTAGCCATGCGCGAGAAAAGAGAGTTGACGAGAGAGTGGTCGGGAGGATATGATCCGAGTGCTTTCCGATTGAGTGATTGCGAACCTGAGCGACTGCCTGGAGAGTTGATGATTTGTGGTTGAGAGAGAGAGCGGTAGAGAAGAGAGATGGTGACTGAGTTTTGCTGGGAGAGCAGAGAAGGAGTCGGACGGCGGAAGGGAGAGATTACCCTCGACGTCCTGCAACTGAGATCACTCTTGACCCGAGGACGAGCTGTATCCTTCGAGATGAGCGACGTGAGTAGCGGCGACCTGAGAGCGGATGAGAGATTGCGACGAGAGAGATTTGGGAGAGTGAGCTACGAGCGTGACGAGAGGGCAGAATCCGCGAGACCCAGATAGGGGATGGCCGGGATCCTCCGAACAGAGCTCCTTGACCGTGAGAGACTGAGGACGGATGAGAAGATGATGAGTCAGATCGAACCTGGAAGGTCGCCGACGTACCGGATTGGGTATGATGAGGAGAGAGCGATGTGCGAGACGAGTACCCGATTGCATCTGAGGCGAGAGAGGAGGCCCCGAGATGAGGAGAGAACCGACGAGGGAGGAACTGAGGAGACGAAGAGGGGGGGGGATGGTAGGAGGAGACCTGCGGGAAGGATAGAGAGACGAAAGAGCAGAGAAGAGAGAGAGAGAGGAGAGAGAGAGAGAAGAGAGAAGGAAGAGATGAGAATAGGACTAGAGCACAAAAGGTCAGGCCCTTATCCCCAAGCACACGCAAGGCCACACGCGGAGGCCTGGAGACACGGGGGGGAGGGGGGGGGGTCACGTGGGTCCGGAGAGGGCTCCCTGTCTGTTGTTGTTGTTGTTGTGAAGGGTGATGGAATGAGAGAGAGAGAGAATCTTCACTCCACATCACGATGCTTCTCTACGCTCAACGGGGCAATGTCAGGTTGCCATGCCTACGCATACGGAGGAGGGAGAGAGACGAGGGTGGGAGAGCAGACAACGAGAAAGTTTGCTGACAGACGAGAAAAGTGAGTGAACAGTAGAGAGAGAGAGAGACGAGAGCAGAGAGGGGAGGAGAGAGAGAGAGAGAGAGAGAGAGGAGAGGACAGGAGGAGACAGAGAGAGAGAGGATAGAGGATGAGAGAGAGTGGAGAGGAGAGAGACGAGGAGGAGAGAGACAGGAAAGAGAGAAAGAGAGAGACAGGAGAGAGAGAGAGGGATAGAGAAGTGGAGAGAGGGGAGAGAGAGAGAAGAGACGAGAGAGGAGACAGGAGAGAGAGAGAGAGACAGGAGAGAGAGAGGATAGAGAAGTGGAGAGAGGGAAAGAAGGAGATGGCAGAGAAAACTGACAGAGAGGTGTGTGGGCTCTGCCGAGCCCCACAGGGGTTGTTCATAATTGATGTTCTGGTATAGGAACACAGACAGGTGAGGGGGGGGGAGCAGCACCCAGTTTAAAACAGTCCTGACGTCCACGTAACACCTGCCCTCTCTGAGAAGCTGCCATGGGCACATCCCCTCAGGTCCCCTAAGATCTGCCCAGACTCTGGCCTCGCTTCAGAATGACACAGCGGTCCAGACGAGAGAGGCTACGTCTGTACGCCTCGAATGTGAGCAAAACGTTATTTTCCGCAACACGAAAGTCCAGGAAGGAAGGGGGGTTGGTGATAAGAGGCAGAGTGGAGTGACAGCTGGGATAGAGAGGGGGGGAGAGGGCTAGGGTCAGACAGGGATACTTCCAATGAAGCTTGTGGCCCAGACAAGGGCCGACAAGACAGAACCCCTGGGAGAGAGGGGGGAGAGAGGGCTAGGGTCAGGACTGGAGAGAGAGAGGGGGGGGAGAGAGGGCTAGGGTCAGCCTGGGAGAGAGAGAGAGGGGAGAGAGGGCTAGGGTCAGACTGGGAGAGAGAGGGGAGAGAGGAGGAGGAAGGGGGGGGGAGGGGGGATTAGTGTCACACGAGGACACGGCCTCCACCAGTCATGCTCCTGCACAGCCCACGTTTGCCTCCCTGTCGGCTGGTTTTCCCTCCATTCTCCTCAGGCTGGCCTCCAGCACACACCCCCCCCCTCCCCCCTCCAGCACTACCTGACCTCTGACCTCTTCCCACAGACCATCTTCCTGCTCCAGGGCCCAGCCTGGTCCACACGTCTAGTCTGTGTGAGGAGGGCAGCATGACCGGGCAGCAGGGCAGCTGTGCTTCACCTCCTCACACACAGAAAGGACCAGGATGCCCCCCTCCTCCACATCTCATCTCCAGCAAGAAAGCGCGTATCAAACGTCCCCGATTCGTGTCTTAACACGATACAAGCCCTCCGCTCGCCCCGAGGGCCCACCTCAACACTGGCTTCTCCCCGCCCGCCGCTCTCCTCTCAGGGCCACTCAGGAGACAAAGAGTGCAGCCAAAGGGAATCGGATGTGGATCTAATATGCTCTGTTTATTTTCAAGGCAAAGAAAACAAAAGGGGACTGAGGAGGAATCCTCCCGTCAGACCGTCGAAATGCATCCTGCCCTCCAGAGCCCCGGAGCAGGGGGGGGGTGGGGGGTGGGGGGGGCAGAGGGGCTGCCTGTGGAGGAGGACAACAGCCTGAGTCACCACCTCTCACTTCCTCACACCGGGGTGGGGGGGGTGGGGGTGGGGGGGGGGTAATGGCTAGCTCAGTCACCAGTGATATCACGGCAGAGTAGCCCATTTTTGGGATCATTGTCAACATTAATGGGCATGTAAACCTCAAGTCTGTCAGTAGGACAATAAACACGAGTCACATCATCTTGGATGAAAGGGAATGTAGGCTAGAGTCTCCTTTCCCCTGGGGGGTTTGGATCAATGCAGATGAACGGGGGGAGGAGGAGAGGAGGATGACAGAGAAGGAGAGGAGGAGGAGGAGAGAGGATGAGAGAGGATGAGAGAGGAGGAGAAGGAGAGCAGAGGAGAGAGGATGAGGAGAGAGGATGAGGAGGGATGAGGAGAGAGGAGGACAGAGAAGGAGAGGAGGAGGAGAGAACATGAGAGAGGAGGAGGAGCAGAGGATGAGGAGAGGAGGATGAGGAGAGAGGAGGCCAATCAAGCCTGCAGTCCTATGGGAGGAGTCAACATAATTATCTCTCCATCCAGAAGGGGAGAGGAGATTAGACGGTAGCATCAATCTCTCCCTTGTTCTTTTGGGACTGAAGAGTGCAGATTCATTATGCTGACGTAATAACTTCCCAACACCAAAACATACATTTTCAATACACCTTCATCATGGGTCATTGGGTAAAAACACTTAGGATATTAGGAATCAAGCGCATCTACTAGACCATCACTCAGTCAAACGCATCTGGGGGGGGTTTTTACAACAAAACAGATCCTCAATATCAATAATAGTTTACCCGAAAAATCTAATTTTCTATCAAAAGGGCCACAGGATTCTGGCAAAGACCTTCAATTAAATATCAGAATTCTCTCTGCCCCCCCTCCAAGTATTGAACCAGTCATGATGCATGTGTGCCTCGCAGCCTCCCTCTGCTTGTTCCTGTGTGTGCAGATGGAAATGATGAATCATTTTTTGACTACTTCACTAATCCAGGCAGCAACACACGTTTGTACATTCACACACTACACTGAATCTTTTGAAAACGAAAAAAATAAAATCTGTCGTGTATAATTTGCATCTATGTGTTGAGTTAGTGATTGATTCCTTGTTTAAATTATTCAACTTAACCCGGCTGAAATGTGGCATTGGGAGACTGAGAATTTCTAGCGAAGGGAAATTTTAGATCAACTAGCTTTCCTTTGTCGGCCTCAATCACAAATACAATATTGCTCATCCAAACTCGCTAGTATGAAACGGTCTTCTAATCCATCAGATGTGTAGTATAATTCACACTAAACCTAAATGCTCACAATGAATACGGTTAGAAGTAGCTAGGTATCCTGATTCAGCCGACTGCAAGATGAGTATTCACACCGGACAAGCCGATGTCGTGTCGGTTAGAGAATAGGCAGGGTGGGTCGCATCACTACGCCGCGAAGGGGGCCTCTGTAGACCGAACCGACTTCGACAAGATAGCCAGGGCATAGCTAAATAATCAAGGCTGTTAGCTAACTAGTATGATGACTTACGACGGTGCGAGAAATCACCCGGCAACCCAGACCACTTAGCTACTATTGGACGTTGGCAGCATGGTGGTTGCTAACATGTAACTAGAAAGAAATGTAGCTAGCTATACTACGTAGCCATACATATAGCTGCTGCACAGCTATCGCTCGGTGTATGAGTGTGTTACGTTCAGTTTCGGTTCTCAGGTCGCCATCGCATCCACATCACATTCAGATTTTTTTTCTTCTTCTGTGTGCCGTGGACACTAGGCGCTTTTAGCTTGCAAGCTAACCCCCAATTTAGCAAGTATGAGGGTTAGGCTGAACGCAACCATCGCCTTTCCGACAACGTTACACAGAAATATCCTTGATGAGTTGACCTACCTGGTACTGCCGGTCCTGTGTTTGTCTTGTAGTCTGTCGTACGGCCAGACAAGGCGTCTGAATTTGGGCTGGACTGCGGTGTGCGAGTTAGTGTGGCCGGCGGATTACAAAAGCTGGTTTGCCTGCTAGTTGAGCTAACGATGGTTAGCGCACACTAGCAACTAACAGCTGCTCCTCAGTTGTACGGGCCTGGTTTCTTTCCAGCGTTAACACTGTGCTTCTTCTCTCTCAATATGTCCTCTGTAATTCAGACGTTAATAGTTTTTCGGTGTGTGTTCCTCTTGTGTTTCAATGTTTTCCCCCACCCGTTATCTCGTGCGACAGTGTAGCTCTAGTTGAGTGAGGCCCCGCTCGCGCCGCGGCCTGTCGCACAATCAAAGATGGCAGACCGCCAATCCACGGCGGCCTGACGTCATCACGCAGACAACGACGCCTACGAAGCGTCTTTTTTTTGTTGCTAAAATATTAGTAGAACCACCTGAAAAGTCTGCTAATGTCTCTCTCTCCGGTAACAAAAATACAGACTACATCAGAACCGATCCAGCGGGCACTCACATCTGGTTTAAAACAGCTCTCTCTTTACCTGAGGGGAAACATTTCATGGTTTTCTTTTTCCACCTGCGCGATGAATCTTCAGATGTCTTCAGTGCATTGCAACCTCTGATCCCAACTGGTCCCTTTAATACAGTTGACTTCAGTATTTAGAACAAACCAAACCGTCAGATCTCGTCAGAAATAGTTTGATTCTTGGTCAATATAGCCAAAACACCTTAACAAATAAAGACTGCATAGTGTACTTTGTTTTGCTCAGTTTCTTTATTTGTGATCAGAAAACAACTTTTATTAATCATTAATAAAAGATAAACAAGAAATTGCCGTGTGTAAAAACACAGGTGCTGAGACGCTACATCACAGAACAGGTTGGTCACGCTGCTGCGCTGACAGAAGTTATCGGTCTCACTTTACATAGTCTGCAAACAGGAGCTATGTTTGGTATGAGCAGTCCAATATGAGATGAGAGGTCATTAGTGTTGTACATAATTCTTTATGTCCCGTAAAGAATTAATGGCACTTAAAACAGCAAAAAGCTAATTCAATATTAAAGGCACAAGTGAAGGTCTCATCCGACCACTCTTATTGGTTCATAGAAATAAGCTTTAAAAAATTGACAGTTGTTGATCATTTAAATGAGTCTCATACCACAAACTCAACATATAAGTTAAGCTACGCAGCAAAATGGGTACTTTGTGGAGCAAACTGTCCCCTTACATCTCATTGTGTTAATATGCAGTTCTCTCTAGCAAAGTATACCAGAGCTGGAACATGCTAAAAACGACTACCCGTTTGTTTGGGTTCCTGGCTCTGAATAAAGTTGCTCTTTGAGCTTTATATGAATAAAACCACCCACATATTATCTCTCAAAGCAACCGCAAGTCAACAGACAGAGAGGAATGCCATCTGACAGCTAGCGGTTCTGCCTCGAGTAGAGAAGGGGGCGGCTCCTAGCTCATTGCCCAGGCAGGTAGACCCTGATCCTGTCCAACAGGGCAGTGGGGATCCCACTGGAGGGCGGCCAGGCTGCCCCTGCAGTAGTAGGCCGTGGTAGCCAGGCCGACCACCACAAGGGAGAGGACCACCGTGGGGGTGGAGGACCTTGAGGGCTCCGGGGGATCTTCAGGTCTGGTATTCAGGGCCTGGGCCACCCGCTCCCACTGCGTGAGGATGGCCTGGCGGGCCCCGGCCCACTTCCCCGGCCCGGTCAGACGGTACTGGTACGGGGTGACGGGCCCCAGGAGAACCTCCAGACCCAGTCTGGGGTCAGTCAGCAGCAGCTTCAGCAGGCTGGGACTCACCCCCCACCTGGGCGGAAATCTCGTCCATGTACGGTGCATACTCGATCTGGATGGTGTGTCTCTGTGAGGTCACGTACCTAGGAGACAGAGAGGGGAAGTCAACACGGCCAGCGTTCGATCTACCCCTGCCTACATTCCTGCAGATCTTAAGGAATCCACCTTAATCCTCCCAGGAATGCAGACAGCCTCCCAAACAGTGCTTGAGTAACCCAGATACTGCCCAGAATTAGCCCAGATCATTAATAACACTTTCACGAATGACAGGATTCGAGTCTTTGAGGTATACCTTTTAGCCATTGTCTCTTCCTTGTACTTCATGTCTTTCAGCATGTTCGTCATCGAAGGAAGCTTGTTCAAACCCTTGAGTGACACAAGTAAGCGGTTGTGGAGGTAAATGAGATCTATGCCAAAAGACCTGGGGGGTATTCCAGAAAGCAGGTTATGTGACATAACCCCGGGTAAGTGAACTCCCCAGCGTTGTAGCAACATTGCCCGTAGGTTGCTGCAACATCAGCTGGTGGGTTAACTTACCAAGTCATGTTGGCAAAACCTGATTTCTGGAGAGAAAAAAACCCAGAAAGAGGAGTTTGCGGTTGTTGTTTACCTTTAAAGACCCGGGTGGCCCAGCGTGCCTGCATCTCCGAGATGGGCATGATGGCCCCTAGTGGCTGCACCAGCCCGATAACAGCCAGCGTGGGGCGCTCTAACCCAGGTGGGAACATGTACTTGTACAGGGACACCTTGTTCCCAGACACAGAGAGCACCTCGGAGCCCAGGAAGGGGAAGGAGAAACTGTAGCCTGTGGCAAACACCTGGAGATGAGAGAAAAAGGAAATCGGATACTTTGCGGTATAACAAGACATCAATCACACGTGCCTGAGGGGTCAGATGGCGGAGCGGTTGTTGGTTCGATTCCTGGCCATGTCAAATGACGTTGTGTCCTTGGGCAAGGCACTTTGCCCTACTTGCCTCGGGGGGGGGGATGTCCCAGTACTAACTGTAAGTCGCTCTGGATAAGAGCGTCTGCTAAATGACTAAATGTAATGTGTGTGTAGTGGCGTGTCAGGTGCGTGTGTGTTTGGGAGAGCGGAGAGCATACCAGCAGGTCGATGTCATCCTCGACCGTCCCGTCGGAGAACACCACACTGGATCCCTGGATCCTCTGGATGTTGGGTTTTCACCATCACGGTGCCGGAGAGGATCCGGTTCGGCAGCTCGTCGTTCAGCATGGGGTGCTGGCTGAACACCCTGGGGTCAACACAAACACCGCCGTGTTAGAACCAGTGGAGAAACTCTGCTTTCAAATCCTTTTTTGGGGCAATTATATGACATTTTCTCAAGAGCAATTCCGCAGGGGGACATCAAAATGACTGCTGTAACACATAGCCTACGTTGTAATAAGTGAAATGTATTGCTTCATCCGAAAAAAAAGCTTACATGGTTTTAGAGTAAAGACTTGTGTATATGTGATGACTTTTTCGAGGGGGGATCATTGATTAAATATATGGAGTTCTGTGTGGCTTTTGGATAACGTGGATGTGCACTTCTGTGCGGCTTTGGATAACGTGGATGTGCACACCTGTGTGGCTTTGGATAACGTGGATGTGCACTTCTGTGTGGCTTTGGATAACGTGGATGTGCACACCTGTGTGGCTTTGGATAACGTGGATGTGCACACCTGTGTGGCTTTGGATAACGTGGATGTGCACACCTGTGTGGCTTTGGATAACGTGGATGTGCACACCCGTGTGGCTATGGATAACGTGGATGTGCACTCTGTGTGGCTTTGGATAACGTGGATGTGCACACCTGTGTTTAGGCTTCAGTCCGTACAGACTGTGATTGAATCTTTTGTTTAGTCCTCCCTCCACCAGGGAGCAGATCATCCCGAAAGGCAGGATTCCTCGGAGGAAAGTGGCCGGCCTTCCATAAAGCATGTCCAGCGGTAATCCCGTAATCCCCCACGCGGTTCAAAACCCACGACCCGCGTCTGGTACTCAGGAACACCTGGAGGTGGGAGAAACCCAGGGATACGGGTGACCTTTGACCTAGGATGTAGTTATCTATGATCAAAAATGTTTAATTAAAACTTTCAAAGGACTTGTCTTGCAGTACTCTCTGTTTTCTAGCACAGTACGATTACAGCATGACTTCATATATTCTGGAATACAGCAGTGTTAGTGTGTGTGGAGAGAGATACCTGTCATAGTGTGTGTGTGTGTGTGTGTGAGAGAGAGATACCTGTGTGTGTGTGTGTGTGTGAGAGAGATACCTGTCGTATTAGTGTGTGTGTGTGTGTGTGTGAGAGAGAGAGATACCTGTGTGTGTGTGTGTGTGTGAGAGAGAGATACCTGTGTGTGTGTGTGTGTGTGTGTGTGTGAGAGAGAGATACCTGTGTGTGTGTGTGTGTGGTGTGTGAGAGATACCTGTGTGTGTGTGTGTGTGTGTGAGAGAGATACCTGTGTGTGTGTGTGTGTGTGTGTGTGTGAGAGAGATACCTGTGTGTGTCTGTGTGTGTGTGTGTGTGTGATATACCTGTCGAGCACATCTGCTAAACTCCACGGCGATGTCTCCACCTGAGTTCCCGATGCCGATCACCACCACCTTCTTCCCTCTCCACTCCTCTGGACACTTGTAGTCTCGGCTGTGGATGAACGTTCCCTTGAACGTATCGATGCCTGCGAGTCACACAGACCTCCCTCAGTTAGGCTCCGTCCCAATACTACCACTTCACCCTAGCACGATATAAGATAATTGGAACGGGGCCTTAGGCTGCCCACTTCAGCCTAGCTGTCCAACTGTCATTTGCAATAAATATTATCGTTATAATAATAATAATATACGTTTCTAAAAGCGAATAATGAGGTTGAAAACACAGTATTTGTCTGGAAGATCTCAAAGCCGTTATCAGTCAGTTTACTCCACTACGTCATTGTGGAATCAATGTGTTCAATTCAACGTTTTATTGTACGGTGACTTGTGGTGCTGTGTGTAGAAAGGCAAGTGGGATGCAGCTAAGACAGCATGTGCCCTTGTCCCTGGAGCACAAGTTGACCTCTAGTACAGTTTCTTATACAATGTATTTCTCTATCTCAGATTACCCATGGCACAGTGAACTAAAGACACGGACAGACTGGTAACCATGACATTGCAATTATTGCTTAAAGTAAGATGATTCTGTTATTTTGGCAGTGATATACTCCTGTGAACGCAGGTCAAAGTCCCCGTCTCCTGTCACACCTCTCTTGTTGACATTATACAACTGAGAGAGGCTAACTGAGTGAGAGGCTAACTGAGCGAGAGGCTAACTGAGCGAGAGGCTAACTGAGGGAGAGGCTAACTAAGCGAGAGGCTAACTGAGTGAGAGGCTAACTGAGCGAGAGGCTAACTGAGTGAGAGGCTAACTGAAGCTGGAATCAAACCGCCAGCGTAAACAGTATCACCTGGAACACTTAGGAGAACCGCAGGGGAACATTGAAGCAGGTGAGGTTGTAGAAGCTTCTGAAGTCACACACACACGCACGCACGCATGCAGTGTCATACCAGGGAAGTCATGCAGAGGAAGATGGGGGTGACAGTGGTGTCCTGTGCAGATCATCACAGCGTCGAAAACAAGCCTCTCCTTCTCTCCTTCCTTGTTCTCCGTCTCTACATCCCACTGGCCGGAGTGGCAGAAGTCTGGTCTCTGACGCACCTGCAGCACCCTGGTCTGATAGGGCAGACAGACAGGCATAAACACAGACAGACACAGACACAGAAACAGACAGACAGGTGGCTGAGCGTTAGGGAATCGGGCTGGTAATCTGAAGGTTGCCAGTTCGATTCCCGGCTGTGCCAAATGACGTTGTGTCCTTGGGCAAGGCACTTCACCCTGCTTGCCTCGGGGGGATGTCCCTGTAGTTACTGTAAGTCGCTCTGGATAAGAGCGTCTGCTATATGACTAAATGTACATGTAATTTACACCAGACAGACAGACATTTAGACCAGAAAGACGACCTCACCTGGAAACGGATGTACTTGGTCAGCTGGAAGTGGTCGGCGTACATGCGAAAGTACTCCATGATCTGGGAGTTGTGCATGTAGTTTGGGAAGTGGCTGGGGATGGGGTAGTCACTGAAGCACATCATCTCCTTGGAGGTGTTGATGATGACAGAGTGGTAGATGCTGGCTCTGTCTGGCTCTGGGTTCTCCTGGAACGTCAAAGAGAACATCGTAGATGGGGGTCAGATGGCTGCCGGTTCGATTCCAGGCCGTGACAAATTATGTTGTGTCCCTGGGAAAGGCACTTCACCCTACTTGCTTCAGGGGGAATGTCCCTGTACTTACTGTAAGTTGCTCTGGATAAGAGCATCTGCTAAATGACTAAATGTAACATCGTTGACGTTACCACTTTTCCTCCTTACATAACTGGCAACCCAGCATAACATATGAGTGCGTTCTGGCATTGGGAGAATTGAGCTTTCAGATCGTTGCACCGTCAGATTCTTACTCACCTTGAACCTCCACAGGCCCTCCGATGTCATCGCTGGACTCGAAGCACACAGGCTCCAGGCCCTCATCCAGACAGGACTTGATGCAGGTCAGACCTGAGCTCCCGCCTCCGATCACAGCCACGCGACGACTCATCCCGTCTGTCTGTCTGCCTGTCCGTCTGTCTGTCTGAGGAGGGAAGGTTAGACTTTGAGTGAAACTACGGTACGAAACACAAGTGATATATATGCACATTCACAACCAGGGAGGACTGAAACACAGCTAGTTCCCGGGGCCTCGTGCCTCTTGGTGGTCAGTTTCACCAGGTCCTGCAGGTGGTCTACAAGCTGCAGAGATAACGCTTTTAGAAACCTGACAGATCCCCATTAGAACAACAACACCTAGGCTATTGCAACCTGCTGTAGGCCTACACCTAGGGTGACCAGAAGCATGACCCTCAGGAGGACAAAGGGTCATAAAGAAGGACAATCCTAAAAGGTTGTTGATCGGGGGGGATGGGGGCTGTTTTGTTCTATTCAATAAAGAACTGTATTTTTATATTATTTTTATTTCCATGACGGGAATCACATTACAACTGATGTTCTTTTAGATCCACCTGTAGTTCTGCTAGCTCTAACCATAATAGCTATTCTATTACATACCAGTAACCACTACTGACCTCTAGTGGTCTGAGGTATAATACTATAAATCACCACAGGGGCCATAAGTATGAAATTAAGACAATAATCTTAGTCATTTTAGTAAGTCAACAGTCTAAACTGCAGTCTAAACTCCAAGAGTGGTGATATTTCACCACCAAAGCCCCTTTCCCCTAGGCCTACTACTCACGCCTATATCAATGCGATAGAGCTTACCGAAGGCATGATATTGATCTGTGCTGCTCTAAGGCAAAGTGAAGTTCTGAATTCCACGTATGTTTGAAGGAGGTCTTTCTTTTTGTCACTGGAGTCCCACGCGAGTGGTAAATTGGTGGGCAGGAAGGGTCAAAAATAACAAAAGGTCGAAAGGAGGACACGCAACAGCGGTCCGGACAAAAAGCTGAAAAACCGGACTGTCCGGACGAAATCCGGACGTCTGGTCACCCTAGCAACTACCCCACGAGTATATTTAGCTGATCGCAGTCGAACAACCGGTAATATATTTTCCGGTCTGAACCGGTTAACGGGATTTTTCAAAGCATTCTACCAAGTCGCAAATAACATTTCCACTATTTGTTTTCATCGGAAGGTGTCGCTTTATCATTACAATACGTTGTCTATGCGTAAACTGCCCTGAAAACAATATGGACCAACGTTACTTGCAAAAAGTTACAAGCAAATTAGAAAATGCATACCCCAAATGTATAAAAGTTGATCAAATTCGAGTTCAAGTTTACGCTTGTCTTAGGTTACCTGTTACACCGACAGCAGGAATGTTTTCTTGCACAATCCGAGTGTGTTGTGTAGGCTACAGATACGGATGGAGGGCGGAGTTTAAATCAGAGTCTTGTAGGCTGGGCTTTAAAGTCTTTAGAATATTAGTGCAATGATTAGCCACAAATTACACACGATCTCACGGTCTTTTGACAATTAGCCTAGTTCATTGCGTAAAGGATCAAATGACGTAAATAACGCATTCATTTAGGTTCAATCCGAAAATCACTATACCTAATGTCACTACTACTTCAAAATGGTGTGTGTCCATAGAGGTACAGTCTGTGTGTGTGTGTGTGTGTGTGCGTGTGTGTGTGTGTGTGTGCGTGTGTGTGTGTGTGTCAGTGTGAATAATCATGTTAAGTGGGCAGGTCTGCCGGGGGGAGGAGGAGGGAGGGAGGGATGAGGAGGGATGAGGAGGGAGAGGAGGAGAGGAGAAGGGGGGAGCAGAGGAGAAGGGGGGAGGAGAGGAGGATTACTGTGTCTAGTGGTTTGGACCCCATGTGTCATTGTGAGTCCAGTAGCCTACAATATGCATCCCTAGATTTTAATACAAGTACATTTGAAAACAAGTATTTTACCGATCAACAGAACACATCCCGTTTTAAGATTGTTAATCTTGATAATAACAATCTGGTTATTGTCTCGTTTAGCTGATTGATCGAATCAATCTCTTCCTGATGATGCAGGTGCAGACAGAGGTACCAAACGACTTTGAGGTGGATGAGAGGTGAGTTGTTAAATAAGATCTCTATCTCGTTGCCAGGGTAATTGCCCGCGCTGTTACGCATCACGTACAGCAGGAACACAGGCAACACTGTCTGCAGTAATCAAACACTCAAGAATTCAACACTGCATTCCCCTCAGTGTGTGAGTGTGTCCTAACCCCTCCCACCCCTCTACTCCTGTTCCCCACCTGGAGGGCTGCCCAGGAGGATGTTTTAAATCCACTATGCTGTTCAGCCTGAGTAAGCAGATCTGAGGGAGTAGGTCATCAACCCACTCAAGCTGAATGACAACAGGACAACAGCACTTCCTCCTTCCTCTGCAGCTTCCTGTTTCTCCCTGGCCCACTTCCTCTGTAGCTTCCTGTTTCTCCCTGGCCCACTTCCTCTGCAGCTTCCTGTTTCTCCCTGGCCCACTTCCTCTGCAGCTTCCTGTTTCTCCCTGGCCCACTTCCTCTGCAGCTTCCTGTTTCTCCCTGGCCCACTTCCTCTGCAGCTTCCTGTTTCTCCCTGGCCCACTTCCTCTGCAGCTTCCTGTTTCTCCCTGGCCCACTTCCTGCTGTGCTATTTTGGTGCTGGACAGTGATATTCCTCACACACCTGGGAGGTGGGAGGGATGCAGAAGGAATCTTATCCTTGATTCATCCCTTAGATAGTGTGCCATTTCTTGTAAAACAAAAACAATATAATTTGGTGTTGCATATGAAACTCACCGTGGGAAATTATGATGTAAGAAAATATAAAATTATTTTGGTTGTGACATTTGTTGCTTTAGTACACCATCACATTGTAAAAAAAAGTCCAAGAAGGTAAAGGATATACATTTTCCTTCAATGGGGACAAGAACAGAAGAAACATTTAGTAGTTATACATTCTGTCGGTTCCTTGTTCCTTCGGTGTGAGATGTGTGTGTCCTGTCTACACTGTCAGCGCAGTTTTGGTTGATTGGCTACACTGTCAGCACAGTGTTGGTTGATTGGCTACACTGTCAGCACAGCGTTGGTTGATTGGCTACACTGTCAGCACAGTGTTGGTTGATTGGCTACACTGTCAGCGCAGTGTTGGTTGATTGGCTACACTGTCAGCGCAGTGTTGGTTGATTGGCTAGATCCTCCAGAGGTGCAGCCTCTACAAGATCCCTCCTAGCAGGACGGGGAGTTCCTCCAGGAGCTGGGCAGCGTCCGGCAGAGCGGCCCTCAGTCGACCGTGGTACACCAACACAGCCACGACCACCGACCCCCCAAACAGGGTGAGCAGCCAGGGGGAGGAGAGGAGGCCCGAGGGGCTGGGGGCTGGTTCTGGTACTTTCCCTGGTCCTGAATGGCCGGGCCACCCGCTCCCACTGCGTGAGGATGGCCTGGCGGGCCCCGGCCCACTTCCCCGGCCCGGTCAGACGGTACTGGTACGGGGTGACGGGCCCCAGGAGAACCTCCAGACCCAGTCTGGGGTCAGTCAGCAGCAGCTTCAGCAGGCTGGGACGCACCCCCACCTGGAGGGATGAAACAAACATCCCATAATGTTGACCCACCGTAAAACGACACGTGTCATCACGCTCCGTCTTTCTTTCCCCACTGACCTCCGTAGCGATGGAGTCTAGGTATGAGATGAAGTCCACCTGGAGGGCAGCTTGTCTGGGACAGGGGTAGCTGGGGGGCAGAGACAGACCCCGTTAGCACGCCGAGCTAAAAATCGTCTCGGACCGAGCGAACCACCTCCTTTACTATAGTCATCCGTTTACCACTTCATGTTCCTCTTCCTCTCGGTCTCTATGGCAGCCAGCATCAGGTGCTTTGGAGGAAGCTGGTGCAGCCCTGAGGTGAAAAAGAGAGGGGGAAAAGATGGGATGTAACCAGTAGAGTATGACTGTGTGTTTATGTGTGTATGTGTGTGTGTGTGTGTGTTTGTATGTGTCTGTGTGTATGTATGTGTGTCTCTGTCTGTGTGTGTATTTATGTGTATCTATGTCTGTGTGTGTGTGTGTGTCTGTGTATGTCTGTGTGTGTGTATGTGTGTGTGTGTCTGTGTGTATGTATGTGTGTCTATGTCTGTGTGTGTATTTATGTGTGTCTGTGTGTGTGTGTATGTCTGTGTGTGTGTATGTGTGTGTGTATGTGTGTATGTATGTGTGTCTATGTCTGTGTGTGTATTTATGTGTGTCTATGTCTGTGTGTGTATGTATGTGTGTCTATGTTTGTGTGTGTATTTGTGTTTCTATGTCTGTGTGTGTGTGTATGTCTATGTCTGTGTGTGTGTGTGTGTATGTCTGTGTGTGTATGTATGTGTGTCTATGTCTGTGTGTGTGTGTGTGTGTATGTATGTGTGTCTATGTCTGTGTGTGTATGTATGTGTGTCTATGTCTGTGTGTGTGTGTGTGTGTATGTGTGTCTATGTCTGTGTGTGTGTGTGTGTGTGTCTGTGTGTGTCTGTGTGTGTCTATGTCTGTGTGTGTGTATGTGTGTCTGTCTGTGTGTGTTGACCTGCTATGACCCGTGTAGCCCAGCGCGCCTGCATCTCCACCAGCGGCATGATTGGCCCCTTGGCCTGGAACATTCCCATCACGGCCAGCGTGGGGCGCTCCAGAGACGGGGGGAACACACGCCTGAGAACACGACGCAGGACAAGGAAGCGGAAACCAACTGTCAAACAGAAATCCTGATCACATGACGTTCCAGGATATGGAATAGAGAGAGGTCTGCTCTCTGTTTAATAGCTTGGAAGGAGCTTGAAAACGTGTGTTTTCATCCAGAGAGTCGTGTGTATATATAGTTTGTGAGGGTGACCTCTGACCTGTAGAGGGTCAGCTCTCCTCCTGACCCCTGGGACAAAGACTTGGGCAGGAATGAGAAGGTTCCACTGTAGCCCGTGCAGAACACCACGGCGTCGATGTTCTCCTCCGCCGTTCCGTCCTCAAACGTGACTCCGGAGCCCTGGAACCCCTGCAGGTTGGGCTTCATCACTAGCGCCCCCTGGAGGACACAGCCTGGAAGGTCGTCGTTGATCAGCGGCTTCCTGTCCAAGAGCCTGGGAGAGACAAGTAGTAGAAACAGGTGGGAGAGACAGGTGGGAGAGACAGGTAGGAGAGACAGGTGGGAGAGACAGGTGGAGAGACAGGTAGGAGAGACAGGTGGGAGAGACAGGTAGGAGAGACAGGTAGGTGAGAGACAGGTGGAGAGACAGATGGGAGAGACAGATGGGAGAGACAGGTAGGAGAGACAGGTAGGAGAGACAGTTAGTAGAGACAGGTGGGAGAGACAGGTGGGAGAGACGGTGTGAGAGATAGGTAGGAGAGACAGGTAGGAGAGACAGGTAGGAGAGACAGGTGTGAGAGACAGTAGGAGAGACAGGTAGGAGAGACAGGTGGGAGAGACAGGTAGGAGAGACAGGTAGGAGAGACAGGTGTGAGAGACAGGTGGGAGAGACAGGAAGGAGAGACAGGTAGGAGAGGCAGGTGGGGAGACAGGTAGGACGCAGTAGGGAGACAGTAGGAGGAAAAAGCCTTGTATGGAGCACCAAATGTTGTATGGTGGCAGAACAGTGTGTGGTCTGTAGCTGTGTGTCTGTAGGGGGAGGCACCTGTGTGTGGTCTGTAGCTGTGTGTCAGCAGGGGGAGGCACCTGTGTGTGGTCTGTAGCTGTGTGTCTGTAGGGGGAGGCACCTGTGTGTGGTCTGTAGCTGTGTGTCTGTAGGGGGAGGCACCTGTGTGTGGTCTGTAGCTGTGTGTCTGTAGGGGGAGGCACCTGTGTGTGGTCTGTAGCTGTGTGTCTGCAGGTGGGGGCACCTGTGTGTGGTCTGTAGCTGTGTGTCTGCGGGGGAGGCACCTGTGTGTGGTCTGTGTGTCTGCAGATGGGGGCACCTGTGTGTGTTTGTAGCTGTGTGTCTGCAGGGGGGAGGCACCTGTGTGTGGTCTGTAGCTGTGTGTCTGTAGCACCTGTGTGCAGGCTGCAGGCCGTACAGCCTGTGGTCGTATCGGTGGTTGACGTCTCTCTCGGCGGCCCAGTTGACCAGAGCCCTGGGCAGGAGGAGGGTCAGCAGGGCGTTCTTCCTGGTTATGGCCGTCATGTCCAGGGGAAGACCACGGGTGGACATGCGACCCATCACCCAGGCCCCCTTTCGGGTGCTCAAGAACGTCTGAGGGGAGGGGTGGGGGTGGATGAAATCTCATGAGCCGGATAAACAGGAAGTGTTGTTAGATGGTTGTCATAGTTTCCTCTGACAGTCGGCCCTACCTTCTCTGCGGATCGGCTTATCTCCACGGCGATGTCTCCTCCGGAGTTGCCGATGCCGACCACCAGCACTCTCTTCCCTCGGAGGGCGTGAGCGTCCTTGTACTCCCAGCTGTGACAGCACTTCCCCTGGAACGTCTCGTGACCTGGTCGGCACGGAAACACACGTTTACACGCCGCACGCTTCCTCATGGACGAGACACGCTGAGAGGGGAGTGTGGGGAACGAGCAAGGGACCTGGGAAGTCTTTGAGGGGGGAGACGGGGTGTGTGTAGTGGCCGGAACACACTAGAACCCCGTGGAACACGTGTCTCTCCTCCTGCCCCTCGCTGTCTTCGGTCGTCACCTCCCACTGCCCAGAGCGAGGGAAGTCTGGCCTCTGTCTCACACTCCGCACTGTGGTCTGTCCAAAACACACACATACACACACACACCAACACACACACCAACACACACATACACACACCAACACACACACACACACATACACACACACACCAACACGCACACACACACACATACCAACACACACACATACACACCCACAGAATCACATAAAAAACAAAGGAAAATGTAAAGAAACAAAGATACACATACACACACACACACACACACACACACACATACACACACACACACACACACACACATACACACCCACACCCCCACACACACACACACACACACACAGAACACACACACAGAACACACACACACATGCAGTACCACATACACACTACATGAGGATCTGTCCAGACTGTTTGGATTCCAGCACCGATAGAAAGGAGAGAGGGTTGACCTGGAAACGGATGTATCTCAGGAGGTCAAAGTGCTCCGAGTAGAGCCTGAAGTACTGCAGCAGCTGGGAGTGCTTCATGTAGTTGGGGTAGTGATCAGGCATGGGGAAGTCGCTGAAGCACATCATCTCCTTGGAGGTGTTCACCGCCAGGGAGCGGTAGATGCTGGAACGTTCCGGCTCCGCGCTCTCCTGTGGACACGGGGGACAGGAACACCGATCAAGACTTGTTACCGACGGTTACCTCTGTTCTTGATGTCATGACGATGTATTCTATGGTGTGTGAACTCTTCTGTGATGTCATGATGATGTATTCTATGGTGTGTGAACTCTTCTGTGATGTCATGATGATGTATTCTATGGTGTGTGAACTCTTCTGTGATGTCATGACGATGTATTCTATGGTGTCTGAACTCTTCTGTGATGTCATGACGATGTATTCTATGGTGTCTGAACTCTTCTGTGATGTCATGACGATGTATTCTATGGTGTGTGAACTCTTCTGTGATGTCATGACGATGTATTCTATGGTGTGTGAACTCTTCTGTGATGTCATGACGATGTATTCTATGGTGTCTGAACTCTCTGGGCCTTCGGAGATGCAGTTGTGATCCGCTGCAGCAGTCTCTCCTGCTCCCGCTTCCCCTCTCAAAGCTCACCTTGAACCTCCACAGCCCTCCGATGTCATCGCTGGACTCGAAGCACACAGGCTCCAGGCCCTCCTCCAGACAGGACTTGATGCAGGTCAGACCTGAGCTCCCGCCTCCGATCACTGCCACGCGACGAGTCATCCTGTCTGTCTGTCTGTCTGTCTGTCTGTCTGTCTGTCTGTCTGTCTGTCTGTCTGTCTGTCTGTCTGTCTGTCTGTCTGCTTGTCTGGGTTAGCGGGAAGCTAAGGCTGCTGGATAGAAGACAGGCAGACAGACAGACAGACAGACAGACAGACAGGCAGGCAGGCAGGCAGGCAGGCAGGCAGGCAGACAGACAGGGAGAGCAGAGGGAAGATCAGTCATCCAGTCAGTCAGTTGAACTATAAAAAACAAACATTGCCCCAGTGAGACAAGGCAACTCACCAAACTGCATGGACATTGCTGTAAATGTTGATTTGATTGACAGTATTTCACTCCTAACTTGCCGATCCTGCCTGTTCTCACCTCTTGCTCGGGGCCTCGGTGTTGCCCGAGCAAGCTGGCGCTGACGTAGAAAATCCTGAAGAAGAAAGAAGCCTGTTGCGCAACTCTCAGTCTGCCTCGGGGGAGGAACTCTGATCTGCTGCTGTCTAAAGAGTAGGGGGAGTGTCTGTCCTGGATACTCTGATAGGAGCTAGACTCACTCACTTTCCTCTACAGATCATACACGTTTGTGGTTAGATCAAGCGTTGTTTTACATGACAGAATCACGTTTATTCATTGTTCATTGACAGATGATGGATTTCCATGAACTATTTTCATTTCTATGAACTATATTCCACATCAAGGGTTGAGGGGGGGAGGGGGGGGAGGGACGGGACGACCACCTTACTTTAGTATTCATTAACTGAAAGGTCTAAAAGCCTGCCATCTTTTGGGCCACATGACAAAACTCTGCTGTTGCTCTATAAGGAACACTGGGGCATCACTTGGCATTGATGGAACATGCTAGATGAACGGCTGACTTGAAAGGTCTGAATCTTCACGCTCTGAAAGGACTCAGACGTGCTGTTCAGGCAGAGGAAGAGGCTTATCTCCACGGCGATGTCTCCTCCAGAGTCCTCCAGGAAGAGCTTTAGAGCAGAGGTCTTCAACCCTGGTCCTCAGGGACCCCCTGTCCTGCACGTTTTAGATGTTTCCCTGCTCCGACACACCTGATTCACATGAATGGGTCGTTATCTAGTTATGCAGAAGTCTGTTAACGACCATTCATTTGAATCAGGTGTGTCGGAGCAGGGAAACATCTAAAACATGCAGGACAGGGGGTCCCTGAGGACCAGGGTTGAAGACCTCTGAACACGACTCAGCAGGTGAAACACTGGACGCATCGTCACAGCGGGACGCATCATCACAGCGGGACGCATCATCACAGCGGGACGCATCATCACAGCGGGACGCATCATCACAGCGGGACGCATCATCACAGCGGGACGCATCATCACAGCAGGACACACACATTTACCATTACAATGTTTTA
Source organism: Mallotus villosus (assembly GCA_903064625.1). Lineage (NCBI taxonomy): Eukaryota > Metazoa > Chordata > Actinopteri > Osmeriformes > Salangidae > Mallotus > Mallotus villosus. Next base: position 88,094 of record CAEFZP010002112.1, read on the forward strand.
TTCATGATGCAAAAGGTTAAAGATGGTGAATCATATACATATTCATAAGGTGATAAGTGATAAAATGAGTCTCAGATTCCACAGTCGGCACTAACATAGACGCCAAGTTGATTGATATTCAGGCCACAGAGCACAGAAGAAGCCGTCATAAACAATAATAATCTGATATAGGAGGTTTGGGTGCTTTCTCTTAGATTCATAATGATGACTGTCTGAGAGGCAGTAGAGTGAGATGGGATAGAGGAAGGTTTGGGGTGAACTTGAGATCAAAGCCTGCCTCTGCATCCCGTGGGTGGGGTCATGTGGGGGGGGGTCCTGTGGAGGGGTCCTGTGGGGGGGGTCCTGTGGGGGGGTCCTGTGGGGGGGGTCCTGTGGGGGGGTCCTGTGGGGGGGGTCCTGTGGGGGGGGTCCTGTGGGGGGGTCCTGTGGGGGGGGTCCTGTGGGGGGGTCCTGTGGGGGGGGGTCCTGTGGGGGGGTCCTGTGGGGGGGGTCCTGTGGGGGGGGTCCTGTGGGAGGGGGTCCTGTGGGGGGGGTCCTGTGGGGGGGTCCTGTGGGGGGGTCCTGTGGGTGGGGTCCTGTGGGGGGGTCCTGTGGGGGGGTCCTGTGGGGGGGTCCTGTGGGTGGGTAGCGCGGGGGGGTCCTGTGGGGGGGTCCTGTGGGTGGGTAGCGTGGGGGGGTCCTGTGGGGGGGTCCTGTGGGTGGGTAGCGTGGGGGGGTCCTGTGGGGGGGGTCCTGTGGGTGGGTAGCGTGGGGGGGGTCCTGTGGAGGGGTCCTGTGGGGGGGGGTCCTGTGGGGGGGGTCCTGTGGGGGGGTCCTGTGGGGGGGTCCTGTGGGGGGGTCCTGTGGGGGGGGTCCTGTGGGGGGGTCCTGTGGGGGGGGTCCTGTGGGGGGGGTCCTGTGGGAGGGGGTCCTGTGGGGGGGTCCTGTGGGGGGGGTCCTGTGGGGGGGTCCTGTGGGTGGGGTCCTGTGGGGGGGGTCCTGTGGGGGGGGTCCTGTGGGGGGGTCCTGTGGGTGGGTAGCGCGGGGGGGGTCCTGTGGGGGGGTCCTGTGGGGTGGGTAGCGTGGGGGGGGTCCTGTGGGGGGGGTCCTGTGGGTGGGTAGCGTGGGGGGGGTCCTGTGGGGGGGTCCTGTGGGGGGGTCCTGTGGGTGGGTAGCGTGGGGGGGTCCTGTGGGGGGGTCCTGTGGGTGGGTAGCGTGGGGGGGTCCGGTGGGGGGGGTCCTGTGGGGGGGGTCCTGTGGGGGGGGTCCTGTGGGGGGGTCCTGTGGGTGGGTAGCGTGGGGGGGGTCCTGTGGGGGGGTCCTGTGGGTGGGTAGCGTGGGGGGGTCCGGTGGGGGGGGTCCTGTGGGGGGGTCCTGTGGGGGGGTCCTGTGGGGGGGTCCGTGGGTGGGTCCTGTGGGGGGGGGTCCTGTGGGGGGGGTCCCGTGGGGGGGGTCCCGTGGGGGGGGGTCCTGTGGGGGGGGTCCTGTGGGGGGGGTCCTGTGGGGGGGGTCCCGTGGGGGGGGTCCGGTGGGGGGGGTCCTGTGGGGGGGTCCTGTGGGGGGGTCCTGTGGGGGGGGTCCGGTGGGGGGGGTCCTGTGGTCCTCTCCTTGTCTGGACTGGGTCAGATGCTCAGTTGTCGGACGGTGGCGAGGAGGGAGGTGAGGTGGGAGGGGGGGTGGCGGTGGATGTAATAGACCGCACCTCCCCCCACCGCGGCCGTCACACTGAGCTTGAGCAGACGGGTTAACCAGGAAGTCTCCGGCTTCTCCACCTGGAGGTGAAAGGTCATGTCAGTCAGAACTACCCATAACATTTGACATTTAGTCATTTAGCAGACGATCTTATCCAGAGCGACATACAGTAACTTACAGTAACTTCACCCTACATTCCCCCCAGAGGCAAGTAGGGTGAAGTGCCTTGCCCAAGGACACAACGTAATTTTTTCCGGGCAGAATTGAACCGGCAACCTTCTGATTAATAGCCCGATTCCCTAACCGCTCAGCCATCTTCACGGCCTTAAATCGAACCGGCAACCTTCTGATTAATAGCCCGATTCCCTAACCGCTCAGCCATCTTCACGGCCTCGAATCGAACCGGCGACCTTCTGATTAATAGCCCGATTTCCGATAGCTGATCTGCTGGACCAAACCTGCGATGGACCCACCTGTCTGGTCTTCAGAGGCTGGTACATGCGATCACTCTGGGTGAAGATGGCCTGGCGAGCGCCTTCCCACCTCCCGGGGCCCGTCAGACGGTACTGAAAGGCCGACACGGGCCCCCACAGGATCAGCTTGAAGAGCGGGTAGTCTGTGAAGAACAGCCACATCAGGCTGGGCCTCACGCCCGCCTCCCCGGCGATCTCATCCATGTAGGAGACGAAATCCACGTGCAGCGGGGTGAGCTTGGACAGGACGAAGCTGCCGAGAGGACAGGGAGATCAGATCAGATCAAAATGTATTTGTGTAGCCCTTTTTACACGCAAGCATGTCACAGAGGGCTTCACATACGCCCATAGAGCTGCCCCTCAACCAACCTAAACCCTCAAGGAAGACAAGGAAAAACTCCCAGAAAAACTGGTAGATCAGATCAGATCAGATCGTGTGGTTGTGTTTGACCTCGGATAGATTTGGATTAGTCGTCTTTGTAATCAAGTGTTCACTCACTTCTTGTCCATGTCTTTGGTTTCATTCTCAACCGACTTTAACATCGCCTGGCTAGACGGCAGTTTCTTGAGCCCTGTGGAACAAAAGCAGAACAGAAAAGTTGAGACGAAACGCCCACAATAGCCAGCCAATAAGTCATAACATTGCTAGCCAGCAAGCTAGCCAGCCCCAACATCCACCCTCAGGCGTCTACCTTTGAAGACGCGTGCCACCCAGCGAGACTGCATCTCAGCCTGGGGCATGATGGCGCCCAGGGCGTGGATGAACCCCACCACGGCCAGGGTGTTGTGCTCCAGGGAGGGGGGAAACACGTGTTTGTACAGCGCCACCCGGTGGCCGGACAACTGCAGCACGTCTCGCGGCAGAAAGGAGAAGTCGTAGTTGTATCCCGTGGCGAACACGACCACGTCCACCTGCGAAGAGTGGAAACGACGCGGTTACCGACGACGACACTGCTGTACGTTCATAATACGAGGAGAGGTTTAGACGTCTAGGCGACGTTTCGGACCTTGTCCACCACGCTCCCGTCTTCGAAGACCACGCTGGAGCCGACGAACTCCTTCACGTTGGGTTTGATCACCACGCTGCCCGCCAGGATCTTGTGAGGGAGCTCGTCGTTTATCACCGGGATCTGACTGAAGAGCCTGGGGAGGGGGGGAGGGGGGGAGGGGAGGAGGGAGGAGGGAGGGAGGGAGGGAGGGAGGAGGGAGGGAGGGAGGGAGGGAGGAGGGACACCAACACCAGTCATCACCCAGATGTATCGCTGGATCAATAGGACCACAATGGGGGAGCGAGGAGGGTCAATGCAGGATAGCAGAGACCACAGCAGACAGGCTAGTGATGCAGACAGACAGACAGACAGACAGACACATACAGAGAGACAGGCAGACAGGCAGACAGACGAGTGATGCACTGCTGCCCCATGTTACAGCACCAGCTCAAGCACCATACAGTCTGATGTAGCCCGCGCTTAATGTGGGTGTTCATTCATTCGTTCATACAGGTAAGAGGAGAACTGCTGAATATCTGATGGCAAACAGACAGACAGGCAGGCAGGCAGACAGACAGGCAGACAGACAGACAGGCAGACAGACAGACAGACAGACAGACAGATACATACATACATACATACAGACAGGCAGGCAGGCAGGCAGGCAGGCAGGCAGGCAGGCAGGCAGGCAGGCAGGCAGGCACAGACAGACAGACAGACAGACAGACAGACAGACAGACAGACAGACAGACAGACAGACAGACAGACAGACAGACAGATACAGACATACAGACACAGGCAGGCAGGCAGGCAGGCAGGCAGGCAGGCAGGCAGGCAGGCAGGCAGGCAGGCAGGAAGGCACAGACAGACAGACAGACAGACAGACAGACAGACAGACAGACAGATCCTCACCTGTGTTTGGGCTTGAGAGCGTACGTGGTGTGGTCATACATGGCGTTGAGCATCCTCTCTCCAAACCAGTTGAGGAAGCTCATCGGCAGCACCTGGAAGAGGATGTGGACGAACCTGGTGTTGTAGTTCACGTCCACGGGCAGACCGTTATCCGACACCTGGCGTAAGACCCAGGCTCCTCGACGGGTACTCAGGTACACCTGGAGATCACAACAACAGTTTCCCATCACACCTCACCTTGTGGAACCCAGTTGGGTCACCTTGTGGAACCCAGTTGGGTCACCTTCCTTGTGGAACTAAGACAGGTCTAACTAACTAGGTCAGAGAACGAAAATATTAAAATTTTCAGTAAAACATCTTTGGGGGGGGATTCTCACCTCACGAGTGAGATTTTTTGTCTCGATCTGACTTACATTTTTTAATCAGTGTGTGTTTATACGAGCACATACGATGACGACCTCTGACCTGTTCTGCCACTCTGCTGGTCTCCACGGCGATGTCGCTTCCCGAGTTTCCAATGCCGACGACCACCACCCTCTTGCCCTTCATGGCATCAGGCTCCTTGTAGTCCCAGCTGTGGCTGTACTTCCCCTCAAACGCCTCGATCCCTGTCACACACACACACACACACACACACACAACACAACACACACACACACACACCACACACACACACACACACACACACACCACACACACACACACACACACACACACACACCACACACGTCACACACCACACACACACACCTCACACACACACACACACACACCTCACACACACACACACACACACACACAACACACACACACACACACACACACGCACACACACACACATTAGAGTACCCATTTCCACAGTGGACTGCTGGTCATGTTATTCTTGGTTGGTCAGAGTCGTGTGGTCACGGTGGGGGCGGAGTCACCTGGGAACTCTCCGAGAGGCAGGTGAGGGGAGGTGTAGTGACCGGCGCAGACGATGACGGCGTCAAACACCTGCTTCTCCTCCAGCCCCTCCCTGCTCGCCGTCACCACCTCCCACTGGCCCGAGCGTCTGAAGTCTGAAGTCTGCCTCACGCTCCGCACCGTGGTCTACACACACACACACACACACACACCAGCAGGTCAGCGGAGGGGACGACACACACACACACACCAGCAGGTCAGCGGAGGGGACGACACACACACACACACCAGCAGGTCAGCGGAGGGGACGACACACACACACACACCAGCAGGTCAGTGGAGGGGGACGACACACACACACACACCAGCAGGTCAGCGGAGGGGACGACACACACACACACACACACACACAGCAGGTCAGCCAAGAGGGACGACACACACACACACACCAGCAGGTCAGCTGACAGGACAACACACACACACACACACACACACACCAGCAGGTCAGCGGAGGGGGACGACACACACACACACACACCAGCAGGTCAGCGGAGGGGGACGACACACACACACACACCAGCAGGTCAGCGGAGGGGGACGACACACACACACAACAGCGGGACAGCAGACAGGGACGACACACACACACACACACACACACACACTAACACACAGCAGGGACAGCAGACACGACACACACACACACCAGCAGGTTAGCGGAGGAGGACGACACACACACACACACACACCAGCAGGTCAGCGGAGGGGACGACACACACACACACACCAGCAGGTCAGCAGACAGGGACGACACACACACACCAGCAGGTCAGTGGAGGGGGACGACACACACACACACACACACACACAACAGCAGGTCAGCGGAGGGGGACGACACACACACACACACACACAACAGCAGGTCAGCGGAGGGGACGACACACACACACACACCAGTAGGTCAGCAGATAGGGACGACACACACACACACACACACACCAGTAGGTCAGCAGACAGGGACGACACACACACACACACACACACACCAGCAGGTCAGCGGAGAGCGCCGTTCACCCCCCCCGCTGCGTCCTCGCTCGTCTGTCTACCTGGAAGCGGATGCGTTGCAGCAGTCTGAAGGTCTCCGCGTACAGCCTGAAGTACTGCAGGATGCGTGAGTGGTGCATGTAGTTGGGGTAGTCTGCTGGGATGGGGAAGTCGCTGAAACATATCATCTCCTTGGAGGTGTTGATGGTTAGGGAGCGGTAGATGTTGGCCCTCTTGGGCTCGGAGACTTCCTGTTTGGGCGACAGAACCACGCGGTGAGCACTTGCCACTGCTGTGACCGTTACCGTGGGTACGGGTTAAAAAAAAATCTGACATGACGACACCCAACCCTCCTTTACTCTGGAAATAGTGATCCCCAGCTCACCTTACATTTACGTCATTTAGCAGACGCTCTTATCCAGAGCGACTTACAGTAAGTACAGGGAGAAGTGCCTTTCCCAAGGACACAACGTCATTATTGCACGGCCGGGAATCGAACCGGCAACCTTCTAATTACTAGCCCGATTCCCTAACCGCTCAGCCATCTGACTCCCTCACCTTGAACCTCCACAGCCCTCCGATGTCATCGCTGGACTCGAAGCACACAGGCTCCAGGCCCTCCTCCAGACAGGACTTGACGCTGGCCAGCCCCGAGGGCCCCGCTCCAATCACAGCCACCCGACGCACCATGCTGGACCTGGGGAGGAAGCAGCACCCTGAGACACGGGGACCCAGACGCAGGGACGGGCAACGTAGGCTGGGATGGGAAGCGTACAAGGACGTCGTTTGTAGGGGGGTGTGGGGGTGTGGGGGGAGGTAAATCCTGCCAGTAGTCCAACGTCAACGATGTTTGAATATTTTAATGTTGTGGGGTTCAATGTTCAAAGCAGATGTACACACTTGGGAAACGTACATAAAGTGGGTGATACTCACACGTCACACGATGAGGAACCGACAAAGACTAAGCCAAGAAGGAACCAGAGAACACAGGGAAAAAACATGAACTCAAGCTGGTGCAACGCAGTTAAATAAGATCTGTTGACTACTTGAAACTGTTACCTAGATAAAATATTCATGTAGCAATGACATAATATGTATGACTTTCCTTTTGCAGATTAACAAATACTCACACCAGCAAAATAACGTGTAAAATCCCAGATCTCTTCCAATGTCCAGTTATTTAAACCTAAAGATTTTAGAGTAGAAGTTTTGAGGGAGTGTAACCTTGTTCCTGTCAGATGAAACTGAAGCGTCAGTCACTCTAGACACCAGCCTTATCTAAGATCCGCCCTGCGCTTTCATCATCTCGACATTCGATCAATCTGAGTTTGCGTCAGCCAAAAAGCTTGTAAGTGCAATTGTGTCTCCTTCTAGACATCCACTCAAATCCATCTCTCTCACACACACACACACACACACACACACACACACACACACCCACACACGCTTAACCCTTAACTGACCTCAGGTGGAAAGGTAAGCCTTCGTTTAGTATTAACAGGTCCGCTGAGATTTTAAGTCAACGAAAGTCAGACGCATCACTGATGACCTCGTGTTTCGTGTCAATGAACCAATCAGCTATAGTGTTGCACTTCGCTCTAATTTAATCAATTTCTTCCCCTGCTCACGGTCAGGCCCTTTAATGGACGTATTCAAGTGGCACTGCGTAGATCTGAATAGTCAAGAGATGCTGTTCCAATACCATTGTTTTAGTTTGTACATAACATTGAATAAACCAAGCTTTTGTTGATCAGTCATTTACGAAGGAGGTGCTAACCACACAGATCGTTCGTAAGAGCGATAAAGGACATCAACAAAAGATCTCCCTTATAAGAACAGATAGTTACTAATCAATCAATACAGCGGTCACCATGATTGGTCAGCACTGGCCAGTGACAGTTTAAAACCCCCCAGGCCAGTGTCCCATGTCCTTTGCTGTAGTTTATGAGGATACCAGGACTCCAGCCCAATCTCCTGGGGCCAAAAGGGTCAGGGCAGATGGGTCATCTGACTAATCCTACCCCACTCTCCCCAACTTACGTGCCCTAGCTGGCTATTGATTAGATCGGTCATAAATACCTTAGCTTACCATTTGTTTTAAACACAACCGCGGTCTCTAAACCCTTGTGCTACCTTCGGGGTCACATGACCCAAAGGTTCACAACGAACCATCGTTGTGTTGCGACAATTTTACCCAATATAAAAACAAATAAAAAGCATTTTATTTTAACCGTCGCAATGTGGGGGGTCTGAGACAGCCTGACCCCCATGGGTGAGATGAGCACCAGGCCTGCAGTGTGGACCACTTGATGTCTGACGCGTCATATGGTAAATGGATGACAGATCACAACAGGACTCAGCACGCAGGGAACATTGATATAAACTGTTGTGGTACTGTGGGAGAAGATGATCTACCAGTTATCTATGCTAATCGTAATCTTAAGTAAAACATTGACTTGATTAAAATCTTCAATCACAGAACCCACCAATGAAACAGCACAAACTGTGGACGTTCTTCATTCATTCTTTTTATTAAAAGATACCCCATGACAGTGTAATCATTCTAGATTAAACCTCAGAAAAAAACAGATACATGTGCCAACAGATACAAGCAACTCCAAAGAACGTGATTTGCTGTATTCCAATGACCATTTATTTACATATATTTGACACCACGATTAATATTAAGTGTTATACAATAGACACACAAGCTACTCTAAATTAATAGTTATTTTTTCAAGAGCACATAGCAGGTGTTTATGAGAGAAGTCTTATTGGCTCAGCAGTGATGGACCGTACAGAAGGCATGACGAGTTTGCAGGCGCGATCTGAACAACAGACCAGGTGCCACAGGTGACAGGAGCGAGCAGGTGACACAGCGATCCACTTCACTGCTACACGGGCCGTCGAAAAAGATTTACCGAGCCACATAGCGACGTGGTCGATGTTCGTCCGGCAATAAGTGACATTTGCCGCGTTGCTGAGATCGAACCAAAGCCTCTTCCCTTTGGTCTAGTCGAATCTAGACAACAGGCTTTAACAAACTGAGTCTAATTTACTACAGATAACATCTTTTGTGTTTCATGCCAGTGAAACAATCAGTTATAGAGATGTGGTGCACTTTGCTGTCATTTAATCCCTCACTTTGCCTGTGTGGTCAGTCAGTCAGTTGACCACTAAGCTGATCTGAACAGTGTGATCTGGCGTCTGGTTATCATGACTCCAGGAAGCATTGTGACACAGCTTAGCCCATTGGTCCAATCAATGATTCAATCAGGGCTCAGACACAGGATTATTGCAAATTGAAGACACAACATGGAGGCGGGGCCAGAGACAGTCATGTGATGCTTCGCCCGGGGGTCAGTGGCTTTGACCCCCTTGACCCTTGACCCCAGCATGCCTGGAGCTGACCTCAGGGCTTACGTTTAGGAGACAGCTCACAAACATCTACAGATATCTACAAGCCCGGGTTGCTGATGAATCTGGGTCCGACCAATCAGAGGTGAGGGAGGCGGGGGCTGTTTGTGGGTGATGCAGTTGGGGCGGGCGGGGCATCAGGATAGAAGCTACATCAAAAGTGCTGTTTGGGACTACAGTCTCATATCTGAGTGATTCAAGAGGGGGGGAGGCAGAGAGGATGGGGGATAGAGAGCAGAGTGTAATTAGAAGGAGGGAGACAGGGAGAGAGAGGGGAGAGAGAGGGGAAACCAGAGAGACAGAGAGAGAGAGAGGGAGACAGAGAGACAGGGGAGAGAGGAGAGAGAGAGAGAGAGAGAGAGAGAGAGAGAGAGAGAGAGAGAGAGAGGAGAGAGAGGGAGAGAGAGGGGAAACCAGAGAGAGGGATAACAAGCTGCTCTTCCATATTTCAACAGAGTGGGGGAGTTTTGAGTGGGTGGCCTCTTTGCTTACTCTCTCTCTCTCTCTCTCTCTCTCTCTCTCTCTCTCTCTCTCACACACACATGTGAATATCCAGAAACAGAACCCACTTAGCAGAGGGCCGAAGATGGAGGATGTCCAACGCGAGGGGGCCAGAGGCGTGAGGGTTCTGGGGAAGAGACAGCTAGTGGGGTACTAGAAGTCACACAGAAGTCGTCATGGTGACGTCGCTGGAGTTTACCGACCGGTTGAACACGGGAGAACATTAACGCGAGGACATGCAGGTTAAGTTAGAGACACATTCACGGGGAGAAAAAGAAAAGCAGGCAAGTAAAGAGAGAGAGAGCTAACACAGACATGCACACCGACAGACGAGTGGGGTCAGACTGACAGGCCTGTGACGCATTTCAAAACATCTACAGCTCCTCCCCCTACGCCTTAGATCTTCTGCGTGAGCTTAGTAGCACATCTTAACCCCCAGAAGTTCAACCCCGGGTTTACAACTTTGGTCCTCAACCCTGGTGTTCCACAAACGACCAGTCAGCCAGCGTCCATGATGTTGTTTAGGGGGGCGGGGCTAGGTGGTATGTGGAGGCGGAGTCGTGGGTGGTGTGTGTGGGGGTGGGGGGGAGACGACGACAGTTCCACAGCACCACCACATCTGCCCCCTTTTCTTAATGAGCTATAGTCTCAGGAAAGATCTCGTGAAACGAAAACAGCGCATGCCTCTGTCGTACCGGGAAAAACTCCAGCTGCTCTCATCGGTCGTCCTGCTTATGGGTCACTCACTTCAGTGAGCGCCTGCTCCTGAAAGCCTGCCCACACCATGAGGGATAGTCTTTACTGTGGGGGAAACACAGACCGGGAAGCTTAAGTGAACCGAGTCTAAAGTCAACTATAACATGGAATGGATCCTTATTAAAAAAAGAACCTTTTTGGCCCGTACAGACTGTGAAAGTGCTCTCCTCATTATCCAGCATGATATCATGACATCCCCCTCGGAGGGAAACGACCAGATCTCTTCTTCTCCTTAACACTCAGTCACACACACACACACACACTCAGTCACACACACACACACACACACACACACACTCAGTCACGCACACACACACTCAGTCACACACACACACACACTCAGTCAGTCACACACACACACACACCACACTCATCACGCACACATTCTCTCTTGATTCAGATCTGTATATTCTTTCCAAACATCAAAAGGATGAAACAGGGGGAGAGCATGCTCCGCCTCCCACGTAATCCTCCACAGCTCCCCAGTGGGGAAGTATTGAGGACGATGCCTCCCCCCAGGCTACCATAACAAGCTCATTCTCTTCTACCCACACACACACACACACACACACACACACACACACACACACACACACACACACACACACACACACACACACACACACACACACACACACACACACACACACACACACACCACACACACACACACTGTTCTCCGAGGCGAGCATCTTCGATCTCTGATTGGTTCCTCTTCGGCAAAACAGCGGTGAGTGACAGGACAGCCGTCCAATGACAGCTAGGTGGCAGCCGCCAGGCCCTCCTCCGGGCCCCTCCCTCCCAGAAGCCCTTGCAGGCCCAGCGACGACACCCACAGCAGCTCCACCAGGTTGTACTGCCCGTATCCCATGACGAAGCCAAACAGGACGTCGGTGACGTTGTGACGGCCCAGCAGGACGCGGCTGAACCCCACCAGGCCCGCCCACAGCACCACCAGCACGCGGAGCGGGGCGGCCAGGACCAGGTGAGCCAGCACGAAGCGAGCGCACATGGCGGCACGCGTGGCGTGGCCCGACGGGAAGGAGTAGCGGTCCACGGAGAACGTGGCGAACATGTCCATGCGGTTGTGGGAGGGGCGTCGGCGACGGACCACGGCCTTGACCACGCCCACCAGGACCACGTCCAGCAGCAGGGCTGTGGAGAGGGAGAGGGGGGCGGTAGAGGTTAGAAACGCCAGAGCAAGACACTTGAGACACATAGCACCACCTGCTTGCCACACACTGGAACACACACCTACTCCACAGGCACACAACACATTTGATTCTAACGCCCGCCTACACCCTCAAACAGGTGATGAGGAGCAGCCTTTGAAGTGAGGAGAGAATGAGAGAGCAGAGAGATGAGAGAGAGAGAGAGAGAGAGGGCTGCAGTACTTTCATCCCAGTGGTGATATTATACTACACTGTAATGGATCAGCTGGCATGGGCTCTCCTCTCTTCTTCTCTCCTCTCCCCTGCCCCCTTCTTCTCTCCTCTCCCTGCCCCCTTCTCCTCCCCTCTCCCCTGCCCCCTTCTCCTCCCCTCTCCCTCTCCCCTGCCCCCCTCTCCTCTCCTCTTCACCCTTTCCTCCCTCTCCTCTCCTCTCCTCCCTCCCCTCCCCCCTCTCCTCTCCTCTCCTCTCCCCTGCCGCCCCTCTCCTCTCCTCTCCTTCTCTCCTCTCCACCCTTCTCCTCTCCCCTCTCCCCTGCCCCCTTCTCCTCTCCCCTCTGAAACACAGCTGGCCTAGCTTCACATAGCTTCAAACAGATTATCTGATCTGCAGGACTGCCAAACTAGCCTGCCCTCATGAACAGGAGAATAAAGACTAGAGACCGGAATAGCAGTCGGGGATATTTAATGCAGCTATTATATGTTGTTTGGAATAAGCATTTGCATATTCAACCAACGGTCTGTGTTTACAGTTCAAACTGCACAGCATCCACATCCTTTGATGATGCACATTAATAACTGCAAACTTCACGGACGGACAATTCAACTCGGTCTGACCACTCAGTCCATGCCTGGGCTGGAACCTTTACTGGTGTGGTCTTGGTTGCCGTGGCTACGGGTCACCAGGAGCCATGCTCCCCCTGTCCTACTCTGCTTCGGACGCCACGGCAACAGATGACACTCTCTCTCTCTCTGTGTCTATGTTGTCTCTTGATACAACTGGAGAATGTGTGTGTGTGTGTGCTACACGCTGTATCGACCAGATGTGTGTGTGTGTGTGTGTGTGTGTGTGTGCTACATGCTATATCGACCAGCTGTGATCAGACTGCATCGGTAGCCCCTCCCTCTTCATGCACCAAAAGGAAACGTGAGAGCGAAGCCTGGTTGATGTCATGTGATCCAGGATGTGATCCAGGAAGTGATCCATGTCTGGGGGTGGAGCTGGGGTCCCCCTTAAAGGTCACAGGCCAAGCCCTCCATCAACCCTGACTGACATGGTGAATCTCATCATCTAAACTCCTGCACCTTTTGTGCACTCGAGACTAAACATCCCGCGTGGCATCGGTGGACGTGTGTATCGACGTGTGGCAATGTGGAAAAACGGGACACAGAGATACCTTTGGCCTGTGTTCTCTGTGTCGTGTCTAGCCTCAGTGTAAAGGTCGGAGCTCTAAAGGCCGGGGGGGTCGCCGTCGTCACCTCAGGCAGGACAGAGATGGAGGACAGGAAACAGGAAGTGAAGATGACAGAGAGATCCGAGTGAAATGGAGCTAGCGCCACAGCAGTGAAGAGGGAGGGAGGGAGAGAGGACAGAGAGGGAGAGAGGGAGGGAGAGAGACATAGAGCAGCCAGTGAAGAGAGAGGGAGGGAGAGAGGGAGGGAGGAGAGAGAGAGGGAGAGAGGGAGGGAGAGGGAGAGCAGCAAGTGAAGGGAGAGGGAGGGAGAGAGCAGCCAGTGAAGAGAGAGAGAGGGAGAGAGGGGAGAGAGACAGAGAGCAGCCCGTGAAGGGAGAGGTGAAGTGTGTGTTTTACTATAAAAGGTAAGGAAGATGAGGGAGGTGGAGGCATGAATATGTGGGACAAAGAGGCTGTCACAAGCAACCTGTGCATCTCAGTAGTCTCTCTCTCTCTCTCTCTCTCTGCTCCATCTAAACTGATTTCATGACACTGGCTAGGTAAAAGCGGAGCGCTATAAATGCCGTCTCTGTTGTGAGGCAGAGGGCATTAAGCAGTTCTCTCACGTCAGTGCAGCAGGAAGAATGAGAGAACTGGGACAAAGACCGGGCGGAGATGCACTGACCGCTAAAAACCCAACAATATTAAAGACGTGGTTACCCATAAGCAGATTGAGCATCACTTCTTGCCCAGCGGGACTGTCGCTTTTGTAGAGGCAGTATCCAGTCCCAATCAGCCATGGTATACCGTGTCCCGAGATCTCTATCAGTTTCATCAACGGACGAACGCTGCCCCACGACGATTCCTCGCAGGCACAAACTCCCAGTGTCTTCGAGAGCCACAGGTCGATAGCTAGAAGGGAGCTCAGAGCAATCCCGAGGAAAGACGGATTGAGCCGCATACAGTCTTCTTCGGGCATTACTTGAGCTCCGGTTGAAGATGTTGAAGAACCGGAGCCACGGCGCCGGGTAGGGCTTTCCGAGGCCCGGAGACGAGCCGTGGCTGGGTCTGAGCCCTGACGCGGAAGGATGTTAGGCGGAGGTGTTCGGTTTAGCGACATGAATTCGTAGCGCCCATTAGTGCTACTCAAAGGGCTTCCGCCGCTTCGACCGGCATTTTTTGCTTTCGGAGACGGCATTTTATTTTTATTTTTTTGTTAAGACGGCTCGGTGTAATCCAAATCGTTTGCAGTAAGACGTTGTCAGCGATATAAGTAAATTATGTCGTTCTCCCTACCGCATCGCTTTACAGGTGACAGACGCTGTCACGTTGGAGACCGCTGCTTCAAGCAACGCCATCTTTGATGTTCGCGCAGCGCAAAGCACAATGGGAAGCAGCTCCGCTGACTGTCTGCCTGGGACAGATCACGTGACAGCGAGTGAAGCTAGAGGGGGAAGCGAGAGGGGAATGTTGAGTTATAAAAACGTTATTGAATGTTATTGAAACCAGGAAGAAAAAAACCCCCTGTAATTGTTCAAAAAATGTTTCAATTTAAACATTAAGTCAAGTTATTAATCTTGCAAAATGCGATAAGGGCACTATTTAGCATAGTTGTAGGCTAAGTAGCCTATACACAAAAACTTAAACGAGTTCACTGACTGAACCATAGCTTGCTTATGGGGGAGAAAGGGGCTTAAGCCATATCATTTTAATGTCTCGTGCTGTCAGGGGGTGCTGCAGCACCCTCAGAACCCCTAGTTCCCGCAGCCATAAGCCTATATAATATTCAGTGATTGGTTGCGTAACAGCTCCTCCCACGCTCACGTCCTTTTAAAACGCCACAAAAGTTCGGTGTTGTATAATTCGTGCTCTCGCCTTTGCATTGGTGAATCGGGAAGATAGGACTGCAACCATGCCAGGCATCCTTCTAGGAGACGTTCTACCGAACTTTGAAGCCAACACAACCGTCGGCAAAATCAAATTTCATGACTTCCTTGGAACCTCGTGAGTGTACCTGAACTTGACTCTCAACCGACGTCTTTAATCTGTATCGAATGTATTTTGCAACATCAAATTGATTTAAAGCAGCGCTAGTCTACCGTAGTATGGACTCTATAGTGCTGCAACCAAATCATACAGTAAAAAGTTAGTGGGCCGTGAAGTTTCCTACTATAAATCGATCATTAAGCCCACAACATTTAATTTAACATTGTGTGCTCATGCGACCCCATGTGGTTAAATGACACATTTACAATGAAATGTAAAATAGGACAGAATCCAATGTCCCATGTATTTTACCGAAAGTTTTAGAATAATATTTTCTCAATGCAGATTGCACCTTGGGATATGCACATGGAGGGGATTTTTGGTTTTTGTTACATTACCAAACTTTGGCACTAAAACATGCTATTGAATCGGCTTGATTTTCAGTTGGGTTGTGAAAGCAACGGAAGAACAAGGATAGCTTTGTTTTAAAACCGCTGATCTGGTTGTGTCTTTGTGCGTTTCTCTTTTGTGCGTTTGAAAAGTTGCACATTTTCTCCAGACTACTTGGCACCTAGAACCGCGACGTAGTCTTTTAATTGACCCTCAGAAAGACTGGGATGGAGAGAGGGAGATGGAGGGGTTACACGCAGAACAAACACCATACAGGCTTTAGTTAGACAAAGGCACGTCTGGTTATTTGTCTATGACCGCACTTCCAAAAGGGTCTGTTGTAAAAGTTCCGTAAGATATGATAGCCTACTTGAAATCTCCAACCCCGTGTTCATTGGTCATGTGGTATAGGAATAAAGCAGGAGAGGGTTAGCTTGATCTCTTGCAATTGCACCTTAGGCGGCTTATATATGTCTATGGCTTAACCCTTGTGTTATCTTCGGGTCATTGTGACCCTTCAGTCATTGGGTCGTTGTGAACCTTTGGGTCAACACAAGGCAGCACAAGGTTTTAAGGAATGTGCGATGCATTAGGTTTCCTGCCCCAGGCTTGACCAATGTTACAGACCCACAGTTCCTCTTCCAGACCCTGTGGCTGATCGAGACTGAAGCTGTGTCCATCACTCTGGATCAGGTGGTGTTCTCTCTTCCCTTGAAGGGGGAGGGGTGTGTCTTGACTGGCTCACAACATCCCTGTCTCACACCAATTGCTGTTGGAAGAGTCTGAATTAGTTTTGTTTTTTTACTTGAAAGGAACACAAATCTGACTAATGGAGTAAATCGACATGTATTTTTTTTCTTCCCCAGAACACATTTATGAAATGGCACAATAACACAATTCTCTGCTAGTGCAGCATGAGGTCAGTGGGCTAGCAACCTATTGTTTCAACTTGTTGGGCTTGTCCTAGTTTGATACAGACCAACGGGAGGGCCTTTCTACGCAGCCTGGTCTCTGAAACACAAGTTGTCATGGTTCATCACCCTGTTGTAACGGGAGATCCACAAGGAGTGGTCCAAACTTTTGTTATCAGCCACCGTTCTGTCACGGTTCTGTCACGGTTCTGTGGCTGTTCAGCTTCCTCTCCTGATGCAACACCTGTCTCCGTGGCGTTCGTCCAGGTAACGGGATTCTTCCAAGCGCTTCTGATCGTCCCCGGTTACAGCCCTCCAGACGAGACAGACTTGGTGAGGCCAGGTGCATCATGGGAGCTGTTTCCTTCCTTCCCTGGTGACTGAAGCTCGTTGCGACGTGGAGCTCCTGCTGCCTAACAGAGGAGGGATGTCAGACATCCGCACGTGTTTCAGATCGAGCCGAGCGGTGGGATGAATGCGTGTCCGTCCGTGTCTCCGGCCTCCTCCTCTCTCTCTCTCTCTCTCTCTCTTTCTCTCTCTCTCTGCTCTCTCTCCTCTTCTCTCTCTCTCTCCTCTCTCTCTCTCTCTCTCTCTCTCTAGTCTCACGCTCTGAACCCCGTTCTCTGGCCTCCCTTCTCTCTCTCTCTCTCTCTCTCTCTGGTCTCACGGTCCTGAGCCCCGTGTGCGCTCGCTCCTGCAGCTGCCTGCACTCCCAGCCAGGCTGCAGCTGCTGTTTCGTTCCCAGGGATTTCTGTTCAGGCATTTCCTCCACTGAGACTTACTATTCAGTCCTCCTCTCTCCCTCCTTCACTCACCCAACCCCCACTAATCTTCCCCTTGTGTCTCCTCCTCCTCCTCCTCCTCCCAGATGGGGCATCCTGTTCTCTCACCCCGGGGACTTCACCCCCGTGTGCACCACCGAGCTGGCCTGCGCAGCCAAGATCAGCGACAAGTTCAAGCAGCGCAACGTGAAGATGATCGCCCTCTCCATCGACAGCGTCGAGGACCACCGCACGTGGAGCGAGGTGCTATGCACGCACGCACACGCACACACACCACACACACTCTTACACAATCCCCTCTTGAGCAGAAAGCACTTCATCTCAAACAGGGCTATGTCTCAATACTGACGGATTCCCCCAGCTTTCCATACTGCACATGTCATACATCAGCGTTGTTTTTCCACAGTGCGTTTCTCTATAAACATGATGTTGAAGAGGGAAGTGTCATGAGTTATCTGCTCTCTCTCTCTCCCCCTGCAGGAGGGATGATGTAGTGCAGTGGCCCTTGTGGCCAATCACGAGAGAGACGCTCCCTAAAACACACTAGGCACACGGTGCTATCTCATTGGCTGCAGCTAGGTTGCTTGGTTACGGCAGCCGCCCCCCCCAGGCTTGGCTTCTACAACTCAGCCAAAGTCCCAGGCCAGGCCTTGTGTGATTGGACAAAAAAACCTCCCTCCTCCCTGTCGAAAGTTCTAAACCAGCTATCTGGGAAATCGACTGCTGTCCTCGAGTCTAGATTTGGTATTCATGAGCTGCAGTTAAAGAAACGGGTCAGAAATTGAAAAAACTCATGTGAGGAGACACGTAGCAGACCACTGCAGCAGTACTCTTTCTCTTGGCTTCATCTCCACATGCAATTCAACACACACACACACACACACAGACCCCCTGTGACAAGAAACAAAGCCTGCTTTCCCGCAAAATGAGCTGTTTCCTCTCTCTGTCTCTGTCTCTCTGTCTCTCTCTCTGTTGCGGTAGCTGTTGATGGGGCAGGCCTCCCTTCCCCGGCTCTGTCGCCCTCTACAGTTACTCCGTCCTCTCTCACCTCCCTGGGGAAGGTTCTGGGAAAGTGCGTAGTCATGGTGCTGCCTGTGGGGCTCCCTGGACCTCCTGTGGGGCTCCCTGGACCTGCTGTGGGGCTCCCTGGACCTCCTGTGGGGCTCCCTGGACCTCCTGTGGGGCTCCCTGGACCTGCTGTGGGTCAGTTAGTCATGGTGCTGCTGTGGGGCTCCCTGGACCTCCTGTGGGGCTCCCTGGACCTCCTGTGGGGCTCCCTGGACCTCCTGTGGGGCTCCCTGGACCTCCTGTGGGGCTCCCTGGACCTCCTGTGGGGCTCCCTGGACCTCCTGTGGGGCTCCCTGGACCTCCTGTGGGGCTCCCTGGACCTCCTGTGAGGCTCCCTGGACCTCCTGTGGGTCAGTTAGAGCTGCACTCGCTGCTTCTCGACCAGACGTCCTGCTGAGAGCAGAGCTACTTGTAAAACAGAGGGGAAAAAGGAGAAGCTTGTCTTGTCAGTGTTCATGGTCTCTCTCCTCCCACCCTCCCCTCAGAGGTTTGGTGACTGAATGCAAACACTGACCAGGAACTGCTTCATAAACTACGTATATTTACATGTCATCAGACGCTCTTATCCGTTTACTGTGGAGCCGATGTCGGGCTCCTGTCTAGAAGATCCCCGTCCTGTGAGGAACGGTCCTGGGGGATAAAGACCGACTCGTACCCTCAACCTCTCCTCTCCTCCTCCCCTGTACCCCTCAACCCCTCCTCTCCTCCTCCCCTGTACCCTCAACCTCTCCTCTCCTCCTCCCCTGTACCCTCAACCCCTCCTCTCCTCCTCCCGTGTGTTTAGGACGTGATGGCGTTCCAAGGCAACCCTGGCACCCCTCTGCCGTACCCCATCATCGCTGACGACAAGAGAGAGCTGTCTACGCTGCTGGGCATGCTGGACCCTGACGAGCGGGACAAGGAGGGGCTCCCCCTCACTGCCCGCTGTGTGAGTCTCTCACACACACACACACACACACACCTCACTGCCCGCTGTGTGAGTCTCTCACACACACACACACACACACACACACAGACCTCACTGCCCGCTGTGTGAGTCTCTCTCTCACACACACACACACACACACACACACACACACAGACCTCACTGCCCGCTGTGTGAGTCTCTCTCACACACACCTCACTGCCCGCTGTGTGAGTCTCTCTCACACACACACACACACACACCTCACTGCCCGCTGTGTGAGTCTCTCTCACACACACCTCACTGCCCGCTGTGAGTCCTCTCTCACACACACACACACACACACACCTCACACACACACACACACACCTCACTGCCCGCTGTGTGAGTCTCTCTCACACACACCTCACTGCCCGCTGTGAGTCTCTCTCACACACACACACACACACACACACCTCACACACACACACACACCTCACTGCCCGCTGTGTGAGTCTCTCTCACACACACCTCACTGCCCGCTGTGAGTCTCTCTCACACACACACACACACACCTCACTGTTGGTAGTGTGAGTAACCTCTCTCCTCTGGCTCCGCCCCCAGGTGTTTGTGATTGGCCCAGACAAGAAGCTGAAGCTGTCCATGCTCTACCCCCGCCTCGACGGGACGCAACTTTGACGAGATCATCCGGGCCATCGACTCTCTGCAGCTGACCGCCCAGAAGAAGGTCGCCACACACCCGTCGACTGGATGGTAAACACACACACACTCACACACACACACTCACACACACACACTCACACACACACACACACACACACACTCACACAGTGATGTTGGTTAACAAGCGATGCTTGATGTTTCTGTCAATTAAACTGTTTCTCTCTTTCTCTCCTTCTCTCCTCTCTCTCCCCCCCCTCAGCCTGGTGACAAGGTCATGGTCATCCCCTCCCTGTCAGACGCTGAAGCCGCCTCCCTCTTCCCCAACGGTGTGACCACCAAAGAGGTGCCTTCTGGGAAGAAATACCTGCGCTATACTCAGCCCTGAGGAAGACTGTCGTGATGTCACTTCCTCAACACGGTCCAGTTTTGGGGCCCTGTCAAAGTAGCCCAAGGGGACCATGTCATTTCCTGGTTCTAGTTCTCAGTCCTGATTGGTGCATTCTTCTCCTGGTTGTCCAGATGCATCTAGTCATTAAGTATCATGTACTGTAGGAGGTCTTGAATCGCTAACCACAACATTGTCTGTGTAGTGCCTTAACTTTTACTTCAATAAAAACTTTCATGCAAAGCTGTTTTAACTACGGTGTTTATTACATTATTATAGTATCATATCAGTATCATAAGTCTCGATGTGTAATAACTCTCTCTCTGTGTGTTCTGTTTAAAGTTCCTTCTGTCTGAATATAATGAGTTCCCAAAGGCCCCTAATTATTATTTACATTTATTACAGTTTGAGATTCGGCAAACTTTGTTTATTCAACGCGATGCACATGGTGCCTATAGAAAGTACCTTGAGCAGTAGTGATTTAGTGTTGCTGTAACTGAAGGAGGAACACATCAGTATCTAACCTTTGTACTATGAGCAGGTTATTGAGTTATCAAGAGTAGATGCTGGCCTTTGGGATAAGTGTCAAAGGCAAACTTTTAGCTGATAAGACCGTTTACTGTCAGTGGTATGTTCTGAACTACCTTATCCTGCCAGCAGGGGGCAGCAGACTGCCATTTATGGGATAAGTCATCCAACAGAACTAGCAGCAAGAGCTTGAATCTTGAGGACTCAGGCCACCTAATACTTGTGTGAATGCTGATCAGAAAGTTCTTTAGGTTGGCATGTGTGCCCCGGGGGGGGGGTGGTTTACAGTAAGTGTTGCATGGTTAGAACCGAGAGCCTTTTGGAAGAGCGCTAAAAGAGCCTGCCCTGGATGCTGTGTCACCACCTGAACAACATCAGGTTACTTGTTTACAAAACACAGACACAGGCATAGAGAACCAAGCCGTTAAAAGCGAAACAATATCAGAAACTGACACCCACCAACCAAAAACCACAAACCCACCAGGCAGGGTGTGTCGCTTACACCAACACCGCCTGCTTACACCTTGAATTTTGTCCGCTTACCTTAATACATTAACTTACCCCGCTTACATACCGTGGACCGGAACACTGCACAGGCGACGGGGGGTAAACAAAAACGCATCATCGACGAGTACTATAACCGCCTCCGTCTCAAACCAAATGGGACTTGCATCCCGGACGCTGCCAAACGCGCGTATGACATACGATCGTGGCTTCCGAAAGCTACGCGCAGGCTCACGCTAATACCTCACCACTAGTAAAGGACGGAGAACAACGCTGAACTACGCTCGGGCGAGCCCCATCTCCCACTACCCTGATCTACGCCCAGCTCCAACCGCTGCCCACATCCCCCAATATAACCCTAAAGATAACTATCACGGTAGCCGCCACTCAGAACAATCTCCCCAAGACCTATCCCGTTTCCCCTCTTTAAAGCCAACTAAGGAGACATCCACACATACGACGCACATACTAAAAACCGGCAATCCACTACCTCTCTTACTATCCGAGTCTACTCGACAAGCCTGCCCCATGTAGTGACCGCAGGCTCTGAAGTGAAGGATCTAACGTGCCGTCGCACCCGGTACAACAACCTCAACCGCACCAATCCATAGTCCGGCTGCCCTTCATATCAACTACAAAGAACACCAACACACAAGTTCATGACACACGTCACCTCAACGGTACAACAGTCACTCACTTCAAGCCTCACACCGACTGATGCACAACACGGCTAGATTCCACCGTCCCAGAACCCACATCCACCATCACAGTCAACAACAAACACGAACAGCCTACTATAACCGGATTCCATCTCCCCTTAGACCTATACAAACAAATTACAACACCACAATGTCACCTCTATCACGAACCTTTCCCCAACACGAAACTCACCCGCCCCCCTATATCAACTGTAATGCTAGGATTGCCACATCCGAGCCACACAACCATGCCAAGAGAGCTTTCAACCGCATCTCACCCTCCCAACAACCCCCCCCACAGCAAACCCACCCGCGGACGTCTATCCTTCTTGTCACTCCAGCCACCAACCAATCTATTCCTCAGTCACCCCAGCTCATTCAACCCCACATGCCTAGCGAGAAACACGTTTTGCCAGACCCCTGGACCCGCCCCCGCACTACACCAACCCCCCATACACCATACTCACTCCGTACCCCAAAGACGATCAGCTTCGCCTGACCTCTCCCCCCCACGCCCACCCCCCCACTCAATCTCATTGCCGCTACCAACACACGAACCCCCCCCACCCCATCCAAAAATGCAAGCCCCCAACAGCCTCACTGTTCCACCCTTCCACAAGAAGGCTGCCCGTCTCCGGCATGCCCATGCCTTTCCCCACCCCCGACTCTCCATCATCAGGGCAAGCGCCCCCCCTGCACCTCACGAATCCAACGTCTACCCTCTTCCCTTACCACCGCCCCACCAGCCCCTGCGCTAACCACACACACCCCCACACGACGCACTGATATCTCAATACCCACAAGCATACGCCGAAAACCCTACACCCCACCCCACCAGCCACTACCCTCGATGATCACGCAACCCAACATACTCTCTCAGCCTGGTCTTCATTCACTCCCAGCCACTCCGGCGCGCCCGATCGAAAATCCCCCGCATCCTCCTATGCTCGTCTTGCGAGTGCACCCCGCATACCCGTGCCTCTAGAAGACGCATGCCAGAACCATCGTAGTTCATTTTTACTCATGGCGACTTCGCTTCCCGTTTACCCAAGTGCACCCCTCGGCGAGCGCAGCCTTTCCACATTTCTCAGTAAGCACATCACCTGATTTTCTTTTCATGTATTTTCGCAGGGATCAAATATAAAGGAACCCTCCGTTCTACCACCCTTAGCGTACATGCCCTCCGACCTTCTTGTCCCCTCTCCCCCTTCTAGCCCAGCCTACGTCCCCGTCAGCCTCCCCCCCCTTCGTCCCAGAGCTCGCTCCACAACTGCTCTCCACCCACGTCTAATAATACTGTTCACCTCGCGGGTATGTACAATTATAAACCCACACTGACGGAAAAAAGCAAGAAAGTCCAACCAGCTCAGGCACGCTACGCGACCTACCAGCATAGCAACACAATGACAGAGGGCTTACCCCATCCACCTCTCCATACCGCCCCACTAGCTCGGACAGCGGCCCATCGGTAACACTCCCCTGTTGTGATGCGAGTGAATCCAGGAGGGGGTGTGCGGGGGGCAGTGGGTCTAGACGCCAGTCACGGTGGAGGAAGGGACCAACCGGGGGGGGAGGAATGTGTGGGAACGGCCTTTTAGCACACAGACATCAAGCCCACGAGCCCCCCCATACACACACACGGACACTCCACCAATCACCCCCTGGACAAGAGCCCACCTGCGCCGCACAATTCCCGACCCTCACCAAAGCCCCTTCAAGAATATCCCGAACCCCCATACCCGCAAGCACCCCCACCACTAACCCCCGCCCCCATGCCCGCGAGAAAGACCCCCCCCACGCAATTACCCCTCGAACAGTCCGCCCACCCATACGCCAAACCCCTACCCCCTTCACCTCCAAGCACCAGATGATTCTACCCCACTAACAAAGGAAAACGGCAATCAAGGCGAACGCCAGATACCCCCTCGTACATGGACCCACCAACCAGCCCTCCCCCCCGCCTCCAGGCTAGGTGATAAGTGTCAAATCAAATTCATATTTTTCAAGTCGAGATTTTGCACCCACCAAGGGCGATCGCCGGATACCCCTGGGGGGAGTTAACGCTCTTAACCTTTGCATGTCCAGTAGGTGGCATTATGCTACAATCGTCCCGCCCACCCGCCCCCCCCCCCCCCCGCCCGCCGCCCCCCCCCCCCCACCACACACATCCCAAACCCAAACCGTGGTGGTTCAGACACACAGCAGAAGTGGTCGAACAAGTTACAACAATTCCTAGCTTTTCTTTTTAAGGAGATGGAGAACTGATGTGTAGAGAGCCTGTTCTGTCCCAGGGAGCGTGATAGTCCTACCCACTCTCCCTCTCTGTCTAAACACACACACACACAGGCACACACAC
>CAEFZP010002112.1:117500-123433 GCA_903064625.1 Mallotus villosus
TTCCCATCACATGTTTATTTAGATATGGTGGGGGAAGGAGGGTGAGGAAGGAGGGGGTGAGGAAAGGAGAGTTGGTTTACTGTGTTCTTCTGCTTATTTATACAGGGGTGCCAGTGCTGTGGGTGAGCTGTTTGAGGGGGGTGTGGGGGGGGGTGAGGGGGGTGAGGGGGGGTGTCACTCTAAACCTAGTTTGTAGCTTGGAGCTTGTGGTGGGCTTCTCCTGCAGAGCGCCCCCTCTGTGACTCCTCAGCGTGGGGGAGAGAGAGGTCAGCAGCTTCACACCTCCCAGAGAACCAGGGGCCGTGGTGTTGTTGTCTGACCCAGCCCACACACACACACACACTCACACACACACACACACACTCGCACACACACACACCGGGGGAGAGAATGTCAGACTGACCAGGATGTAACTCAGGGTGAACTTTCACTCCCTCTAGACAGGATTGGCCCGTTCGGGGGTCAGAGGTTACAGAATGCCATTCAGAGAGGGTTCCACACACACACACACACACACACACACACGCACTCACACACACACACACACACACACACATACACACACACACACACACACACACACACGCACTCCACACACACACACACACACCGACCGCGACACGAGGAACGACCAGGAAAGCAAACTGTGGCGCCACGGCGATCGCCTCATGTTCCGTCGTTTCTACGACGACACGCTGTGAACGTGACAGAGAGAGAGAGAGCGGGCCCATGTGAGGAGCAGGATCGCTCGCCCCGTCTGGGATTTTTTGTCCAGATTAGTGAATTTGACTTCTGGGCCTGGATTATCCCCTCTGAGCTCCGGGTCCCTGTGATGATGTCACACAGTGTGTTCAGTGCGGGGATTATAGGATTATTCAGATGCTTTACAAACCTGTTCCCTGTGTTTCTCCTTCTGTGTAATCTGGACTAGCGAGAGAGAGAGAGAGAGAAGACACATCCTTCACACATACCTCACCTTTTTATTCACGTGAGATTTGCTCTCCACGAAACCAAACAGCCAGAGATTAAAAGCCAGATTGGAGCTTTAATTTGATCAAGAGTTTATTTTTGGAGAGGGGAAAACACGTCTGGGCCGGTCTCGTGGTCCGAAAGGGGAAGTTTGCTTTCGTGACGGACGGTCACCCGTCCAAGATGTGAGGCCAAGGCCAGGGAGCGCTAGAGTCACTCTGCTGGGGGCTGTGGGCCGGGGGTTTGGGGGCTGTGGGGCTGGGGGCCGGGGGTTTGGGGGCTGTGGGGCTGGGGGCTGGGGGTTTGGGGGCTGTGGGGCTGGGGGACGGGGATTTGGGGGCGGTGGGGCTGTGGGTTTGGGGGCTGTGGGGCTGGGGGCCGGGGGTTTGGGGGGCTGTGGGGCTGGGGGTTTGGGGGGCCGGATGATAGTGCAAGTAGGGGTGAGCGCTAGGTGGTGGGGCCTTGCGCAGAGATGGGAAGTAACGCAGTACAAATACTTTGTTACTGTACTTAAGTAGATTTATTTTCCGCACAATATTTTTCAACCTTTCAAACAGTGAAAAACCTTTTGTGTCTTTTTAAACATAAGTATCTGTACTTCTACTTGAATGAAGGATGTGTGGCCTAGTGCCATCTCTGGCCTGGGGGCATGGAGGCCTGGGGGCATGGAGGCTTGGGGGCTCACTGGAGGGTTAGGGGGGGTAATAGCTGCAGGCAGCAGGGTGATGGGGGAGGGGGGGGGGAGGGGGGGGAGGGCCGTGGGGAATTCCTGGACATTCCCCTGGCGTGCTCTAGGATCAGGGATCAGACCTCAGAATAGCATCTGAAGGCTCAGCAGGGATTTCCCTGTCGCCTGATCCTCTCTCTCTCTCTCTCTCTCTCTGTCTCTCTGTCTCTCTGTCTGTCTGTCTGTCTGTCTCTCTCTCTCTCTCCCTCTGTCTCTCTCTCTCTCTCTCTCATGGTTCCAGCTCGTCTGGTCCTAACGGGGCCGTCTCACCTTGATGACATCACAGCCGTGTTATTCTGGTGCACAGGCCACCGGTGGTGTGACGGATCCAGCCTGGCCACCACCACCTGTCACCCTCGTCACACACGCAGTCTCTCCCCGCTTTCATTAGGCAGCACGATGACAGTCAGGAAGAAGATTCACGACCGAAGACAAACAGAAAGTCAGAGGCGTCCCCCGGGAAGAAAGAGCCGGAGAGAAGGAGCTGGAGGTTGAAAACAGGCAGCGAAGGAAATAGCGTGTCTTTTGAAAGCGGTGCCTAGACCCGAGCCAGGCCTGGGTTCCTCCCAGTGGTGTTCCCAACACTCTCTCTTCGTCTCCTGGCTCTCCAGGACGCTCAGGGGAGCTCCGACTGGCACGAGCCCAGCCAGGTCCTCTCATGTTGGGGCACTGAGAGAAGGTAGGGTGGGGGGGAGGCCAGGTGGAGAGGGGGCCTCATGTTCAGGGATTACGTTGGATTTAGCGCTACAGCACATGCCGTGACCTGGGCCTTGTAGAGGAGCTGGGCCTGGGCCCTGGTTCTGGCTACGCTGGGACCAAGCGAAATATCACCTTTCAAAAGCAGCCTCGAATGGAGCCCATTAGCCCATACAGAAGTCATTGTTTTCCTCGTTTCAGGAAGTGGACTGTGGGGACTCGTAAACAAGCTGGCGTTCCTGGTTCAGGGGTCCAGTTCTGGTAACTCGATCTCACGCTGACAAACACAGTCTGAGAAGCTGGAACTGCCTTCTCTTTCCACTAAATACTTTCTGTAAACTCACCTCAGCTCACCACCTTTTACATTTAGTCATTTAGCCGGGACTTTTCCAGTCCAGAGCGACTTACAGTGAGTACAGGGACATTCTCCCCGAGGCAAGTCATATGAAGTGCCTTGCCCAAGGACACAATGTAATTTGGCACGGCCGGCAATCGAACCAACAACCTTCTGATTAATAGCCCGACTCCCTAACCACTCAGCCATCTAACCCCCCCTTTCGTCTTGTTAGAACGCTCAGTGGCGTGAGGGTGAAGCTCAGCCATACCTGGGCCGACCCCCGAGGCCCCCCGAGGCCAGAGCTGTATCCAGCCCCCGGGCCCCCGAGCCTCCAGGACAGAGGCTGTCTCCAGCCCCCCCAGGCCCCCGGGCCTTCAGGACAGAGCTGTATCCAGCCCCCGGGCCCCCGGGCCTTCAGGACAGAGGCTGTATCCAGCCTCGCCCAGGTGAGGGACGCGTGGGAGGTCAACATCTTCTGATCTGAGAGACTTTTAACTAGACTTGTGTCTCTGTCCACCCTCTAAACCACTCAGATCCCCTCTCAGTCCTTTCAACATTCTGCCTCCCTTTCTCTGGGAGATCGTAATTACAGGTTAACAGTCTGAGTGGCTCCAGAGTGTGTAAGTGCTGTTAAAGCCTCCCCCTCCTCTCTCTCTCTCCCTCTCTCTTAAACGTGCTCTCTCTCCCTCTCTCTTCTGTTGATGGAGAGATAAGCGAAGACAATGAACATCTTTGAGCTCAGACAGAGTGGATGGTTTGACACGCACGCACACACACACCCATCCACACACACACACACACACACCCATCCATACACACACACACATCCACACACACACACCCATCCACACACACACACACCCATCCACACACACACACCCATCCACACACACACCCATCCACACACACACCCATACCCACAAACCTTTAGAGGAGTGACGAGGAGGGGAAGACAAGTGTGTTATCATGTCTTTTTATGGGACACAGGAAATGCACTCCAAATAATCCTTCTCTCCAGACTCAGCCCACTCAACACTGTACTGTCAAACGCTCTGCATGGCTCTCCTTTCACATTTTATGATGTAAGGGAACAAGTTAATGCAGGTCAACACACACACACACACACACACACACAACAAAGCTTGTTTTCAGCAACGTTTCTGACTTTACCAAACAGGTAGCGAGAGCTGGCAGGGCACTTTGCCACTTGGCAAGCTGCCACCCTCCATTAACTGCTCCCTCCTCTCCTCGCTTCTCCTCTCCTCCTCTACTCCTGTTCTCTCCTCCTTATCCCCTGTTCCCTTCTCTCCTCCTCCTACCTCCTCTCCTCCTCTCGTTCCCTCCTCTCCTCCTCTCGTTCCCCTCCTCTCCTCCTCCTCCCCTTCCCCTCTTCTTCACCTCCTCTCGGCATGCAATAACTTGACCTTGTTCCTGACTGGGTGTCCTGTGTCTGTGAAGCACACACTTCCACACTCCCCAACGGTACCTGATACAACCACATTCACCGGGGCTGGGTGCTCGTGTGTACGTGCGTGCCTTAGCTCCGTCCGTGTGTGTGTGTGTGTGTGAAAGAGTGTGTGTCTGCAGTGTGGTCAGGTCTGCAGCTTCTCTGTTGCAGTAATCCCAGCATCAGATGAGGGCTGTCTTCATTGAGACATTACATTTAAACACTGCCCCTGATAGCAACAAGCATAGAGATACGCTACGTGTGTGTGTTTGTGTGTGTTGGTGTGACAGTGTCGGTGCCTGTATGTCTGTACGTGTGTGTTGGAGCCTGTGCCTCTGTTTGTGTGTGTGCGTGTGGGTGTGTGTGTGTGTTCAGTGTGGGGGGTTATCTGTAAAGGATACCATCCTGTGATAAAACCCAGAACAGACAGTCTTCAGCAGAACAGACACACCATTCATGGGAAGAGGAGAGGGGGGGAGAGGAGGAGGAGGAGACAGGAGGAGATGGAGGGAGTGGGAGGAGCTGGGAGGAGGTGGAGGGAGGTGGGAGGAGGCTGGGAGGAGATGGTTTGAGTGGAGGGAGATGGGAGGAGGCTGGGAGGAGGCTGGGAGGAGGTGGAGGGAGGTGGGAGGAGGCTGGGAGGAGGTGGAGGGAGATGGGAGGAGGCTGGGAGGAGGTGGAGGGAGGTGGGAGGAGCTGGGAGGAGGTGGAGGGGAATGGGAGAGCGGCTGGGAGGAGGTGGAGGGAGGTGGGAGGAGGCTGGGAGGAGGTATATGAATGGGAGAGGCTGGAGGAGGTGGAGGCGGGTGGGAGGAGGCTGGGAGGAGGTGGAGGGATGGGAGGAGGCTGGGGAGGAGGGTGGGAGGGAGATGGGAGGCTGGGAGGAGGTGGAGGGAATGGGAGGAGGATGGGAGGAAGTGGAGGAGGTGGAGGTGGAGGTGGTGGAGGAGGCTGGGAGGAGGTGAGGAGGGGGAGGGATGGGAGGAGGGGAGGAGGTGGAGGGAATGGAGGAGGATGGGAGGAAGTGGAGGGAGGTGGGAGGAGGTGGAGAGAGGTGGGAGGAGGCTGGAGGACGGTGGAGGGAAATGGGAGGAGGCTGGGAGGAGTAGAGGGAGATGGAGGAGGCTGGGAGGAGAGTAGTAGAGGGAATGGGAGGAGGCTGGGAGGAGGTGGAGGAGTGGAGGAGGGGCGGAGAGGTGGAGGGAGAGTGGGAGGAGGCTGGGAGAGGTGGAGGGGAGAGGGAGGAGGTGGAGAGAGGTGGGAGGAGGTGGAGGAGATGGGAGGAGGCGGGAGGAGGTGGGAGGAGAGTGGAGGATGGCGTGGAGGAGGTGAGGGAGATGGGAGGAGGTGGAGGAGTGGGAGGAGGCTGGGAGGAGGTGGAGGGAGGTGGGAGAGGCGGAGGGGAGGTGGGAGGTGGGAGGAGGCTGGTGGGAAACTGACCAGCTGCAGGCAGCACACATACCTCCTCAGTGGGTTTGGCAGGAGCTCTGGTCCATCCTATCTATCACACACTGCCTGTCTGTCGCCTGTCTGTCTCTCTGCATGCTGTACTGTCTGTCTGTCTCTTTCATCTCTCTTTCACCACACTCTCCCTCCCTTCCTTTCCCTCGTTTTCTCACTCTGCACATGCTCCCCCTCCCCCTCCCTTCCTCCCACTCTCACCACTGCCGCTTGCCAAAACCACAACACACACTTGACCAGAGAGCTGTTTCTAAAGGGCAGGTTGATCTGAGCAGGGAGGGAGGGAGAGGAGGGGG
>CAEFZP010002113.1:0-17192 GCA_903064625.1 Mallotus villosus
GCAGCGATGCGGAGATCGATTCATTAAACCAGAACCGGAAATGAGAAAGAAATCATAATTCAAAACTTACATTTTAAACACGAAATGTAATTGGAATTTAATACAGCGAAGTCCTTTGTACAATTATGATTAAAGGAAAATTAATTGTATGAAAATGTCCTCACAGATACAGAAAATTAGATCAAGCAAAGCTCCAGACCTTGTTCTAAAAATATTGTGCGCAGTAGATCGATCTTCTTTTTTTTTAATGAAGGTCCAAATCTAACTGTGTTCATTTTATCTGAAATTACAGTGAAGCATGCAGGCGTGGAAGTTGAAATTAGCCTAAAGATGTTTCATTTACAAAGACAGAAACACTTTGTCAGACGACGATTGTTTCCAAGCATTATCTTCGCCCGCTTTTAATTGCTTTGGAAGTGAAATTAACAGAATTAGAAAAATTGCTTTTCCATTTTTCTACAAGCGTCTTTATTCACGCATATTGTTGTGTGCTTTGTATAGATTATAGAGCCCTTTGTTCTGCCAGTGTAAATCTATACGCCCCCAGTCACAGCTTTGACTCAGAACAATCCCTCTATGTTCATCACTGCACAAATGGAAATTAATTTACACACTGTCTGGGTAAAAAGAAAAAAAAAGCATTTCATCATGTGTTAATTTCACTAAGATTAAGTTGTTTAGGGTTTAGATTCGGTTTGAACGGTTTCACTGGACCCTTGACTTTCAAAACAGGACTATTGTGTGTGTGTGTGTGTGTGTGTCTGTGTGTGTGTGTGTGTGTCTGTGTGTGTGTGTGCCTCTCTAATCCTCTTAAATGAACAGTCCCTGGATTGAACGGTTGGTCTAGCTGGTGTCCAGACAGACATCCTGGGGTGTGTATTGTTCTTGTGTGTGTGTGTGTGTTGCGTCTGTGTGTGTGTGTATGTTCTTGTGTGCGTGTGTGTGTGTGCGTCTGTGTGTTGTGTATTGTGTCTTGTGTGTGTGTGTGTGTGTGTGTGTGTGTCAGAGGTTGCTAAAGCAGGTGAGTGGGGAGAGCTACTTCTAGGATGACACAGATGCTGTTGATAAGTAGCCTTGATGAAAAGGATTCAAGTTTTTCTTTCTCTGCCCCTCCCCCGACCCCAAGTCTGAGTGACGCTTCAGACCATGGGCGATAAAATTATATGTACAAAATAACTTGCTCTATTATTCAGTTTTAATTTACCCCTCCAGCAGGCTTAAGTGGTGCAGCACTATAATTGGAATGGTCAGGGATTATTGAAATGTAATATGATAAATATCTGCTGGGACTTAATCACTCTTTGAGCTGTAACTAGAGGTGGGCTCTGTCAGGCCTTAAGTTGGATTGTGGTGCTAAGCCTTTTACATTTTCCCAAACAAAATAAATGATCAAACCTCGTTAAGTAAAAAATATGATAGCATTTGGGGAATTTAGTTATTTCTTTAGCGGACACACAAAAGCGTTATTTTAGACTCTTAATTAAACAAAGTAAATTACAGTTTTATTATGAATGGTGATGAAGCTATGGAATGACATGAAATGTGGTTGATTAGTTGATTGATCGATTGATTATAAAGTGAGTGACTGTTGCTTGGTTCCTCCTCTTGAAGGTTCTATCGGGGATCTGATTGGCGGCGAGGAAAATCCACCTGACGACGTCAGCCTATCAGGAGAGGAAGGCGGGCCCTCTGACCCTGAGGATTCCGTGGAGTGTGACAGTTCCAGCCCCCCTCCTTATACACCCCCAGTACCATGAAGGTAATGGCTTCCACCACACACACACACACACACACACACACTCTCACTGTAAATGATGTTCCAGGATGTTTTAAGGTCGAACGTCTCTTGCGTCTCTCGTAAGGGTGCCAACCACCTCCAGGCCCCTCTGTAGCGGTGCCCTGAGTCCCAGATCACACACTGTCTTTGAACTTTAGAATGTACTGCAGCTGCCCCTTAGGAAGTATACGCTGTTGCATGTAGTAGGGATACAATTGAGATATACAACTCCCTTTGTAACGTTGCGCCTTGAACTTTGACCCTCGTGTTCATACATCCGTCACAGGTCATGGGTCAGTGTTACATGTATGACCTCTGAGAAATAAAGAACACACAGTTGCAGTGACACACGTATTATCGGAGGGCGACCGGGAGAGCTGCTAGTTTATGACTTTGTGATGTATGTCATTCAGTCTATCTTCCACTGCACAGAGGTTCCTAGGTCAGAATAGCCAGAGAGCATGCCGGCTCGCATAATGCAAAATGCGACCAAACGCAGCAGGAAATCCTTGTGTTTTGCCACACTGCTTTTGAGCGTGTATGAGGACAAACAGCATGTTTTTTGGCAGACTAAATATTATGGGTATGGGGACGCGAGCCGTGGCAGTTTGTCATCCCCCAAGCAACCAGGGAACCAGTTCAGGGAAGGAAGTGCCCAGCAAACTGTAGGAAGGGAGGTGTCAGCTCAGGTGAGGGGTTGTGTGTTTCAGGTGAGGGATCAGGTGAGGGCTCAGGTGAGGAGTTGTGTGGTCAGGTGAGGGCTCAGGTGAGGGTTGTGTGGTCAGGTGAGGGCTCAGATGAGGGGTTGTGTGGTCAGGTGAGGGCTCAGGTGAGAGGTTGTGTGTTCAGGTGAGGGCTCAGATGAGGGGTTGTGTGGTCAGGTGAGGTGTCAGGCTCAGGTGAGAGGTTGTGTGGTCAGGCTCAGATGAGGGGTTGTGTGGTCAGGTGAGGGCTCAGGTGAGGAGTTGTGTGGTCAGGCTCAGGTGAGAGGTTGTGTGGTCAGGTGAGGTGTCAGGCTCAGGTGAGAGGTTGTGTGGTCAGGCTCAGGTGAGAGGTTGTGTGGTCAGGTGAGGTGTCAGGCTCAGGTGAGAGGTTGTGTGGTCAGGTGAGGTGTCAGGCTCAGGTGAGAGGTTGTGTGGTCAGGCTCAGGTGAGGGGTTGTGTGGTCAGGCTCAGGCTCAGGTGAGAGGTTGTGTGTTCAGGTGAGGGCTCAGGTGAGAGGTTGTGTGTTCAGGTGAGGGCTCAGGTGAGAGGTTGTGTGTTCAGGTGAGAGTTGTGTGTTCAGGTGAGGGCTCAGGTGAGAGGTTGTGTGTTCAGGTGAGAGGTTGTGTGTTCAGGTGAGAGGTTGTGTGTTCAGGTGAGAGGTTGTGTGTTCAGGTGAGAGGTTGTGTGTTCAGGTCAGGTGAGAGGTTGTGTGTTCAGGTTTGCAGTTTGGCAGAGCTGGAACGAGTCCCAGACGAGTGGAAAGAAGGATAAGTAGAGAGTTGGATAGGAAAACTGTTCCAGTTACTTGGGGCTGTCTGGATAACAGTAACAGAAGGTCTGGATAATTTACCGCTCTCAGATCAACGCTCGGGGCGAATGGGAACATGGGCAGGTCCGGGGCGAATGGGAACATGGGCAGGTCCGGGCATAGGATGTTTATGGGCTTGATTAGCAAACAGACATGGAACCCAAGTCTATTAATGATCAAATATGGGGGTCAGATGGCTGAGCGTTAGGGAATCGGGCTATTAATCAAAAGCCGTCCCAAAAAAAGACGTTGTGTCCTTGGGCAAGGCACTTCACCCTACTTGTCTCAGAATGTCCTTGTGTTTACTGTAAGTCGCTCTGGATAAGGGCGTCTGCTAAATGACTAAATGTAAATATCGGCGTAGGAAACAATTCTTCTCAGGCTGTCTGTATGTAAGGGTCCTGGTTCTCTTCCCCCAGGGCGTAGCAGTGGTCCCCCCCCTCCGATCCTCCCCCTCCTCCCCCCCTCCCCAGGCGCGCTCCGTCATGCCAGAGTTTGGAATCGTATTCTCTCGACTTATTCACGTTTCCTCCTCCACTTCTCTTTTTTTGTTATCTCGAAAATTCGTGCTCTTGTGAAATTTGGGGCTGGAGTGATAAGAGTGTGCGGGTCGGCCTGGGTGATAAACCCATGGAAATTCGGTCAGGTGTTAATCGACAGATAGATTAGAGGCTACCCAGGTCCTCAATGTGTGTGTTTGTCTGTGTGTGAGGTAGTGTCCCGTTTGTGTGAGTGAGGTGAGAACGAGAGTGTGGTGGGTGTGTGTAAGCGGGTCGGTGGGACCCGGTGTGTGTGATGAATATGTGCACATAGAGTGTCATATCGATTTGTACGCGGTGTGGGTCGTATGTAGTGTGTGTGTGTGTATGTGTGCACTTGCAGTATGTCTGTAGGTGTGAGGTTGGTGCAAGGTCTCTGAGCCGGGGAGACTGACTGAGATGACGTTGTGAGTGAAACGTTCGTGATGTGATTGTGAATGATGGATTACATACAGGCACATACAGGCCCAGGTGCTGCGTGGAGACAAAGCGACAAGTAGCTTTGATGGGAGATCGATATAGCTACTCGTATCGCTATATATCGCGAGAGCGCGCGCGACGAGCGTAGATAGCGTCGAGTGCGCGTGAGCGCGCCGCAGCGCGCGCGATCGAGCGAAGTCGAGCGCGCCGAGCGCGACGCGCGCGCGAGAGCTAGCGATACGTGCTATAGAGAGAGAGCTATTGTCTGATCGTTTATCTCTGGCGTCGCGCTGGCTCGAGCTAGCGAGCGCTGTCTCGCTCTCGTCGCTCTCTCCTCTCTCTCTCTATCTCTCTATCTGCATCTCTCTCTCTCTCTGCTCTCTTCTCTCCTCGTCTCTCTCAGTCCCGGCAGCCTCAGGGTTGCCGGGTTGTGCTGCTATCAAGCCTCTGTATAGCAGGCGTGTTTGACCAACCTGCTCTTTCAACCCTGGATCAATAGTAGGTCTTATACAGGCCAGCGTGGGCTAATAAAGACTAGCTGCCTTATCCTCCATCTGGAGACAGAGACACAGCAGATAAACCTGCAGCCACTCTGGAAGAAAAACACCTTGGAGCGGCCACCCCGGCCGAGAACACACACGCTCATTCAGCCACACAATGGGCCTATGTGTACGCTATAGTGTACGTTATGTGTACGCTATACGTGTAGCTTTACGTGTACGCGGCGTATACGCTACGTGTACGCGACCTGTACGCTACATGTAAGCGACGTGTACGCTCACACGCGGACACGGACGCGGTCAGAGCGGAGGTGGGAGATGGGACCCGGCAGAGGCGGTGTTTTGTTTTGTTTTAGTTCCTCCACTTCCTGTCTGTAGTCGTGAGGGCGGTTCTCCTCCGCTCCAGGGTCCCCCCTGTGCAGACAGAACCAGACCTGTGTCTTTATCCCTCCTCTGCGCCCAGCCCTGGTCAGGGTCTCTGGAGGCGTGGAGGACCCGGCACACGGCCAGGCGTGTGGGTCTGAGAGAGACAGGGAGGAGGGGAGAGGAGGAGGAGGCGGGAAGGGGGGGGACTAAGGCGATGAGAGAAGCACAGGAGAGAAGAAGAGATGAGAGAAGAGCAAGAGAGAGAGAGAGAGAGAGAGAGAGGAGATAGAGAGAGAGAGAGAGCAAGAGAGAGAGAGAGTGAGACGAAGCACAAGAGAAACGACAAGACAGAATGACAGACAAAGAGAGTGAGGACAAGGCTGACAGTGTAAAAGTTTGGAGTTCAGTTAGTTGGGTGACTTTGCCCCGCAGGTGTGGACAGGGGAAGTTGAGCTTATCAGATTGATAGAAGCTGTCTGGACGGGGTGGGGGTGATGGAGGAGGAGGGGGAGGGAGAGAGAGAGAGAGAGAGAGAGAATAGGTGAGGAGGGGGAGGCTGGTTGGCAGAAAAGTGTCAGTGGACTCCTCCTGATAGCTGTCTGCTCAGATGATATGGAGATAATATTGATAATATTAAACGCAATAACTGTGTCTCCTGCCCCCCCCTCTCCTCTGGGCCCTGGAGGATAAATCAATGTGCCATTCACCGTGATTTATAGCTGAAAATAATGGGGACTGTTTCGACAGAGAGTGGTGTGTTGGAGTTCCTGGCTGGGTGGAGGGTTGGTTTTAGTATCAGGGTGTGTGTGAGTGTGTTTGTGTGTGTGTGGAGGGTCAGCGTCAGTATCAGGGTGTGTGCTAGTTGATTTATTAACCCGAGGTAGATCCCAGATCCCAGATCTGGATCGCCAGCGGATCCGTTAATAACAGATCATGTGACGGGCTCACGTGGGTCTGCTAGCGTTTATGGCCGCTATCGATCGAGCAGCTATCGCTGTTTATCGCAGAGGGAATGCTGGGGTAAACACAGCCCTGTGCACACAGCTGAGGTGATACGGGCAGGTTAGAGGCGCGGGGGGGTAGGTGCGGGGCACTGCTGCTAATAATCTAGACGACTAATCGTGAGACCTCAGCACGGAACAGGGTGGAGCGATGACCTGAATGATAGCACCGGCACACATCCGGTTCAGAGTTCACACACACGTACACACACACACACACACTCTTTGATCAGAGAGGGCTCGGCTAATCGTCTTCATCTGTGATATTGATGCCCCGCTGATTAGACTCCAAGTCACCAAGTCTCTGTCTCAGATGAAGGTCACATGGCAGGAGAGATAGAGGGAGGGAGAGGGAGGGAGAGAGGGAGGGAGAGGGAGGGAGAGAGCACGGAGGGTGGAGGAGGAGGAGGAGGCTGCATTGTCTACGATGAGCCCGATCGTGCTGGCGGATCTGAGGGGGGGCATCTCAGTGCTGACGTGTTCTGTTACACGGCAGAGACAGCGCTTCGCTGCTGCCTTTGATCAACAGACAGGAACCGCCACTGAGCACACCCACACACACACACAGACCCCCCCCCTCCACACACACACACACATACACACACACAGTCATTAACACACAGACGCACACAACATATATGACAGCAGGTGAATATCGGATTGATGTTTGATCACGACACATTTTTTACTTTCAAACCTGTGCTTTAATGTCTTGTTCAAATGTCTGCAATGACCTTTTGACCTTCTGTGCGTTCAGAGCCCAGGACACACGACCCCCTTGGTGACCCTGACGAGGAAAGAAGAGGAAGAGGAGGAGCCTGGTCCAACACACAGCCCCGAGGAAGACAGGGAGGAAGAGGAGGACAGGCTCCACTGGAGAGGGCCAGGTGAGGACTTTAGATCAAGTGTTCTGTATTCAGGGTGCTTCATGCTCTTGGTTCATTCTCTGAGTGTTCTATACTCTGAGTGTTCTATACTCTGAGTGTTCTATACTCTGAGTGTTCTATACTCTGAGTGTTCTATACTCTGAGGGTTCTATACTCTGAGGGTTCTATACTCTGAGGGTTCTATACTCTGAGGGTTCTATACTCTGAGTGTTCTATACTCTGAGTGTTCTATACTCTGAGGGTTCTATACTCTGAGGGTTCTATACTCTGAGGGTTCTATACTCTGAGGGTTCTATACTCTGAGTGTTCTATACTCTGAGTGTTCTATACTCTGAGTGTTCTATACTCTGAGGGTTCTATATCCTGAGGGTTCTATACTCTGAGTGTTCTATACTCTGAGGGTTTTATACTCTGAGTGTTCTATACTCTGAGGGTTCTATACTCTGAGGGTTCTATATCCTGAGGGTTCTATACTCTGAGTGTTCTATACTCTGAGTGTTCTATACTCTGAGGGTTCTATACTCTGAGTGTTCTATACTCTGAGTGTTCTATACTCTGAGTGTTCTATACTCTGAGGGTTCTATATCCTGAGGGTTCTATACTCTGAGTGTTCTATACTCTGAGGGTTTTATACTCTGAGTGTTCTATACTCTGAGGGTTCTATACTCTGAGTGTTCTATACTCTGAGTGTTCTATACTCTGAGTGTTCTATACTCTGAGTGTTCTATACTCTGAGGGTTCTATACTCTGAGGGTTCTATATCCTGAGGGTTCTATACTCTGAGTGTTCTATACTCTGAGTGTTCTATACTCTGAGGGTTCTATACTCTGAGGGTTCTATATCTGAGGGTTCTATACTCTGAGTGTTCTATACTCTGAGTGTTCTATACTCTGAGGGTTCTATACTCTGAGGGTTCTATATCCTGAGGGTTTTATACTCAGAGTGTTCTATACTCTAAGGGTTCTATACTCTGAGGGTTCTATACTCTGAGTGTTCTATACTCTGAGGGTTCTATACTCTGAGTGTTCTATACTATGTTCTATATTCTGAGTGTTCTAAAATATCTTTCTTCTTGCTCAGTGTCTCTGTCTCTCCGTCTCTCTCTCCTCTCTCTCTCTCTCTCTCTCTCTCTTCGTCTCTCTCTCTCTCGCTCTCTCTCCTCTTCTCTCTCACACACACAAGTCTCTCTCTCTGCTCGCTGTCTGTATGTCTCTCTCTTTCTCACTCTCACTCTCTCTCCCACTTTCTCTTTCTGACTTATTCTCTCTTTCTCACTCTCTTTATCTTTCTGTTCTCTCTCTCTCCTCCTCTTGTTGGTGTCTTGGATGATGTAAAGTGACACAGGGAACGTATTCAACTCCCAACAAAACACATTGTCGAGCTCAAACATGGCCAAAAGAAGATAACAAGACATCGCCATCATTATTTATATATTTCCTCTCTTATCTCAGTTGTTTTTGTTATTTATTTTCTCCCCCTCTGTTGTCTTCAATGGGTTAAATAATGATCTTTCATTTCCTTTTCAAGCTGTTTGTGTGTTTGGTGTTTTATGTGTGTGTGTGTGTGGTGTGTTTGCATGTGTGTGCGTGTCAGGGTTTTAATTCCTCACGTGAGGATGTTTCCATTATCAAGACGTTCCAGCCTGTCCCTTCAACAGTAATTGCAGTGATATTAATTGCTGTGTGCTTGCTGCTTGATGGCAGCCCCTGTGATGCTGCAGTGATAGGACGTCCCCCCCCTCCTCCCCTGACAAACTAACTGCCGGCGAGCGAGGGAGAGACAGGGAAGAGAGAGGGAGAGGGGGGAGAGAGAGGGAGAGAGGGAGAGATAGCCCCTCTATCAGCTCTGGAGCAGGCACTGTGTTTATCAGGAGCACGATTGGCAAAAGGGAAACTTTGACCGGTCTGAATTTTTCTCTTATCGTCAAGGACTCCCTCCATCCACCCCCCCCTCCATCCCTCTCCACTCATCCTTCCATCCACCCCCTCCTCTGGTCTCTCCATCACCGCTAAACAAACTCCCCTCCCTCGTCCTCGCGCTCCTCCTCCGTCCAGAACGGGCTCCCGCTCCCTCCACTCGCTCCCTCCCTCACTTCCCTCTAGCTCTATCTATCGACTCTCTCTCTCTCTCTCTCTCTCTCTCCCTCTCAGCTTCATCATCTCTCTCTCTCTCTCTCTACTTCTCCTAGCTCTCTCTCTCGTCTGCGTGTCAGGAAAGCACGGCTGTGTTCAGACAACTCGTTCGCTCTCTATCAGTTCTTTCCCATAAGCCCCTGGGAGACCAACATTCACTCACGGGGGGAAGAGAGAAAAAAGAGCACGCCTGTGTTTTTATCTCCTTATTCTTTGTGTGTTTGCATTCCGTTCCTTTCTGTCGTTTAGTTGATCCCTGGTTCCCGGATCCCTGTTTGTTCTGTTAAGATGTAGAACCCTCAGAACGTGTGTGTGTGTGTTGTGTGTCTGTCTGGGTCGGGGCGTTCGGGTTTGGAAATGACTGGCAGGAAGCTCTCTCTCTCTCTCTCTCTCTCTGACTAATGAGTTTATTTGGATTTAAATGTACTTTACCAACTGAATTTGAGTGATCATGTTTTTGATTAAGAATGCAGTCCAATCGTTTTCGTTACGCGCGTATGCAGATGATTTAACAGTAATAACTATTCAACAATCGTTCATTAATTATTCAACTCAAACACTTCCAAAGTGTTTTACCCATAGTGTTGTATCTGTAATTACATCTGTTTAGAGATTCGGCCTCATATAGTTCCTGCTCACAGACGACGGTAGTTCCAACGCTCCTTCATTCCGTCAGCCTCCGTCCCTCTACGTTCTATGACTGTGTTCGGTCCGTTCTCCCGATTTGGGTTTATTTTCCGTGTATTCTGTCCTGTCCGCGAGTGTGTGTCCGTGCGCTCGCACGCGCGCGTGCAATACACTGTCATTATCGGAGCTGCCGTTCCAATGTGTTTTTCTCGACATCGTTACTGTCAACAACTATCAACACCCTGCCTTGTGGCATTTATTCACAGAGAAAACTCCATCAGCATCAAATAGATGTCTGGATTAGAAACAGCAGTGGAATCAGTCGCTGCTGTCTAGTGTTTCTGCAGAGGTATTAAATATTAGGTGTCGTGTGTCTGTGTGTGTGTGCGCGTGTGTGTGTTGCTTATGGCCTGATGAGTGTGTGTGTTGCTGGTCTGATGAGAGTGGGGTGTGTGTGTGTGTGTGTATGTTTGTGTGTGTGTTGCTGGTCTGATTGAGAGTGTGTGTGTGTGTGTGTGTTGCTGGTCCGATGAGAGTGGGTGTGTGTGTGTGTGTGTGTATGTGTGTGTGTCGCTGGTCTGATGAGAGTGTGTATGTGTGTGTGTGTTGCTGGTCTGATGAGAGTGTGTGTGCTGTGCTGTCTGATGAGAGTGTGTGTGGTGTGTGTGTGTGTGTGGAGGGGCTAGGCGAGGCGAGGATGTTACTGGCAGGGATGGAGCGATATGCCAAAGCCGCATTCTAATCTAGGATGTGTCCTTCCTGCATGATATGCAAAATAAATTATGAAGAGAAGAAAAAAAAATGATTATCTTGTGAATGACCTTGCCGGCTGGAGGGTGCCATATATATTTTCTCCCTCACTGCTTCAAATTCTTGATATGCAAATGAGTGTCACTGTAATCCCCTGTCTGCTGGCTGTCCTCCGCTGCTGCCGTGGTTACCATCACACCCAAGAGTCATGGGGGGCAAGACAAGAGGAGGAAGAGGAGAAGGAGGAGGAAGAGTAGAAGAGGAGGAAGAGGTAGACGAGAAGGAGGAGGAAGATGAGGAGAAGGAGGAAGAGGAGTAGTATGCCGAGAAGGAGGAGAGGAGGAAGATGAGAGAGAGAGGAGTAGAATGACGAGAAGGAGGAGGAAGATGAGAGAGAGGAAGAGGAGTAGTATGCCGAGAAGGAGGAGGAGATAGAGAGAAGGAGTAGAGACGAGAGGAGAGGGAAATGAGGAGAGGAGGAAGAGGAGTAGATGCGAGGAGAGGAGGAGTGAGGAGAAGGAGGAAGAGGAGTAGAATGACGAGAAGGAGGAGTAAGATGGGACTAATGAACAGGAGGAGGCGGAGGAGATTGAGAATGAAGAAGAGGAGGATGAGGAAGGGAAGAAGGGGGAGGAGGAGGGAGCCCAGGCGAGCAGAGCCGTACCCGACCAGGTCAGCAGCAGTGTACCTCCTCCTCCTCTTGCTCGCGCTGATAGTGAAGAGCAGAATGACCAGCCACCAGGTCTTCATCATGTTCTGCTTCATTACGCTCCTTAACGGGAGCTTCCTCCAGCCTCTCCCTCCCGCAGCCTCTCCCTCCCGCAGCCTCTCCCTCCTCCAGCCTCTCTCTCCTGCAGCCTCTCCCTCCTCCAGCCTCTCCCTCCTCCAGCCTCTCCCTCCCGCAGCCTCTCCCTCCTGCAGAGCAGAATGACCACCAGGTCTTCATCATGTTCTGCTTCATTAGGCTCCTTAATGGGAGCTTGATGCTTCATGTGCACCATCACTCTCTTCAATAGACATCCTTCCCATTAGTTTGGGCTGGTATTGGAGCTTGTGTTCGTGTTCAGTGTAAGAGGACTGGTACTGCTCAGTGGAGAGAGCGTCTGACTGCAGATGGAGAGATTGCGGGTTCAAATACCCTCCTTACTGTATGCCGCTTTTCATAAACGCTAAATGAATACTTAGTATAAGTGTGTGTGTGTGTTCCTGGAGATATGGAGGTGTGCGTTCCACTTTCTCCTTCGTCAGCACAGAGGTGTTTATTCTCATTTGAATTCACATTTTCGCACGGCAAGATTGATAAAAGTGTTTATTTGACATATTTGTGTTTATTTTACCAAACCAACAACGGATAAATGGAACCGATATATCAAATGCTACAGATCTTCGATCTGACTCTTCTCTCTGTTGTCAATCAAAGGTTGAGGTG
Source organism: Mallotus villosus (assembly GCA_903064625.1). NCBI lineage: Eukaryota > Metazoa > Chordata > Actinopteri > Osmeriformes > Salangidae > Mallotus > Mallotus villosus. The sequence continues at coordinate 11,941 of CAEFZP010002113.1, forward strand.
GCTTTGATTGGCTGTCATGCTCTTTGGGGCCCCACCCATAGGCCACCCAGCTGTGTTAACCTCAGAGCTCGGCAGGTTATGGGGGTTGAGGTGGCGGGGTAACAGTATTTGTGTCACATACTGAATCGGAGTGTGTGTGTGTCGGAGTGTGTGTGTGTGTGTCAGCTATATTCTGTGTGCTGAGCGTGTTTGTGTCAGTCTTCCATCATAAGCAAATTAGCACAGGCCTTAATCTGTCCCCAATGAATAAATATGGTTGCCATTATGTGTCTCTGTGTGGTATAATAAGCCCACTATTTAATGGCCGACCTGTTTATTTATCTATAATGAAGAAGCTAGTTAATCCCTTCTTCTTCCTCTCTATCTCTCGTCCTCCTGCCTCCCCCTGCCTCATCTCCTCTTCCTCGCTCTCTCTCTCTCTCTTTCTGTCTCTCTTTATCGCTCTTCCCTCTCTCCCCCTTCGCTCTCCTCCGTCCCTCTCTTCTGTCCTAACCCCTCACTCTCCCTCCACCCTCCCCCCCCACTTCTCTCTCTCTCTCTCTCTCTCTCCCTCTCTCCCTCTCTCCCTCTCTCATCTCCTCTCTCTCTCTCTCTCTCTCTCTCTCTCTCTCTCTCTCTCTCCTCTTCAGCCTGTCTGTGTGTCACAGTCTTCCTGTCAGTCATGATTGATAGGTGAGGTCTGTAATCTAGAGGACCATTTCTCACTGCTGTCCGGTTCCTCCCAGACCAGAGTGTGTGTGTGTTAGTGAGTGTGTGTGTGAGTGTGTGTGTGTTAGTGTGTGTGTGTGTGTGTGTGTGTGTGTGTGAGTGTGTGTGTGAGTGTGGGTGTGTGTGTGGTGTGTGTGTGTGTGTGTGTTAGTGTGCGTGTGTGTTAGTGTGTGTGTGTGTGTGTATGTGTGTGTGTGTGTGTGTTAGTGTGTGTGTGTGTGTGTTAGTGTGTGTGTGTGTGTGTGTGTTAGCGCGAGGCCGCTGAGGCTCCAGCCCCCGCTGCAGACCCCAGGCCCGGCCCTGCCCGACCCGGCCTGACACGATTACACCCTATCAGAAGCCTGCCTGCCTCGTCCTCCAGCGAACACACTTCCTGTTCCTTCCTTCATGCAGCCTTGCTGTTTTGCTTTCCCTCTCTTTCTGCCCTCTCTTTCCTCTTTGTCCCTGGCCTCTAACACGCTCATCCTCTCTCGTTTACTCTCGGTCTGTCTGTGCTGTGTCTACCTGTGCTGGGCATAGCTGTACTGCGTACTGTCTGTCTGTGCGGTGCGTGTCGATGCTGTGTTTGAAGACGTGTATGCTCATGTGGTGCGTACCCCTTCCACTGCGCTCCTCTCTAGGGTTTTAGGAAGTGTAAGCAGACACCGTCCAGGTCTAGGTTCCCCATTAGCTCACTGATACTTCTCATTTCTGCTCAGTGGAACGCTGTCAGTGTACACACACACATCCTGTTTCTAGAACTCTCTCCGTCTGTGTCCTGTCGTCTCCTGCGGTGCCTCTCTGGACGTCTGGCTTCTCAGGTCCGTCTGTCGTGAGTCTCGGGGGGCTGATGTCTCCCAGGTCGTCTTCTCCTTCACTAGCCTCTCCCTCCTCCAGCCTCTCCCTCCTCCAGCCTCTCCCTTCTGCAGCCTCTCCCTCCTCCAGCCTCTCCCTCCTGCAGCCTCTCCCTCTCCTCCAGCCTCTCCCTCCTCCAGCCTCTCCCTCCTGCAGCCTCTCCCTCCTCCAGCCTCTCCCTCTCCAGCCTCTCCCTCCTTTAGCCTCTCCCTCCTCCAGCCTCTCCCTCCTCCAGCCTCTCCCTCCTCCAGCGTAGCCTCTCCCTCCTGCAGCCTCTCCCTCCTGCAGCCTCTCCCTCCTGCAGCCTCTCCCTCCTCCAGCCTCCCCCCCTCCTGCAGCCTCTCCCTCCTGCAGCCTCTCCTTCCTCCAGCCTCTCCCCTCCTGCAGCCTCTCCCCTCCTCCAGCCTCTCCCTCCTCCAGCCTCTCCCTCCTGCAGCCTCTCCCCTCCTGCAGCCTCTCCCTCACCCTCTGTCCGTGTGCAGCTGGTGAGGCCGTGGCGAGTGAGGCTCTCTCTCCCCGTATCACTCCTCCCCTCTCCCGTCTCCCCGTCCGTCTCCCCGCCCGTCTCCCCGTCCGTCTCCCCGGGCCACGCATGCCTCGGCAGACGCGCTTCTCCTCAGAACTGCCGGAAGGAGCCGTTAAAGTAGACATGAATTAATGACTGAATTAATTATCGAAGTCACATACCGTACAATTAATTTTGTGGCTTTGCCCGAGTCTAGAAAAATGACGTAGTTTTTTTTCACACACGCACATGAACACACTTCACTTCCACACACACTCACACAACCACACAACCACACATTCACCAACAGACACATCTGGGAACACATGTGTGTATACATTAATATTGATATTTATTATATAATTACTGTTATAATATAATGTTATTTAACAAAATGTTACATATGTATATATACAATATATTCTGCAGGATAAACTGTATTTATAGCTAGTTTATGTCATTAAAAGTAAGAATCTGTGAATATACCAGTTCACATGACAACTAACTATGGTTTCAACAGTACAAATTATTGAATGAATAATATATACTATACATCTCTAAATATACCTGCATACAATAGAATAATAATTATGTCATAAATATAATTAATAAACCATGAAAATAGAAAACATCTTCATAAACGTCTTTTTGAATGATCCTGCTGTATGTCTGATGAGCTGAAATAATGGGTGAAATGATGAACACTTCCACTGTGGTCTGAAAGCCCTCTCTGGACAACACGAAGATTTAGCATTTGCCTTTTGAATGTCAGAATCCCACCAGTGTTTGTTTAGACTGTCCAAAACTGCTTCTTTTCAACAGCATCTTGTCAGTCTCACAATCTCTCTATTTTCGAACTCCCCCCTTTTAAAAATGTTGTTTCAGAATGTATTTTATCTTATTATTTTTTATCTTATTTCGCATATTTTGAATTTGCATGTTTGTGTGCTGAACTCGTCCAGGAGGTATGTGTCTGACAGATAAAAGTTCAACGGAGCAGTTAAGAGAAATTAGTTCAGTAAACAGAGGTAAATGTCAGTGATAAGTTCTGTTGAAGCTCATCTGATTACCGTGGCGACGCAGGTGTCTTATCTCCACCGAGCAACAGAGGGTAAAATAGAAAAAGTGACTGTCTCCGGACCAGAGATCAACCTCCCAGTAATGTGTGTGTCTGTGTGAGTGTGTGTGTGTCTGTGTGTGTGTCTCTGTGTGTGTCTGTGTGTTTTGTCTCTGTGTGAGTGGTGTTTATGTGTCTCTGTGTGTGTCTCTGTGTGTGTCTGTGTGAGTGTGTGTGTGTCTCTGTGTGTGTCTGTGTGTACCAAACCCAGTTGCGTCCCCTGCTCAGTACCGAGCAGATCACTCTCCCAGTTGTGTGTGTGTGTGTGTGTGTGTGTGCCCAGCCAAGCTCAGTCTGAATCCAGGGACTTGTGCTTCTCAGGATAATTTCTTGTTAGAGGTGTAACCACACATACACACACACAGGCACACACACCTACAGACACATATGTACACAATCACAGGCACATGTTCTAGAACTAGACAGCATCTCTGTGTTCTAGAACAAGGCAGCCTCTCTGTGTTCTAGAACAAGGCAGCCTTTCTATGTTCTAGAACTAGGCAGCATCTCTATGTTCTAGAACTAGGCAGCATCTCTGTGGTCTAGAACTAGGCAGCCTCTCTGTGTTCTAGAACTAGGCAGCCTCTCTGTGTTCTAGAACTAGGCAGCCTCTCTGTGTTCTAGAACAAGGCAGCCTCTCTGTGTTCTAGAACAAGGCAGCCTTTCTATGTTCTAGAACTAGGCAGCATCTCTGTGGTCTAGAACTAGGCAGCCTCTCTGTGTTCTAGAACTAGGCAGCCTCTCTGTGTTCTAGGACTAGGCAGCCTCTCTGTGTTCTAGGACTAGGCAGCCTCTCTGTGTTCTAGAACAGTGCAGCCTCTCTGTGTTCTAGGACAAGGCAGCCTCTCTGTGTTCTAGGACAAGGCAGCCCTCTCTGTGTTCTAGGACTAGGCAGCCAGGGAATGCTTGATTCAGCGGAGGTTAAACCCTGCCTATTAGCACAGGGTCGGAGTGCGCCGCTGGTAAAGATTTCCTGTTGTACTATGTCAAACGATCAATACCTCCGCAGCGATGTGTTCATTTGATATCAACAAAAGGCTTTTTTTAATCAATTAGCCCTGATAGGGAGGGTGAGGGTACCAGGGAATCACACACACTCTGTTGGGGAGGGCAGGATTATTCACCATTCTCTTCCTTATTGACAACCAATCGGGAGAGGCGTGTCAAGTATGCTGTCCCCCGATTGGGCAAAGTGTAGAAGTCCAGGGTGTCGTTGTAGCATACGTGGCAGGAAGCACAGCGTTGTCCTGGCTACGGGTCGATATTGAGAGTAGATGATTGGCCCGAGTGTTTGGTCTGGTGGAGTTGGGTAGAGACAGAGAGCAGGTGTTCAGGCTGGTCTGGGGTCAGCTTGTGTAACAGACACAGACACAGAGCACAGACACAGAGCACAGACACAGAGCACAGACACAGAGCACAGACACAGAGCACAGCCAGTCAGGACTCAGACGCTGATATGACCTCAGCAGCAACACGACACCATTCAGCTTCATCCTCTCTCCTCGGCTCCTTACTCCTCTCCTTCCCCTTCTTCTCCCTCTCTCTCTGCCTCCTCTTCACCCTTTTTTGTCACCTTCTCCCTGCTGCACCCCGCCCACCCCCTCCACCCCAAATCCCCTCCTGTCCACTCATTGGGTAATTGCATTCGTCATTTCATTAATGATGGTCTGATTGCTTTATTGTGTGGTGTTGTAAAGCAAGCCGGACGCCCCACTGGCTGGTGAACTGGGCGTATTGATAAGGCTTTGTGTGTGTGTGTGTGTGTGTGTGTGTGTGTGTGTGTTTGCGTGCTTGCGTGTGCACATGTGTACATGAAAGTGTGTGTGTGTGTAGTTCATGTAGTAGTGTGTGTGTGTGTGTGTGTGTGTGTGTGGACACAAACTGAGCTTAGCTCAGAAGCCTATCGATAAGCGGACTACTGCTATGGAATCTGTGGTGCACGCTGACCATCGATAAGAACCTGGGGACTGGGCCCACTGTGGCATGGATAAGAACATGTGTGTGTGTGTGTGTTTATGATCTGTGTGTGTATGGCTGTGTGAGCTGGGTTGTTGGTGTGTGTGTGAGGTGGGTTGTTGGTGTGTGTGT
>CAEFZP010002114.1:0-14511 GCA_903064625.1 Mallotus villosus
GCACACACACACTCAGCACAGTACACACTCAGCACAACACACTCAGCACACACACACTCAGCACAGTACACACTCAGCACACACACACTCAGCACACAACACTCAGCACACACACACTCAGCACCACACTCAGCACAGTACACACTCAGCACACACACACTCAGCACACACACACTCAGTACAGTACACACTCAGCCACAGTACACACTCAGTACAGTTACACACTCAGTACAGTACACACTCAGCACAGTTACACACTCAGTACAGTACACACTCAGCACACACACACTCAGTACAGTACACACTCAGCACAGTACACACTCAGCACACACACGCTCAGCACAGTACACACTCAGCACAGTACACATCAGCACACACACACTCAGCACAGTACACACTCAGCACACACACACTCAGTACAGTACACACTCAGCACACACACACTCAGTACAGTACACACTCAGCAAACACCCACTCAGTACAGTACACACTCAGTACAGTACACACTCAGCACACACACACTCAGCACACACACACTCAGCACAGTACACACTCAGCACACACACACTCAGCACACCACACTCAGTACAGTACACACTCAGCACAGTACACACTCAGTACAGTACACACTCAGCACAGTACACACTCAGCACACACACACTCAGCACACACACACTCAGCACACACACACTCAGTACAGTACACACTCAGCACAGTACACACTCAGTACAGTACACACTCAGCACAGTACACACTCAGCACACACACACTCAGCACAGTACACACTCAGCACAGTACACACTCAGCACACACACATCAGCACAGTACACACTCAGTACAGTACACATCAGCACACACACACTCAGCACAGTAACACTCAGCACACACACATCAGCACAGTATACACTCAGCACACACACACTCAGCACAGTATACACTCAGCACACACACACTCAGCACAGTATACACTCAGCACACACACACTCAGCACAGTATACACTCAGCACACACACACTCAGTACAGTACACACTCAGCACAGTATACACTCAGCACACACACACTCAGTACAGTACACACTCAGCACACACACACTCAGTACAGTACACACTCAGACACACACACTCAGCACACACACACTCAGCACAGTACACACTCAGCACACACACACTCAGTACAGTACACACTCAGCACACACACACTCAGTACAGTACACACTCAGTACAGTACACACTCAGCACAGTACACACTCAGCACACACACACTCAGTACAGTACACACTCAGCACACACACACTCAGTACAGTACACACTCAGCACACACACACTCAGTACAGTACACACTCAGCACAGTACACACTCAGCACACACACACTCAGCACAGTACACACTCAGCACACACACACTCAGCACAGTACACACTCAGCACACACACACTCAGCACAGTATACACTCAGCACACACACACTCAGCACAGTATACACTCAGCACACACACACTCAGTACAGTACACACAGTACAGTATACACAGCACACACACATCAGTACAGTACACACTCAGCACACACACACTCAGTACAGTACACACTCAGCACAGTACACACTCAGCACAGTATACACTCAGCACACACACACTCAGTACAGTACACACTCAGCACACACACACTCAGTACACACACACTCAGTACAGTACACACTCAGTACAGTACACACTCAGCACACACACACTCAGCACAGTACACACTCAGTACAGTACACACTCAGCACACACACACTCAGCACACACACACTCAGTACAGTACACACTCAGCACAGTACACACTCAGCACAGTACACACTCAGCACACACACACTCAGTACAGTACACACTCAGCACACACACACTCAGCACACACACACTCAGTACACACACACTCAGTACAGTACACACTCAGCACAGTAACACTCAGCAGTACACACTCAGCACACACACACTCAGTACAGTACACACTCAGCACACACACACTCAGCACAGTACACACTCAGTACAGTACACACTCAGCACACACACTCAGCACACACCACTCAGTACAGTACACACTCAGCACAGTACACACTCAGCACAGTACACACTCAGCACACACACACTCAGTACAGTACACACTCAGCACACACACACTCAGCACACACACACTCAGTACACACACACTCAGTACAGTACACACTCAGCACAGTACACACTCAGCACAGTACACACTCAGCACACACACACTCAGTACAGTACACACTCAGCACACACACACTCAGTACAGTACACACTCAGCACACACACACTCAGTACAGTACACACTCAGCACACACACACTCAGTACAGTACACACTCAGCACACACACACTCAGTACAGTACACACTCAGTACAGTACACACTCAGCACACACACACTCAGTACAGTACACACTCAGTACAGTACACACTCAGTACAGTACACACTCAGCACAGTACACACTCAGCACACACACACTCAGTACAGTACACACTCAGTACAGTACACACTCAGTACAGTACACACTCAGTACAGTACACACTCAGCACAGTACACACTCAGCACACACACACTCAGTACACACACACTCAGCACACACACACTCAGTACAGTACACACTCAGCACACACACACTCAGTACAGTACACACTCAGTACAGTACACACTCAGCACACACACACTCAGTACAGTACACACTCAGCACAGTACACACTCAGTACAGTACACACTCAGCACACACACACTCAGACAGTACACACTCAGTACAGTACACACTCAGTACAGTACACACTCAGCACAGTACACACTCAGCACAGTACACACTCAGCACACACACACTCAGTACAGTACACACTCAGCACAGTACACACTCAGCACACACACACTCAGCACACACACACTCAGTACAGTACACACTCAGCACACACACACTCAGCACAGTACACACTCAGCACAGTACACACTCAGCACACACACACTCAGTACAGTACACACTCAGCACACACACACTCAGTACAGTACACACTCAGCACAGTACACACACTCAGCACACACACACACTCAGTACAGTACACACTCAGCACAACACACTCAGTACAGTACACACTCAGCACACACACACTCAGTACAGTACACACTCAGTACAGACACACTCAGCACACACACACTCAGTACAGTACACACTCAGTACAGTACACACTCAGCACACACACACTCAGCACACACACACTCAGTACAGTACACACTCAGCATACACACTAGACAGTACACACTCAGTACAGTACACACTCAGCACACACACACTCAGTACAGTACACACTCAGTACAGTACACACTCAGTACAGTACACACTCAGCACACACACTCAGTACAGTACACACTCAGCACAGTACACACTCAGCACACACACACTCAGTACAGTACACACTCAGCACAGACACACTCAGTACAGTACACACTCAGTACAGTACACACTCAGTACAGTACACACTCAGCACACACACACTCAGTACAGTACACACTCAGTACAGTACACACTCAGCACTACAGTACACACTCAGCACACACACACTCAGTACAGTACACACTCAGCACAGTACACACTCAGTACAGTACACACTCAGCACACACACATCAGTACAGTACACACTCAGCACACACACTCAGTACAGTACACACTCAGTACAGTACACACTCAGCACAGTACACACTCAGTACAGTACACACTCAGCACACACACACTCAGTACAGTACACACTCAGACACACACACTCAGCACAGACACACTCAGTACAGTACACACTCAGCACAGTACACACTCAGTACAGTACACACTCAGTACAGTACACACTCAGTACAGTACACACTCAGTACAGTACACACTCAGCACACACACACTCAGTACAGTACACACTCAGCACAGTACACACTCAGCACACACACACTCAGTACAGTACACACTCAGCACAGTACACACTCAGTACAGTACACACTCAGCACAGTACACACTCAGCACAGTACACACTCAGTACAGTACACACTCAGCACACACACACTCAGTACAGTACACACTCAGTCACAGTACACACTCAGCACACGTACACACTCAGTACAGTACACACTCAGCACACACACACTCAGTACAGTACACACTCAGCACACACACACTCAGCACACCACTCAGTACAGTACACACTCAGCACACACACACTCAGCACACTACACACTCAGTACAGTACACACTCAGACAGTACACACTCAGTACAGTACACACTCAGTACAGTACACACTCAGTACAGTACACACTCGACTACACACTCAGCACAGTACACACTCAGCACACACACACTCAGTACAGTACACACTCAGCACACACACACTCAGTACAGTACACACTCAGTACAGTACACACTCAGTGCAGTACACACTCAGCACAGTACACACTCAGCACACACACACTCAGTACAGTACACACTCAGCACACACACACTCAGTACAGTACACACTCAGTACAGTACACACTCAGTACAGTACACACTCAGCACACACACACTCAGTACAGTACACACTCAGCACACACACACTCAGTACAGTACACACTCAGTACAGTACACACTCAGTACAGTACACACTCAGCACACACACACTCAGTACAGTACACACTCAGTACAGTACACACTCAGTACAGTACACACTCAGTACAGTACACACTCAGTACAGTACACACTCAGTACAGTACACACTCAGCACACACACACTCAGTACAGTACACACTCAGCACACACACACTCAGTACAGTACACACTCAGTACAGTACACACTCAGCACAGTACACACTCAGCACACACACCTCAGTACAGTACACACTCAGTACAGTACACACTCAGTACAGTACACACTCAGTACAGTACACACTCAGCACACACACACTCAGTACAGTACACACTCAGCACACACACACTCAGTACAGTACACACTCAGTACAGTACACACTCAGCACACACACACTCAGTACAGTACACACTCAGTACAGTACACACTCAGTACAGTACACACTCAGTACAGTACACACTCAGTACAGTACACACTCAGCACACACACACTCAGTACAGTACACACTCAGCACAGTACACACTCAGTACACACACACTCAGTACACACACACTCAGTACAGTACACACTCAGCACACACACACTCAGTACAGTACACACTCAGTACAGTACACACTCAGCACAGTACACACTCAGCACACACACTCAGTACAGTACACACTCAGTACAGTACACACTCAGTACAGTACACACTCAGTACAGTACACACTCAGCACACACACACTCAGTACAGTACACACTCAGCACACACACACTCAGTACAGTACACACTCAGTACAGTACACACTCAGCACACACACACTCAGTACAGTACACACTCAGTACAGTACACACTCAGTACAGTACACACTCAGTACAGTACACACTCAGTACAGTACACACTCAGCACACACACACTCAGTACAGTACACACTCAGCACAGTACACACTCAGTACACACACACTCAGTACAGTACACACTCAGCACAGTACACACTCAGTACACACACACTCAGCACAGTACACACTCAGTACACACACACTCAGTACAGTACACACTCAGTACACACACACTCAGCACAGTACACACTCAGTACACACACACTCAGTACAGTACACACTCAGCACACACACACTCAGTACAGTACACAACACACACACACACACACACACACACACACACACACACACACACTAAAAGTGTACATTTCCCAGGCAGTAATTGGAGCTGTTCATATCGGACCACATCCTCAGCAGCGGGATCCTGCCGTTAAACAAGACAGATTGTCCGTTAGAACTGCGGCCTCAAAGTCATTCCGCACTGCCTGGAGATACACATTCTAGGGAGACACGCGCGTCCGACTCTGCCACCTATGTGCGGCAGGCGGCGATGCGAGCGAGCAGGCGGTAGGAGGCGCATTCCTGTAGCCCAGAACGAGGCTGGTTGGCTATCGGTGCGCGCGGACCGCATAGCGCTTCATTCATGCTGAGAGAAGCTCAGCGGTCGGAGCGCGAGCTACCGGAGTACAAGGCTACGCTGACAGTCATGGACGTGATCGCAAGTTTGAGATTTTAACGATGTTGATGAAAACGAACCACAAGATCGCAATCATTCGTAAGTAGCGAAAAACTTTTGTCGATGTTGAAACAAATACGAGCTTTGACTTGTAGGAAGGGTCTTTACCGTAGTCTAACAGCGCGAGGAAGGGTCTTTACCGTAGTCTAACAGCGCGAGGAATTCGTTTTCCCTCACGAAGCCTCCTCTTCCGCGGTCAGGGCTCCTCTCGTCGTCTTTGCAATAGGCTCGCATTTGAATATGCAACCGTCAAATCTGGATGTGGTTGGAGGAATGTCTAGGTTAAAAACAATGGACTGTTTGCGCCTTAAGTTTGGTCCGCTAGTCTGCGATCTTTTGGAAAAATTACCGAATGCGTCTTTTGATGTATTTGTCAAGTTAGTGAAGTGAACCAGTTTGGCTGCTGTGACTGTGGAAATTGCCGAGAGGCAGCAAAGTCGCGAGCAGCGGTCTGGCAGTAGCATATACCGGGCGTTCTCTCGCATCTCCCGGTTGCAGCTCGTGTCTTACCACAGTAGGAGTAGCTCACCGAAAAAACGGCGAAATGTTCCTCCCCAACACGGAGACACAGCTAGGATATAGGCGACTTTACATCTCCCACTTTACATTGGCATAAACTCAGATGCTATTAATAAAATGAAGGGATATTAAACAAACGTATACGAAGCTTAATTTAGGCTATTCCAAGTTATTTGTGAAATGGCACTGAAAATCCTTCGGTTCGATGTGTGTGTGTGTGTGTGTGGTGTGTGAGAGAGAGAGAGAGTGAGATAGAGATAGTGTTTATCCCCACAATGCCCATGTCGCATCAACACAATGTGACAGTTCTGTGTCACCTTATGAATTTTTGACAGAATGCGTAGGTGAGGACTGCTGGGAGTATAGGATTGCGGTCTGTGAGACATTCACTCCACCGCCAAGACGATGTAAGAACAGAGATAGCCTACACTGCGCTGGAACGTGTTGATAACGACAGCCCCGAATATCACCTCCGCACTCCTAACCGCAACTAAGACGATTTCTCACGAGCTGGATTCTGGCGTCTGTGTAATCAGACCTTTTTTTGTTTGTTGTTTTTCCTCTTTGAATTGACGTCGCTAACGCGCGCTGCACACACAGTGCATCGGTATCACCCGCTTGGATGTCTTGCTTGAATGACAATCAGGGTGATGATTCGGCTCCGGTTTGAAGTGACGGAGGTGGCGGTGTGTGTGTCAGAACTCACAGGGCTAATAGGCTTCACACAATTTTAACCGTCTGTCAGTCTTATGGCGTTCTTCAAAGAAGAGTATTGTGTCATTTCGTAACCTTTATCTGGCGTATGGTGACAATGAACAGACAGGCTTGGCTGTCTCACGGGTTCGCGAGATAGGTACAGTTACCCTACTGTCTTCCAATTCTTTTTAAAGACAATATATATATATTTCTTTTTTAAATATCCGTTATTTAACGGATTGTAACAGAAGCTGCTTGTGTGAGGCAGTGAGGCCGCAGGGCAGGAAGTCGCGCGGACAAGGACTTGCTGCTCAGCTCGTGAGGGTCAGGCACCGGCACCGGCAGCCCGGAGCTTTGTGTCAGTCAGGGTTCCCGCGCTCGAGCTGACGGAGACTCGGTCAACGGGCCCCCGGGGGCATTGTAGTTTGTTATTTTTGAAATATCCATGTTTTTGCTGTGTGGACTGTTATGTGTCGAGCGAATTGTTTAGCGATGACCAGTAGTTAGACTGTATGTTAGCCTATACAAACATTAAATATGTTATACCTTTCATGGAATGTAGGCTATGTGTGTGCATATACGAAAGAGAGAGAGAGAGACGGAGAGAGAGCGAGAGAGAGACGGAGAGAGACAGAGAGAGAGAGACAGAGAGGGACGGAGAGAGAGACAGAGAGAGAGAGAGAGACAGAGAGACGGAGAGAGACACGGAGAGAGAAAGAGAGAGAGAGAGAGAGACACACACAGAGAGAACGTACCCATGATTATCACCAAACATGGTATAACCATAATGGCACGAGGAGAATGCGTTCATATCCAATCACGTGAACCGGGTGACCCCCTTTCCCCGCCGGCCGGCTGACAGGCTTGTATAGGCTACAGTGTCTGTGACAGCTCTCGCGCTTCAGTGTTTGGATGCCACGAGCCTCACGCGCAACACCCTGGCTCGGTGCCTGTCGCGCAATTCTGTCCGGTGGCCGGTTCTCGGTAGTTGTATCTGACATCACGTCTGTAGGCAATGTGTTAGTATTACGTTAAACCTCTAGCCCATGCAAATACAATCTATAGAATGATTTATGTGGTAGGCTAAAGGAAGGGCGGATGGCGGTGCGTTGGCGGTTTGTAACGGATTTAACCCTCCTGCTGTGTTCCCCTCGAATTGGACCGATTTACAAGTTTTCTTTCTGAACCGTTTTCATTTAATCTGATTGTCACACGGTTCCATGACTTGTCCACACAGTGCATCTGAAAACACAACATATAAATGCTGATCATGTTAATGACATTTGATTTAACTTCTGTTCACCTGCGGTGTTCCAAGTCTAAATTGACCGGTCATACGAAATTAGGGGGTGAGACGACAATTAGTGTATTAAATTGAGGGCGCGCCCTTTCATCAGATTGACACACTTCCTCTCCCATACCCCCACGTGCATGTGATAAATAGCACAACACGTTTCATCTGAGTATTGGTTGTAGTCAAAAGAATCCATTGCGACCTCATCATATATTAACTCATGAACTCAGGTCAATGAGGCCTACAGGGTATAAATAGAAAACAGAAGTTCAGAACGTGGAATGTTCACAGCAACGTCAGTTAATAAAAAGATCGAACACAACCTTAGAGGATACAATAAGTATTAGCCTATTATAGATTTATATTCAGCTAGCCGACAAAGGGCGGTCATTTTGGACGGGGAATATTTAACGTGACCCGAACACAACACGAGGGTTAAATAGTAGCCTACAAGTGGCGGATGATTATAGTTTACATCATTTTTAAATACAAAATGTTTTCTTCTCAATAAACCTTTTCTCTCAAAAACGAACTATTTTGCTGCCGCTTCCGTTTGTTCCCTTTTCTGTCACGGGATTTGAGCGGCTTTTAAGTCTAGAACGTTTTGAAGCAGGGTTCTCTCTGAAAGGGCACATAGATCAAACAGAGAGAGAGAGAGAGAGAGAGAGAGAGTAGAGCGAGAGAAAGGGAGAGAGGAAGAGAGAGAGAGAGAGAGACGAGAGAGAGGAGAGAGAGAGAGAGAGAGAGAGAGAGAAGGGAAGAGAAAGATACACATTTCTTCTGAACATTAACGTTGGAAGCGACAGTATATAGTGGCGGGAGCAGATCTGCTCGAGCTGTTCTATAGAATGTTCTGAATAGATCGACTGGATGCGCGGGTGGTTCATGGTTCACAGGTGATCAATCAAACTCAATCAATTAGTTGAAAGAGAAGGCGCGTAGTCAATCAATCAGTTAGTTCTGATCAATTAATCCGTATTGTTGTTAAACAATGTGTTTGTTGTCCCGATTAAACGCTATAAATGAATCCAGATCAGTCAGGCAACGATTCTAGCAGCTATTATGTTTTCAGTTGTAGTAAGTTAGAAACGTTGTTTTTCACAGTGTCTGCTAAAATACACATCCTTCTTTGACTCTAAGAAACGAAATAGTGTGATTATCTGCGGAACTGTCTTTATGCACTTACACTCACTTTATGCTTCACATTTTATTCAGTTAGCAAACACTCCTATCCAGTGATGTCGCCCCCTCCTCCACACACACACACACACACACACACACACACACACACACCACACACGCACCCACGCACGCACCACACACACACACACACCACACACACACACACACACACACACACACACACACCACACACACACACACACACACACCACACACACACACACACACACCCTTTCTTCGCCCATCACCCTTCACTATCCTTCCCTGTGTATTTATAGCGCTGGGCCAGGGCCAAAGTTACATTCAAGGTTTTTTTCCGTCACATAGTTTTCACATCCCTCACCTCTTTTCTTTCATGTGGTGAAGAAGGAGCGAGACAGAGCAGAGAGGAAGCGAGAGAAAGAGAGGAGAGAGAGAGAGGAGGAGAAAGACATGAGAGGAGAGAGAGAGCTGCTGAGAGAGAGAAGAGAGAGAGAGAGAAGAGAGAGAGAGTGAGAGAAGAGAGAGAGCGAGAGAGAGAGAGAGAAACGAGAAAGAAGGAAAGAGAGAGAGAGCAAGAGAGAGGGAGATTGGGAGAGAGAGAGAAGAAGAGAGGAAGCGGCACGCAAAGCAACGGGGCAGAAAGCAGGGAAGGACGAGAGTGAGAGGTAGAGGTAGGGAGCGAGGGGAGGACAGAGCGAGAGAGGTAGGGAGGTAGGGAGAGGGAGAGGTAGGGACGAAGAGGGGATGGAGCGAGAGAGGTGAGGAGGAGCGGGAGAGAGAGGTAGGGGGAGCGTGGGAGAGAGGTAGGGAGGAGGGTAGAGAGAGGTAGGGAGAGAGAGGTAGACGAGAGAGAGTCGGAGAGAGAGTGAGAGGTAGGGGGAGAGTGGGAGAGAGGCTAGGAGAGAGAGGTAGGGGAGAGCTAGTGGGAGAGAGGGAGGAGAGAGAGAGTAGGGGGAGAGTGGGAGCAGAGAGGTAGGAGAGAGAGGTGACAGGAGAGAGAGGTAGGGACGAGAGAGGTAGGAGAGAGTGGAACAGAGAGGTAGGGAGAGAGTGAGAGAGAGAGGTGGTGGGAGAGAGAGAGGTAGGGCGAGTGACTGGGAGAGAGAGGTAGGGAGAGAGAGGGAGTAGAGACGGGGAGGGAGAGAGAGGTAGGGAGGAGAGGGGAGAGAGAGAGGCTGGGCGGAGAGAGGTAGTGAGAGAGAGTGGCGAGAGAGAGTAGGTCGGAATGATTGAGGGGAGGCACAGAGAGAGACGGTCGAGCGGAGAGTGGAGGACAGAGAGGGGAGGACAGCGAGGTGGGAGAGTGAGAGAGAGGGAGGGAGAGAGAGAGGTAGAGAGAGTGGGCGAGAGAGAGTAGGGGAGAGAGAGTGTAGTGGAGAGAGAGTGGAGAGTGAGGAGACGAGAGGGTATGGAGAGAGAGGTAGGGGGAGAGGGCTTCCCTGACTGGATGACTCTGCTGATGACAGTGTCACTGCAGAGAGCTGAGTCAGCAGAGAGGACTCTCCCCTTGATCGTCCTGCTGAGAGCCAGCTCAAACACTGACGTGTGTGTGGTGTGTGTGTGTGTGTTTGTGTGTGTTTGTTATTGAGTTTTACATGTGTGTAGTACACTTATGCAGGCTTGCACGTGTGTGTGTGTTTGTGTGTGTGTGTTTGTGTGTGTGCCACTCTTTTAGTGAAAGTTATCGTGCAGGTCCAATCACATCATGACTAGACCAATAACCTTGGGTTCTTATGAGTCATGTGATAACACAATCCTATTAGGGTGCAGCCTATATCTGTACTCTGATTGGTCGACAGTACTCCTCCTCCACTTGGGGAGAATGTATTGCTTGTCTCCCTCTGTCTCTATCTATAACTCTCTCTCTCTCTCCACCTATCTCTCTCTTTCTCTCACTGTGTGTCTTTACCTATATCTCTCTCTCTTTCTCTCTCACTCTCTCCACCTATCTCTCTCTCTCCCTATGTCACAGACACACACATACTCTCTCTCTCTCACTGCTGGTGGTGTATTTGGTCTCTAGACAGTTGTGTGGTCTCTCCCAGGTCCTCCTGTGCAGTTACAACTCTGTTGACTTAGGCTGTCACCAGAGCCTGTCACCAGAGCTGTGTGACACCAGGCTGGGTGCTCCGCTAATGAGATCACCACAGCGTCTCTCTCTGTTACTGCCTGGGTGCATCTGTGTCTAGCGGGTGTGGATGTGTTTGCCAGTGTATAGTATATACTATATATATATACATAAAATAATATTGTTGTATTTGTGCTAGAGACAGGCGGTTTCTCAACTCTCAAACAGTGTGTGTGTGTGTGTGTGGTGTGTGTGTGAGTGTGTGTGGGTGCGTGTGTGGTGTGTGTGTGTGTGTGTGTGTGCGTGTGTGGGTGTGGGTGCGTGTGTGTGTGTTGTGTGTGTGCGTGTGTGTGTGTGTGTGTGTGTGTGTGTGAGTGTGTGTGCGTGTGTGTGTGTGTGTGTGTGTGTGTGTGTGTGTGTGTGTGTGTGTGTGGTGTGGTGTGTGTGCGTGTGGGTGTGTGTGTGTGGTGTGTGTAAGTGTGTGTGTGTGTAAGGGCTGTTTTTCAGCGACAGACGAGGGAGAGTGTGTTTCTTTGCTCAGTTTGTCACTCTGACTGCAGAGGAGGTCTCACTGCATAACAACACAACTCCAGCAGCTCCACTCCTCTATACCTGAGGGAGGGGGAGTAAGGTCCTCCCCGTCTCTCCCATCTCCCCCTGTCTCTCCCCTGTCTCTCCCCCGTCTCTCCCATCTCCCCTGTCTCTCCCCGTCTCTCCCATCTCCCCCTGCTCTCCACGGTCTCCCTGTCTCTCTCCCCTGTCTCTCCCATCTCCCCTGGTCTCTCCCCGTCTCTCCCATCTCCCCCTGCTCTCCACGGTCTCCCTGTCTCTCTCCCCTGTCTCTCCCATCTCCCCTGGTCTCTCCCCCGTCTCTCCCATCTCCCCCTGCTCTCCACGGTCTCCCTGTCTCTCTCCCCTGTCTCTCCCATCTCCCCATGGTCTCTCCCCCGTCTCTCCCATCTCCACCTGCTCTCCACGGTCTCCCCTGTCTCTCTCCCCTGTCTCTCCCATCTCCCCCTGCTCTCCCTGTCTCTCTCCCCTTCTCTCCCATCTCCTCTGGTCTCCCCTGTCTCTCTCATCTCCTCCTCGCCTCCCCTGTCTCTCTCCCCCGTCTCTCCCATCTCCCCCTGCTCTCCACGGTCTCCCCTGTCTCTTCCATCTCCCCCTGGTCTCTCCCATCTCCCCCTGCTCTCCACAGTCTCCCCTGTCTCTCTCCCCGTCTCTCCCATCTCCCCTGCTCTCCCCCCATGTAGAGTATTGTTGGGAGAATCTTTCCCACCCAGAGAGAATCAATAGCAGCGCTCAAATCCTTTAATGGTCTATTAATAGGAGCTTATACTGCACATGCTCCAGCAGACTGCATGGGTGTAAGTGTGTGTATGAGAGAGAGATAGAAAAAGAGAAAGAGAACAGAAAAAGGCAGAGAAGAGGAAGTGACGAGAAGGAGGGAGGGGGGAGGGAGGGGAGGGAGGGAGGGAGGGAGAGGGAGGGTGAGGGAGGGAGGGAGTGAGAAGGAGGGGGGAGAGAAGGAGGGAGGGAGGGAGAGGGATGGGTGAGGGAGGGGTGGGTGATGGAGGGAGGGAGGGGTGAGGGAGGGAGGGAGGGGTGAGGGAGGGAGGGAGGGAGAGGGATGGGTGAGGGAGGGGTGAGGGAGGGAGGGAGGGGGTGAGGGAGGGAGGGAGAGGGATGCGTGAGGGAGGGGTGAGGGAGGGAGGGAGGGGTGAGGGAGGGAGGGAGAGGTGAGGGGAGAGCTGGGGGTCTGGTAGTAATCAGGCTACTAGACAGGATCAGGAGCCGGCTGCAGCAGTAGGTCAGGGTTAGAGGTCAGAGTTCACATTCCTCATGCCTGATGATGTCACGCTTCACATGTTTCACTGGTACCTGACGCCTGTGTGGTGTGTGTGTGTGTGTGTGTGTTGGGTGTGTGTTGGGTGTGTGTTGGGTTGTCTCACCTGTTAACAGGGAGGTGATGGTCATAGCTGTTATCCAATCACTGGGGTCTGGAGACCAGGCCTGGTCAGTGTTCCAGCCCACATGGGAGGTCCTTCAGATCACCAGGTCCCAGGTTCAAATCCCCCTGTACGTCTCTTGGCTAAAACAAAGCAACATTTTTAATTGCCTGGAGGTGATCGACCGTGTTAAGAATCTTCAGACATATGTGTGCGCACACACACACACACACACACACACACACACACATACACGTACACACATACATACACATACACTTATACACATTTTCTCTCACTACATTATTTTAATTTTTGATTAAAACACACACTCTTGCTTAATGTCAGTGAATTTAACTGGTTTTACAGTCTTTTGAGCAGATGTAGTGTGTGTGTGTGTGTGTGTGTGAGTAGTGAGTTGGTACTTGTTCTCTACTCGGAAGCAGGGAGGAAGGAAGGAATCAGGAATGAAGGAATCAGGAATGAAGGAAACAGGAATGAAGGAATCAGGAATGAAGGAAGCAGGAATGAAGGAATCAGGAATTAAGGAAGCAGGAATGAAGGAAGCAGGAATGAAGGAATCAGGAATGAAGGAATCAGGAATGAAGGAATCAGGAATTAAGGAAGCAGGAATG
>CAEFZP010002115.1:0-16883 GCA_903064625.1 Mallotus villosus
GGAAAGTTTAACAGAGAGAAAGGACTTGCCACAAACTCCAGAACACTGTGGATAAGAACCATCCTTGATTTTCGAGTGTGTTTCAGAAAGAGAGACAGACCGAGAGAGAGAGGCAGAGACAGTTAGACAGGAAGAGAAAGAGAGCAAGAGCAAGACAGACAGAGGAGAACGATGGAGAGAAAGGGGGAGACAGACAGAGAGAACGATGGAGAGAAAGGGGAGGAGACAGACAGAGAGAACGATGGAGAGAAAGGGGGAGTGTTTGTGTGTGTGTGTGTGTGCGTGCGAGTGTGTGTGCGTGTGTCTGTGTGTGTTAGGCTTTGTAGCAGTCATCTCATCTAATCACCTCAGCGGAAACACGATCAGTCGTCACACCATCTCCTCAACAATGCCCTAATGGCAGTGCCATGGAAACCAAAGAGTGTGGAACCTCTCCACTCCGCACGTCACGGACTCTTAGCCTACGAAGGAGCTTACGTAAAGGGGTTCGCTTTTAGACAACACGTATCCGACATACTTTGCATGAAGTTAACAGAACTAGAAGTCCTAGGTTCTTCAAGACTTCACCTTTCTAACAACTTGTTTGTGCATCATGTGTGCATTATGTGTATAAAGTGTATGGGTGTGTGTCTGTGTGTGTGTCTGTGTGTGTGTCTGTGTGTGTATGGTGTGTGTGTGGTGTGATGGTGTGTGTGTGTGTGTGTGTGTGTATGGTGTGTGTGTGTGTGTGTCTGTGTGTGTATGGTGTGTGTGTGTGGTGTGTGTGTGTATGGTGTGTGTGTGTGTGTGGTGTGTATGGTGTGTGTCTGTGTGTGGTGTGTTTGGTGTTTTCAGCCCTGGGACGGAGAGAGTGGTGCTTGGATGTGAACATGGCTCCTGTCCCCCTCCCAGGTCTCCTCTCCTGAAGAGGTTTAAGGGATCAGAGCTGACAGCAGCCAAGCCGACCTGGTCTGGCTCTCAGCCTGCATGTCTTATATGGTGACTCTCACACACACACACACACACACACACACACCACACACACCATCAACCCTCTGTTCAGATTAGACGTCATGCCTCCTTGAGGCTGCTTGTCATCCTCGTAATCATCCTGTTCACCATCATCTGTCTCTCGACAGAGGATTATTTTCGTTTTTCTGTGAGTAGTATAATTTACAGCATCCTCCAACGCACACACGCACACACATACACACACACACACACACACACACACACACACACAACACACACACACACACACACACACACACACATACACAGTACACACTGTTTCCTATGAACCTCAATGTCAGATTGGCTACAATCGGTCTTGCCATCCTCTCAAAGACAGATAGAAAGAGAGAGAGAGAGATTTTAAAACGAGAATGTTAGCGACGATAAAAAGATGAGAGAGAGAGAGCGAGCGGAGAGGAGAGAGAGAGAGAGAGAGAGAGAGAGAAAAAAAGTGGGAGATAGAAACAGATGGAGAGAAAGAGAGATGGAGATAAAAACATAGAGAGAGAGAGGAGAGAGTACCAGATTATGGGTGTGGGGAGTGAGAGCATCTGTGTACCGCAGCACATGAACCCTGAGCCAGAGGAGAAGGCCTGCTGGCTGATGCAACACTGACACTGAATCTAACCTAATGGCACACACACTCACACACTAACTCATACACACAAATACCCATACCATCACACACAGACAAACACACACAAACACTGACACCCATGCACCAACACACACTAACACACACTAACACACACTAACACACACTAACACACACACGTACGTCACTTATGTGGCAAGCTAAGACACCAGCTGGAGAGACACACTCAACACTCTATTCAACAGAAACATGTGACTGTAGAGTAAACAGAAAGAGGAGAGAAGTATGGAGAGGGGGATGGAGGAGAGAGAAAGAAGAGGAGCGACAGACAGACAGACAGACAGGGAGAGATAGAGAGAGAGAGAGAGAGGAGAGAGAGAGAGGAGATCGAGGGAGAGGAGAGAGAGAGAGAGGAGAGAGATGGAGACGAGAGAGGAAGGAGAGAGGAGAGAGGTGAGAGAGGAGGAGGAGGAGAGAGAGAGGAGAGAGGAGAGGAGAGAGAGAGAGAGAGAGGCGGAAGCACTTGTCACAGAACTGTCCAACAGTTTCACATATGGAACGGATGTCACCCAAACACACACACACACATACACACACATACAGTCAGATACACACACAGTGAAAGTGAGGAAGAGTGTGTGTAGAATCTGCCGTGGTGACCGTACATGTCCCCAGCATAATGGCCAGGGAGGGAATGATGCCACCTAGAGGAGGGAGATGGTTCTGCATCTAACAGAGCTGGGGACAGGTCACAGAGTATACAGTTAGTGGACGAGGCGCAGGCATACGGAGGTACGTTTTCTGCCGAGTTGATATCTGTCTCGAGTCCCTCCCAGAGGTGGGGTACTTTTAAGTACCCAAATGTTGATAGTTATGGTAATCTAACACCAAACCTCTGATAGAACTTGGGAGCCTGTGTGTGTGTGTGTGTGTGTGTGTGTGTGTGGTTGTGTGTGTGGTTGTGTGCATGGCTTTGCAGTGCTAATCTGTGTGTGTGGGAGGCTCTTTGAGGACCATATCATGCACACATTGCTTTATATCTATACCACAGACGTTTCAAGCACATTTTAATCACTGAGAGGACATGGCTGCAATACTGAAATAACTTCAACTCTAGCTAGGACATTGCTGATATCTAGTGGTGGCAACACACTACTACAAACTGAGAGCATGTCAATTACTGCAATGATGTAACACCACCAAAAGGGTCAATATACACCTATACACATATAACATACAACTATACACATATAACATACAACTATACACATATAACATACACCTATACACATATAACATACAACTATACACATATAAACATACACCTATACACATAAAACATTGTATTTATAATTGGTAATACCAGAGAATGTCTAATATTGGGAGAACTGCCACTCTCGGGAAAACTTCCGGGTTCTGAACTGGTTGCAGTTCCACACTAGTTCCATATGATGGCGCTAACGGTCGAGTGCAGAATGAATGGAGGTCTATGGAGCTATACCCCTCAAAATACACTTTTCTCATGATACAATTATTGTTGGAATGCTGCTTCAGCATTTTTCAGAATCTTTATTCAAGCATCTTTTCTGTTTCTTCATTGACACGTTTCAGCGCCTTCAAATCTTCAGCTATTAAAAACTGTTCAGCTATCAAAAAATTCAGCAGTTTCAGGCCATGGGTGCTATTACTTTTCAGCTTTGTACCTCTTATGCTTGAATTAATATAAATCAATATTCATCATATTTTTAACATGGTTTTCCAATGGAGTTTTCTTTCAAATCCTCTCATACTTCTTAAAACTTCTTCAACTTCCAAATCCTCAATCTTCCTCAATCTTTCAGCTAAAGCCACCATTTAAACTTTAAAATGTTGACAAAACCCTTAACTATTTTTGAATAATTCAGCTTTTTGATATCTATTCAACTTTTTCAATATCACTGATTATGTTCCATGAGTTTTTCAAAACCGTTTCTGAGATTTAGGCTGCGTCCCAATACTCCCACTTCACCCTAGCACTTCACACTTCACACTTCGTTCACTGGGGTGTGCCCCTTCACAACGGAGTGTGAAGTGTGAAGTGATTGAAATCTTTACCTACGAAATGGGACACCACTCTATGCGTCATTGCGTCATTAGTAGCTCATATCCAGCTCCACTGTAGGCTAGCTACGTTTGCCAAAAACTCAAGGCAAACAGTGTTCCTATGTTTGCGAATTTGAACACACGTCAGGTCTTCAGGTTTTGGCAAACATATTTACCTACCTGTCATAATAAAATTGCGTTTTTTACTCTTAACGTTAGCTAACGTTAACGTTACTCGGCTACTCTCAGCTGCATAGACAGACGTTCATTTGTGAAATAGCGATCTTTTTCTAACAATCGTATTCTACTCAACTGTAAGGAATATTATTTTGCATAATGATCAGCTAGATATCCCGATGTGTTTCACATTTTTTTAATAGTTATTTGCGAAGATATACAACATTTGTAAACTTATTTTTGGAGTCAGCCGGTTACCAAGGTGTTCGCAAGGCATCCTGGGAAATGTAATCTTTCCCTTCAGCCGTAGTGTGACTCTGATCGCACTCCGTTTGAAGGGATTGTTTGAAGGGTTGAACAACACTTCCCCTTCGTTCTAAGATAATTGGGACACCACTTCACTTCACGCGAACGCGCAAACGGAGTGTGTGAAGTGTGAAGTGCTAGGGTGAAGTGGGAGTATTGGGACGCAGCCTTATCTAGCTGATCATTATGCAAAATAATATTCCTTACAGTTGAGTAGAATACGATTGTTAGAAAAAGATCGCCATTTCACAAATGAACGTCTGTCTATGCAGCTGAGAGTAGCCGAGTAACGTTAACGTTAGCTAACGTTAGGATGTAAAAAACGCAATTTTATTATGACAGGTGGGGTAAATATGTTTGCCAAAACCTGAAGACCTGACGTGTGTTCAAATTCGCAAACATAGGAACACTGTTTGCCTTGACGTTTTGGCAAACGTAGCTAGCCTACAGTGGAGCTGGATATGAGCTAATAATGAGGCAATGACGCAATGACGCGTAGAGTGGTGTCCCATTTCGTAGGTAAAGATTTCAATCACTTCACACTTCACACTCCGTTGTGAAGGGGCACACCCCAGTG
The DNA here is from genome assembly GCA_903064625.1 of Mallotus villosus. NCBI lineage: Eukaryota > Metazoa > Chordata > Actinopteri > Osmeriformes > Salangidae > Mallotus > Mallotus villosus. The sequence goes on from CAEFZP010002115.1 coordinate 4,731, forward strand.
AACGAAGTGTGAAGTGTGAAGTGCTAGGGTGAAGTGGGAGTATTAGGACGCAGCCTTACATGGGTGCGTACGTGAAAGCCTAGAGTGCAGACTGCAACGCTTAGAGTGGAGGGGAGCTTCGGATGTCGTTGAAAAAATATTTCTAGATTGCCAGCATTGCCACAATTTTCGCTCTTCATGCTTCGTTTTTGGATCAATAGATAGCTAATTTTGTGTTGGTCGTAGACAGTTGTCTGTGGAATCCAACAGACTTACACATTTGTTCAGAGCCCCACGAAAGCGAGACATAGTCCAACTCTCGCCCCATAGAGTCCAATGCAAATCTGATGAGAAATTCGTCAGAGAAACCCCAAAAAACACGATTTAGAAACTGCCGGTAGAGTCGTATTTCTGACCGCACAGACATTTAAATGACATCTCTGGTTTTGGCAGAGTCTTGGGTCTCAGAAAATATCCTTATTTTTGGATTGGACGTATAGTTTTGCGTCTAGGTTAACGTTTTGAGGTGTGGATTCGAGATGCAATTAGCAATATTAGCTGCACCATCACCGTGGCAACCACACAGCTGCTGCGAATGACCAACGGAAAAAGCTGATATGGCCACTAGATGGCGCTTAACTGCCAAACCTATTTTTTATGCTTGCCAGGGACAGAACAGTTATACTATCCCAACTATAATTTCAGCTGTTAAAACTATAATATTCTTGTTACGCCTAGCTAGCTAGCCTGGGCTACTTCTCTAGGCACTTCTAACAGTTCGGCTTTGAGCTTCTCTCGCATTGTATTTAAGCTCTTATAGCTTTGTAAGATGATGCAGTTCAGCTTCCACTGAAATTATATTTCTTTGATTGCTTCATAATGTCCAAACTTACGCTACACGCTTTTTATTAACACTGGTTTGCAAGGAACGTAAATGATCTTATTGTTTTGTAACTTTCCTTCTAATGCCGAGTAACAGTCTAGCTAGAGTAATTTGCTCAGTAAGGTATGTTGATATGTATTTGAAACGTATTTGAGACATCCCAACCTAGAAAATCTTCCACCAGACGGATAAGACACAGTTCAGTTTCCACACTGCCTCTTTTGTGCGACTCACACCTTTTAAAAATTAATGTAAGCTTTCAGGTATTTTTTCTAATTTCTGTATTTTCAGCCATTTAAAAAATGTATTTCAGATGTCAGCATTCCAACGCATTTTCAGCAGGAAATGCTCTTTCTAGTTTGTCTAGTAATTTGAATGTTGAATTCGAGAGGGGAGGCAAAAAAAAATACTAACTGCTGGGTTTTAGATTTTTTTAAAGTTGCCTTTTGTTCTACAAAGCCTTTTTAAAATGTCAATTACGTCATACACATTGTACGGCCAGAGATACCGTATTACGGCAAGCTATGGTCACTTTCTTTTCTCTCTCGAGGCATCGACAACACAGCTGACAGGTTAGGCTCCCCCTGTCAATACACACGCTAGAAAGAGTTTTGGATTGCTAATGTTGTTTCTAATGTTGCTAATGCTCTGACATTATGATTCCACTTCGGATGCCATCAAGCGGGGATCTCTGGTCGTAGTCAGTCCATCACTAACCAATCAGCATTCGTTAGCAGAATGCTAGCGTGTTATGGGCAACAACAACTCACCCTGTTAGAAATCGAAAGGACATAAGTACTTGTTCATTCAACTTTTGACCTATAATCCATGTTGAACATGCAAAAAACTACGATAAAATCTGAGATTTCTCAACGACAATCAGGTGAAAGACACAAATTTAGCCGTTTAGCTCCATAGACTCCCATTCATTTTGCACTCGACCGCGATCACTCCCAGTGGAACTCTGGTGCAACTGCAACAACATTTGGTAAATGGGGCTTAATAGGGAGTGGCTCTCCTTAAACAGACTCTGGTAATACTCAACAATAAGCTATCAAAGACACACTTGATAGACACTGAACAAAGGAAGCTGTGCCAAAATGAAATTCAAGGAAGTCTAAAACAGCCAGGGTACAGTAAACATCATCACACACGAGGATGAGAGAGGAAACATGAGGAGGAGTCATGGAAACATGAGGAGGAGTCATGGAAACATATGGAGGAGTCATGGAAACATGAGGAGGAGTCATGGAAACATGAGGAGGAGTCATGGAAACATATGGAGGAGTCATGGAAACATGAGGAGGAGTCATGGAAACATGAGGAGGAGTCATGGAAACATATGGAGCAGTCATGGAAACATGAGGAGGAGTCATGGAAACATGAGGAGGAGTCATGGAAACATATGGAGGAGTCTTGGAAACATGAGGAGGAGTCTTGGAAACATGAGGAGGGAGTCATGGAAACATGAGGAGGGGGAGTCATGGAAACATGAGGAGGAGTCATGGAAACATGAGGAGGAGTCATGCCACCTGATTTGCAGCACACTCCTGGACATGAGAGAACCAAGCCCTGATATTACTCCCTCAAAGTACTGCAAGGGGTCGGACGAAAGGAGGCACGGGAGGAGACACGGAAGGAAGCAGGGAAGGAGGAAAGGGACGGAGAACAGCACGACTACGACAAAGCCAAGTAGAAGGAAGTGAAGTACAGGAAGTCCCGCACAGGAGTCAGCTCACGTAAGCATGGACAGTCTTCATGTGCTTCCTTCCTTCCTTCCGCCTTCCTTCCATCCTCACTCTTCTTACTATATGCATCCCTTCCTGGGAGTGATCACAAAAATAGAGTTGTATTTGTACAGGCCTTTTTCCAAGCAATGTCACAGTGCTTCACAGATGCCCATAGATCAACACCTGGACCACACTGATCTGGTCTGCTGTATGTAGACTATGCTGATCTGGTCTGCTGTATGTAGACTATACTGGTCTGGTCTGCTGCATGTAGACTATACTGGTCTGGTCTGCTGCATGTACACTATACTGGTGTGGTCTGCTGTATGTAGACTATGGTCTGGTCTGCTGTATGTAGACTATTGGTCTGGTCTGCTGCATGTAGACTATACTGGTCTGGTCTGCTGTATGTAGAGTATACTGGTCTGGTCTGCTGTATGTAGACTATACTGATCTGGTCTGCTGTATGTAGACTATACTGGTCTGGTCTGCTGCATGTAGACTATACTGGTTTGGTCTGCTTGTATGTAGAGTATAGGGCCTGTCCAGTGTGTTTGTGTTTGTAGAACAGCGCCACTAGACTTTACAGAGACTGTTCTCTATCGAGCTGAAGGTCATGAAGGGCACACTGGCACTGCTGTGTGTGTGTTGACATGTCCTGGCCACTAGGTGGCAACATTAGAGCACAAACTTAGCAGTAGTGAGCAGAGAGAAGAAAAGATTAGTTAAGAAGCGAAGTAAAGTGCACACACACACACATACACATAAATACACACACAAACAAAATGTGACAAATATATTGAAAGGAAGAAAGGAGAGAAAGTGATAGCTAGCGAGATGGGGAAGAGAGAGAGAGATATGTGTATGTATGCATGTACGTGTGCGTGAAGCTGTGTACAGTACATGTATATGAGGGTATATTTGTTTGTGTGTACGTGTGTGTGCATGCATGTATCTTCCTGTGTATGTGTGCAGCAGCACTAGAAGACAGTTACTGGGCTTTTGAGGTTATATATAGAGAGTAGAGCGGAGAGGGATGGATAGATAGAGAAATTGATGTAGATGAGAAAGGTCAGCCATGGATTGATGGAGTGAGAGAGAGTGTCAGAAAAGTTGAAGAAGTAACCTTTCTGACAGAGAGACAGAGAGAGGATCAGAGAACTGTGGTGTCCATGATCTCACCCAGGGGATTCAGTAGTATTCACACTACTGTCAAATATGAATCACCAACACGCTCTGGGTCTCTCTTTCTTTCTCTGTGTTTCAGGAGGTGTGCTGCTCTTTGCAGCAGAGACACAGAGGAAAAGAGATGGAGAGAGGGGGGGACTAGAGGCAGAGGAGTAGGAGAGAGGTTAGAGAGAGGGGGGGGACTAGAGGGAGAGGGAGTAGGAGAGAGGGTAGAGAGGCAGGACTAGAGGGAGAGGAGTAGGAGGAGAGAGGTAGAGAGAGGGGGGACTAGAGGGAGAGGAGTAGGAGAGAGGAGAGAGAGGGGGGACTAGAGGGAGAGGAGTAGGAGAGAGGTAGAGAGAGGGGGGACTAGAGAGAGAGGAGTAGGAGAGAGGTAGAGAGAGGCAGAGGACTAGAGGGAGAGGAGTAGGAGAGAGGTTAGTAGAGAGAGGCAGGACTAGAGAGAGAGGAGAGTAGGAGAGAGGTAGAGAGAGGGGGGACTAGAGGGAGAGGAGTAGGAGAGAGGTAGAGAGAGGGGGGACTAGAGGGAGAGGAGTAGGAGAGAGGTAGAGAGCAGAGGGGGGACTAGAGAGAGAGAGAGTAGGAGAGAGGTAGTAGAGAGAGGGGGGGACTAGAGAGAGAGGAGTAGGAGAGAGAGGTAGAGAGAGGGGGGGACTAGAGAGAGAGGAGTAGGAGAGAGGTTAGAGAGAGGGGGGGACTAGAGGGAGAGGAGTAGGAGAGAGGTAGAGAGAGGGGGGGACTAGAGGGAGAGGAGTAGGAGAGAGGGTAGAGAGAGGGGGGGACTAGAGAGAGAGGAGTAGGAGAGAGGTAGAGAGAGAGGGGGGACTAGAGAGAGAGGAGTAGGAGAGAGTAGAGAGAGTAGAGAGAGGGGGGACTGAGAGAGAGGAGTAGGAGAGAGGTAGGAGAGAGGGGGGACTAGAGAGAGAGGAGTAGGAGAGAGGGTAGAGGAGACTAGAGGGAGAGGAGTAGGAGAGAGGTAGAGAGAGGCAGGGACTAGAGAGAGAGGAGTAGGAGAGAGGAGAGTAGAGAGAGGGGGGACTAGAGGGAGAGGAGTAGGAGAGAGAGGAGAGAGAGGAGAGGGGACTAGAGAGAGAGGAGTAGGAGAGAGGTAGAGAGAGGGGGACTAGAGGAGAGGAGTAGGAGAGAGGTAGAGAGAGGGGGGACTAGAGGGAGAGGAGTAGGAGAGAGGTAGAGAGGAGGGGGGGAATAGAGGGAGAGGAGTAGGAGAGAGGTAGAGAGAGGGGGGACTAGAGGGAGAGGAGTAGGAGAGAGGTAGAGAGAGGGGGGACTAGAGAGAGAGGAGAGTAGGAGAGAGGGTAGAGAGAGGGGGGACTAGAGAGAGAGGAGTAGGAGAGAGGTAGAGAGAGGGGGGGGACTAGAGAGGAGAGGAGTAGGAGAGAGGTAGAGAGAGACTAGAGAGAGAGAGGAGTAGGAGAGAGGTAGAGAGAGGGGGGGGACTAGAGGGAGAGGAGTAGGAGAGAGGTAGAGAGAGGGGGGGACTAGAGGGAGAGGAGTAGGAGAGAGGTAGAGAGAGGCAGGGACTAGAGGGAGAGGAGTAGGAGAGAGGTAGAGAGAGGGGGGGACTAGAGAGAGAGGAGTAGGAGAGAGGGTAGTAGAGAGGGGGGGACTAGAGGGAGAGGAGTAGGAGAGAGGTAGAGAGAGAGAGGCAGGACTAGAGAGAGAGGAGAGGAGTAGGGAGAGGGTAGAGAGAGGGGGGACTAGAGAGAGAGGAGTAGGAGAGAGGTAGAGAGAGGGGGGACTAGAGGGAGAGGAGTAGGAGAGAGGTAGAGAGAGGGGGGACTAGAGAGAGAGGAGTAGGAGAGAGGTAGAGAGAGGCGGGGACTAGAGGGAGAGAGAGTAGGAGAGAGGTAGAGAGAGGGGGGACTAGAGGAGAGAGGAGTAGGAGAGAGGTAGAGAGAGAGGGGACTAGAGGGAGAGGAGTAGGAGAGAGGTAGAGAGAGAGGGGGGGGACTAGAGGGAGAGGAGTAGGAGAGAGAGAGAGGGGGGGACTAGAGGGAGAGGAGTAGGAGGAGGTAGAGAGAGAGGGGACAAGAGGAGGGAGAGAGTAGGAGAGAGGTAGAGAGAGGGGGGACTAGAGGGAGAGGAGTAGGAGAGAGAGAGGTAGGAGAGGGGGGACTAGAGGGAGAGGAGTAGGAGGAGAGGTAGAGAGAGGCGGATAGAGGGAGAGGAGTAGGAGAGAGGTAGAGAGAGGGGGGACTAGAGGGAGAGGAGTAGGAGAGGTAGAGAGAGGGGGGGGACTAGAGAGAGAGGAGTAGGAGAGAGGTAGAGAGAGGGGCGGGACTAGAGGGAGAGGAGTAGGAGAGAGGTAGAGAGAGGGGGGGGACTAGAGAGAGAGGAGTAGGAGAGAGGTAGAGAGAGGGGGGACTAGAGAGAGAGGAGTAGGAGAGAGGGTAGAGAGAGGGGGGACTAGAGGGAGAGGAGTAGGAGAGAGGTAGAGAGAGGGGGGACTAGAGAGAGAGGAGTAGGAGAGAGGTAGAGAGAGGGGGGACTAGAGGAGAGGAGTAGGAGAGAGGTGAGAGAGACTAGAGGAGAGAGGAGTAGGAGAGAGGTAGAGAGAGGGGGGACTAGAGAGAGAGGGAGTAGGAGAGAGGTTAGAGAGAGGGGGGGACCTAGAGGGAGAGGAGTAGGAGAGAGGGTTAGAGAGAGAGGGGGGACTAGAGGGAGAGGAGTAGGGAGAGAGGTTAGAGAGAGGGGGGGACTAGAGAGAGAGGAGTAGGAGAGAGGTAGAGAGAGGGGGGGGACTAGAGAGAGAGGAGTAGGAGAGAGGTAGGAGAGAGGGGGGGGGACTAGAGAGAGAGGAGAGTAGGAGAGAGGTAGAGAGAGAGGAGGCAGGGACTGAGGGAGAGGAGGTAGGGAGAGGATAGAGAGGGGGAGGGGACAGAGAGAGAGGAGTAGGAGAGAGTGGTTGAGAGAGAGAGGTAGAGAGAGGCAGGAAGGCAAAGAGAGGGAAAGGAGCAGGACACACGGGCAGAGAAAGGAAAATGCAACACTGTCCCACAGTCCCACTGACTTACTGTAAACACTCATTTGCCCGTGCGTGTGTTTGTGTGTGTGTGTGTTTGTGTGTGTGTTTGTGAGGGCACACGTGCACATGAGGGAGAGAAAGAGCAGGAGAGAGGGAGAAGAAGAACGAAAGGGACAGAAAGCGTGTAGTAGGGTCATTGCTCGGGCATGGACTAATATGGCAAGGAGGCGAGAGGGAGATGAGTGAGGGGCGAGAGAAAGAGAGAGGAAAAGAGAGAGAAGAGAAAGGAGAGAATAGAGAGAGGAGAGGAGAGAGGAGAGAGCGTTAGTAAGGAGTGTGGAGTACGCAGGTCATCAGTCTGTGTCTCAGTGGGTTTGCCTGGGTCCTTCATATGGGCTAGCTAAACGCTGTTACACTAATGAAACCTTTCCACTGTTACCAGGGACACTTGTGCTGTTCTCTTTCTCTCCCTCGCTCCTTGCTGGTCTCTCTCCCTCACTAATACCTTGGTCTCGCCCTCCTACTCTCTTCCTCACTGTACCAGGTTGTGGAGGGTAATGATACTGTGTGTGTTGTATATTATTTGTAATCTCCATGTAATATCTGTACGTTTTTCGTAATTATTAAGTTTTCTTTATACACATATATTTGTTTTCTATATTTCTTCCTTAATTGTAGTTAACTATTATTCTCTTTATTTTTAACAAATGTCAATGTATCATCATTTTGATAAGTTCAATCTTATATGGCTCAGGAACTCCCTGTCCTGAATGTTTACATAGAAACAAGCGAAGCAGGTTCATGCAGGAGGACGCGAGACCTAGCGCGACTAGCAATCGTCATCACGTGTCAAGGCACACCCTCCTAATAGGGCGAGGTGTATAAAGCAGGGATCCCGGCTCCTGCGTTGCTTGTGCAACACAGATGCTCTCGGTCTCCTGCAGCCTCCACCTCCCCGGCTCCTCCCTTTGTCTGGTTCTTCTTTTTCTTTCTCAGGGGGAATGCGGTGTCGCTGCTCTCTGCCGGATGTCGAGACGGTTGGTCTCAGGAGACGGTTGTCTCCGTTGGGTGCGGCAGGGAGACGCTGCGAGCACAACCATACGCCAAATCAAATATTACATGATGTATTGTATCATGTGGATAAAGTATCAGTTAACATCTCCAGTCCCTCTCTCTTTACATAGAACCATGTAACCAAAGCAACCTCTCTCTCTTACATAGAACCATGTAACCAAAAGCAACATCTCTCTCTTTACATAGAACCATGTAACCCTCTCTCTTTACATAGAACCATGTAACCAAAGCAGGCTCTCTCTCTTTACATAGAACATGTAACCAAAGCAGGCTCTCTCTTCTTACATAGAACCATGTAACCAAAGCAGGCTCTCTCTCTTACATAGAACCATGTAACCAAAGCAGGCTCTCTCTCTTTTACCTTTACATAGAACCATGTAACCAAGCAGGCTCTCTCTCTTTACATAGAACCATGACCCAAAGCAGGCTCTCTCTCTTTACATAGAACCATGTAACCAAAGCAGGCTCTCTCTCTTTACCTTTACATAGAACCATGTAACCAAAGCAGGCTCTCTCTCTTTTACCTTTACATAGAAACCATGTAACCAAAGCAGGCTCTCTCTCTTTACCTTTACATAGAACCATGTAACCAAAGCAGGCTCTCTCTCTTTTTTCCCTTTCTCTCTTTCTCTCTTTCTCCGTGTCTCTCCCTCCACCACCCCCACTCTCCCTCTCTCCCTGTCTGTGTCTCTCCCTCTACCCCCCTCCCATCAGCCCCCGTGTTTTCTGTGGAGTCTCTCATCATGCTCTTAAGTGCTTTAATAGCAGCTACGATTCTGAGTGTGCCACTTCTAGACACTAGATCCACTAACTCTGCGACTGGGAAGCCATTCTACACTCAAAACCTCCGATCACACACACACACACACTCCAGTTCGTCCCTGCTCCTTCTCTCCTCTCCACTCCTCTCCCATCCACTCTCCTCCTCCTCTACTGTCTCCTACAAACACACACACACACACACCACACACACACACACACACAGGGCATGATGATTCTGAGGAGCAAGTTTGAGAGGATAGAGAGATACAGTATTGATTCCGGGCTGTTATCTCTGACCTCTCTGCCAACAGTTGGACCCAGCAGGGAACACACACACACACATGCAAGCCCACATTCACATACACACACACACACATGCAAGCCCACATTCACATACACACACACGCATATGCAGTGCACACACAGGACACAGCACATTGTTAGATCATAGTTTGCTCATGTAAGGCTATCTTTGGCAGTGTGTGTGTGTGTGTGTGTGTGTGTGTGTGTGTCTAACTGAGCGTAGCTCTGTTAGCGGGAAGTGAGAGTCGGACAAGTTCACACAATCACCCAAAGGCTCATGGGAAATGAGTGGGAGGACAGGTATAGATTGGTTCCAGGAGGAGGTGAGGGCAGGACTCCCTCCCTTTCCGCTCTCCATCCATGTTCTAAACTCCTTCTGTCTCTGGGATTTGAAGAGCATTCTTCACTTTTCATCCCTTCTTAAGGACTATCCCTTATCCTGTTCTAACTACCCAGAGGGCAGAGAGAGAGAAAGAGACACTAAAGAATGAGAAAGAGACAGAGAAAGACAGAGAAGGAAAGACCGAGAGAGAAAGAGAGTTATATATCAAACCAGGGGAACAGACCAGCCAATCTGGCACAGATAGGCTCAGATTGGGGGAGGGTGACAGAGGGAGTCAATCTGCATGTGCTGCAGCCACTTGGCCACATGGCACTGGTCACACCTGCAGCCAACTTGGCACATGGCACTGGTCACACCTGCAGCCCATCAGGTGATCAGGCACATGGCACTGGTCACACCTGCAGCCCCATCAGGTGATCAGGCACATGGCACTGGTCACACCTGCAGCCCATCAGGTGATCAGGCACTGGTCACACCTGCAGCCCATCAGGTGATCAGGCACTGGTCACACCTGCAGCCCATCAGGTGATCAGGGGAGAAGGACAGAGAGACCCAGCCTGAGGCTGCATGGGAGGAGAGTTGAGGAAAAAGGACCAGAGAGGCAACACTGCAGGAGGAATGACCTCTCGCTCTGCTCTAAACCCCCCACAGGACAACACGGCATGAAGGCTGACAGGCCCCGGACGGGAAGAAGATGACACTTTATGTTGCAGCTAACTGTCTCTGAGTCTCATGATTACATGATCTCCATGATCTCATGATCTACCTGGGTCTGATGAAAACTTCTCCCGAGCCTCATCCACCACGCCGAGCCTCATCCACCACGCCGAGCCTCATCCACCACGCCGAGCCCTCATCCACCACGCCGAGCTCATCCACCACGCCTGCAGCCATCATCACCACGCCGAGCCTCATCCACCACGACTGCAGCCCTCATCCACAAACGCCGAGCCTCATCCACCACGCCTGCAGCCCCTCATCCACCACGCCGAGCTCATCCACCACGCCGAGCCTCATCCACCACGCCTGCAGCCCCTCATCCACCACGCCGAGCCTCATCCACCACGCCTGCAGCCCCTCATCCACCACGCCTGCAGCCCCTCATCCACCACGCCTGCAGCCCTCATCCACCACGCCGCAGAGCCCTCATCCACCACGCCTGCAGCCCCTCATCAACCACGCCTGCAGCCCCTATCCACCACGCCGCAGCCCCTCATCCACCACGCCGAGCCTCATCCACCACGCCTGCAGCCCTCATCCACCACGCCTGCAGCCCTCATCCACCACGCCTGCAGCCCTCATCCACCACGCCTGCAGCCCTCATCCACCACGCCTGCAGCCCCTCATCCACCACGCCTGCAGCCCCTCATCCACCACGCCTGCAGCCCCTCTCCACCACCCTGCAGCCCCTCATCCACCACGCCTGCAGCCCCTCATCCACCACGCCTGCAGCCCCTCATCCACCAGCCTGCAGCCCCTCATCCACACGCCAGCAGCCCCTCATCCACCACGCCTGCAGCCCCTCATCCACCACGCCTGCAGCCCCTCATCCACCACGCCTGCAGCCCCTCATCCACCACGCCGAGCCTCATCCACCACGCTGCAGCCCCTCATCCACCACGCCGCAGCCCCTCATCACCACGCCTGCAGCCCCTCATCCACCACGCCTGCAGCCTCATCCACCACGCCGCAGCCCCTCATCCACCACGCCTGCAGCCCCTCATCCACCACGCCTGCAGCCCCTATCCCACACGCCTGCAGCCCCTCATCCACCACGCCTGCAGCCCCTCATCCACCACGCCTGCAGCCCCTCATCCACCACGCCTGCAGCCCCTCATCCACCACGCCAGCAGCCCCTCATCCACCACGCCTGCAGCCCCTCATCCACCACGCCTGCAGCCCCTCATCCACCACGCCTGCAGCCCCTCATCCACCACGCCTGCAGCCCCTCATCCACCACGCCTGCAGCCCCTCATCACCCCACGCCTGCAGCCCCTCATCCACCACGCCTGCAGCCCCTCATCCACCACGCCTGCAGCCCCTCATCCACCACGCCTGCAGCCCCTCACACCACGCCTGCAGCCCCTCATCCACCACGCCTGCAGCCCCTGAAACAGGCTCTGGAACCTGAACACCGGCTACAAACAGTCTCTTCCTGGCTCCATGACAGACAGGAAGATGTGCCACATGGTCTGTCGGTAGCGATGGCTCCATGAACAGCTCTCTGCTGTAGATCTGCTGCCTGCTTCTCTATGGGAGCTTCTACAGGGTGCACCAGCAACCTATCAGGGAGCAGTAAGGTGCTGAAACATCTGACCACTTAGAGGGCTCACCTCCAACACTGACACATGATCACACGCTTTGATCGGGACCGCTTAAATGCGGTTAACCGTGTCAGGTCCATTTCCCCAGGGCGGCGCAGGAACGCAGTCTCATAGTCCAGTTACCTCAGCCTCTTCACTGTACAAGGGCCCCAAGCAACACCCCTCCTACTCACGTCTGGATATGTCAGTACAGAGAGAGGAGATAGAGGAGAGAGAGAGAGGGAGAGAGAGAGCGAGCATGCGAAAGAGAGAGAGATAAAGCGAGAGAGAGAGAGAGAGATAAAGCGAGAGAGAGAGCAAGACAGAGAGAGAGAGAGAGCTCTTTGATGCTGACAGAAACAGGTGTATCAGTCCTGCTGAGGGGAGAAGTGCAGGGGGGACGAGGAGGAGAGAGACAAAGAGAGGGGAGGAGTGCAGGGGGGACGAGGAGGAGAGAGGACAAAGAGAGGGGAGGAGTGCAGGGGGGGACGAGGAGGAGAGAGGACAAAGAGAGGGGAGGAGTGCAGGGGGGACGAGGAGGAGAGAGGACAAAGAGAGGGGAGGAGTGCAGGGGGGACGAGGAGGAGAGAGTACAAAGAGAG